>OX382273.1:7929158-8367679 GCA_947507595.1 Pyralis farinalis
GTAAAATCGAAAGAAAAACTTTGACATAATAAACGTTCCAAATTCAAAATATCGCCTCTTTGCTTCAATAACGTGTCAAGTCCAAAAAATAGATTTTTTTTTTATTTGATAATTAGAATCGCTGTGTTCCGTTTCATTTTCTCAAAAAACGCGGTATCCCTAACATTAACAAGAGCGAATCTATGCGCGAAAGAGACCGCGCAACTGTGTTATATCGCGATATCGCGTTGTCTCTTTCTTCGTGGAGTTTTGTTTCAACAATGAAGCAAGTCAGTTGTCACTGCGCACGAATAGGGTACTGTGCTCTTAGTTTTCTGCGAAAACGTGACAACACGACAATATCACAGTTTGGTTGTAAAGGTATGTTTAAATTCAATTATATTATTTTATTTTATAATGTGATATGTGTACGGGCTGCTCACTCGTACAGCTTTAGATGTTAGATTGATTAAAGTTCTGCTTTGATGGTAAAGATGTTTATTTAAATATTGATATAAATGATTGTTATTGCTAATGTGGTGAGTTACACGTCTGCCGTGATGGAATACAAATCGTGAACTGATGTATAAAATTATAAAATAAATGAATAAACTAAATGTTGATGGCGCGGCAATTCGCTGATGAAGCAATATGTACGCCTGTATCGTACATGCTGCCGGGCCAGAGAGAAAACGGCAAACTAAGATGATGAAGATGATCTATACTATATGATATGATCTATGCTAATACAAGGTGATATAACAGGCGATAAACATTTAATTTGTAATCTAATATAATTTTTAATTGAGTCCAGGTTCCCTAAAGTCAAATCTGGTGAGAATGGGTGAAGTTGCTTTGTTGACAACGCATTGCGCGGATTTTGGTCCTTAATTCACACACGCGTATTGATTTTCACTCTCACTAATAGATCTCACATTCGATTGCTCTGCTTTTATAACCCGGCACTCAACACTACCACTAACACTTTCGATGACGTCGGTGCGAGGCACCCTCGCCGCTCGCCGTAAGCGCGCTCGGCGCACGCGCCAAGCGCACGCCATTCCTGCTATCAATGCTGCGCCCAGTAATAGGTAGGTAACCACATAATGATGAATGTCGTGGTAAGAGATGCTCTCAATTTCGGGGTTCTCCCCTTTTATCTGAGTGATCTGGTCGCCGATTTGTTCTAACTTTATTCGGTCATCTTTAAAATCTGTCTCTATCTTGCTTATAGGTAAGGATAAATTAATGACGTGATTGATCGGCGGAATTTCTATCGCCACGATGTCTGCCTGAGTGTGCATTTCGTGGAATTGCACCTTATAAGAGTAGACAGTAAAGGTGTCGCCTTTCATAACACATTCATGTCCGAGACTAATAATGCCGGCATTGTTTACTTGTTCTATAGTAACTTGATGTCCGCATATGAGCCGCACGGTACATTGTTCACAACAAAAATATATGTAAGCGTTTTTATTGCTCAGCTGTTGCCATATGTTCGTACACACCTCCCTTTTATATTTACATTGTTCATCGTACTGATCTTTGCGACAAAAATTGTTGTCCGATTTCTTTTGATAAATTGGTGACGTAAGCGGACACAATCGTGTGTCGTCATCATACGGTACACATGAATGATATTCGTTTTCAGACATGCGTATGTAAGTATCTCTTTGAATATTGATAGCTAGGTGGTCTGCGATCGGAGTAATAGTGATCATATTATTATCGATTTTTTGAGGAATCGGTATCGTCGCGTAAACTTCGTAGCTGTCTCTGCTGACGAGAGGAATTTGGATTTCAAAGATTAAGTAATCCTCGGTGACTCGAGCCTTAACCTTGAGCAGATGATATATTTTAATTAGGTCTGTTTGTATGTTGCTGATAGGTAATGCCAGTTCCTTGGACAGTTGGCCGGAAATGATACTTAGCTCCTCTCTCAATTGAATAGGTGTGATGAGATGTATATCAAATTTTCCATGATATATATCAGCGATGGTATCAAGTAGACTATTTTGAATGTTTTTCAAGTGAGCTATTAAGCCGTTTGCTATAATTGCTGCCATAGTAAATTCGTTGATGTCTGCTTCTCTTTGAAGTTCTTCCTTCAGTGTGTTTGTCGCGGACTGGAGTCTGTTTAGATGTTGATTAAATACCTTATACTGTTTTTCCATGTTATCTTCGACTCGTTTTAAAAGATTGTACTGAGCTTCTACTACTGACGTTTGATTTCTCCATAGAGAGGCGATATGCTTTTGATTTGCTCGGATTAATTCAATGTCGTTTTGATATTGATCAGCGAAGCTCTGATCTAAGATGCCAAACAGACTATTCGCTACGTAGCCTATACCGTTGATCAGCCCTCGACGCAAACGTGTATGCGCGCCAAACCGCTGACCGAGCAACATGTCGTTATAATGTTGCAATTCGGCGTAGTTGTGACGTAGTTGGAGAAGTATGATATTGCATTGAGTTGTTCCTTTAGCTCTTGAACAAATATCGTCCAGATGGGTGATATATTTCGTGTATAGATCTGTACTTTGCCAGTACGGTGCCATATCGTAGTATACAATCAGGTTCCAGTAATCGCGAACCAAGTACATGTTAGAAATTTTGTCAAAATAGAGGGTTTGATTAGCCTTTAAACTTGTTATGTTATATGGAGACATGGCGTTGACTGATGAAACTAGCATGCTCAATAGCATAATCGTCATAGTATATAAGTTAAGCGGTCGCCTACGTTTTCTTATAGGGCGCTGCTCGATCTCTGTAGATGATTCGTCGTGGATGTCGCTATTGGTATTATTTTTCTGCTGATCGTGCTTTGCTTCGTCGCTTCTCAGAAGTGGTGATAATCTTGTAATTGGTCTTTTGATATTCCCATTTTTCGTTTTCACGGTGACTACTCTGACGAGGCCGTCTGCGCCGGGATGGACGTCCACGACCTTGCCCATAGCCCACTTCCCTGCGGGTAGATTGGTGTCATGTATGAGCACCACATCATCTACTTTCATATTTGCTTGCTGCTTTTGCCACTTGCTTCTAGTATTTAATTGGGTTAAATACTCTGCATTCCATCGCTTCCATATATCTCCGAAGATTTTTTGAGTGAGTTGCCACCTAGTGCGTTGATCTCGTTCGGTTTCTATGATGTTCAAAACCGGACCACTAGCTAAGAAGTGCGATGGAGTAAGGTACTCCAGGTCTTCCGAATCTTCCGTTAATGCGCAAAGGGGTCTGGAGTTCAGGCATGCTTCCAGTTGCGTCAGGAGAGTGGAGAACTCCTCATATGTTAGTTTTTGTTCTCCAATAACGCGTTTGAGGTGATACTTGAGGCTTTTCACTGCAGCCTCCCAGAGCCCTCCAGCACTAGCCCAGGTTGGTGCTATAAAGTGCCACTCAATATTCATCATGCTGATTTCCGATAAAAAGTCTTCGTTGATAATTGCTGATAGATCGAGAAATTCCTTTTGTAGGATGTTATTTGCTCCGACAAAGTTAGATCCGTTATCACTATAGATGTGTCTCGGTGTACCTCGCCTTGCTGACATTCGACGAAGTGCGGCGAGAAATGCTGACGATGTAAGGTCGGACACTAATTCGAGATGAACTGCCTTAGTCACCATACAAACAAAGACAGCTACATATCCCTTTGTGCTTTTAACTCCACGGCCTTTGCTTGATTTTACGTTTACGAACCCGGTGTAGTCAACGCCAGTTTTGAAAAAACATCGTGTCGGTGACGTCACTCTTGTTTCCGGAAGTACACCCATTGCTTGATGTAAGTAAGTTGGATTATGTCTCCTACACTTGATACAGGTAAGTAACCGCTTTTTTACTGCTCTGTTTCCACCTAGGATCCAATACTGCTGACGTAGGAGTGCTAGAGTAACTCTCGCGCCGCCGTGAAAGGTAAGTTTGTGTGCGTGATCAATTAATAAGTCTGTTATATGACTGCTATGGGGTATAATGATGGGGTGTATCATATTCTGGCTGATATTCGCATTTTTTAATCTGCCGCCAACCCTCAGAAGTCCATCCTTGTCTAAAAAGGGATTTAGAGGCAGTAATTTGCTCTTGGAGTGAACTTGCTTGTTGTTTTTTATCTCATCAATCTCCTTTGCAAATTCAATTTGCTGTAAGTACCTAACTATAAACCCTTTTGTCCGTCTCAGCTCATTTATAGTTAGGTACGGACAAGTACAGCGGTCGCGGGACCCGGCGCGTAATATCCATGCGAGTATTCGTGTTACACGTGCCCAGCTGCTATTTGATTTTATGAGGCGATCAATGATGTCATCACTTGAGTATGACGTCGTGATAGCGACATTTGCTTGTTTAAATTGCTGAGTTCTTTTCAGTTCTTCGTTTGTGTTGAAGATCGGAGGTGGTTTATGATCCATAGACGATGCTAGCCAAGAGGGCCCATTCCACCATAATGGATGATGTTTTAGTTGTTCCGCTGATACGCCGCGGCTTGCACAATCAGCTGGATTTTCGGCCGATTTTACGTAGCGCCAATGTGTCGCCGGAATTATTTTAACGATTTTGCTGACGCGGTTGGCTACGAAAGAGCGCCAACGATTCGCGTCGCCTTGTAACCAACCTAATACCGCGGTTGAGTCACACCAGCCGTAGGTAGTAATATTATGATCTTTCATACATGTATGTACTTTCTCCATAAGCTTAGTCAACAAAAGCGCTCCACTCAATTCTAGCGGAGGCAATGATACATTTTTCTTTGGTGAAACAAGACGAGCTTTTGCTGCAACTAATATTATGGACGAATGCTGATCTTTTTTGTTGATCTTGCAGTATATAACGCAAGAATATGCCTTGATAGAGGCGTCGCAGAACCCGTGAAGGGTGATGTCTTCGCCCTCCCCGGTTTCTAACCACCTTGGGACTTGAATATTGTTGATGTTTTTCAAGTCGGCTTTGATTTTGTTCCACTCCGTGTTTATATTATCCGGGAGTTTGTGATCCCATCCTAATTCGTCGTGAAGCCAAACGGTTTGAAACAAAATTTTAAGTTTCGTGGACACCGGTGAAAGCCAGCCGAGGGGATCAAATAACTTTGATATATCCGACAATAATTCCCTCTTTGTTGAGTGCTTCGCCGATGTATCGATTTTCAGCTCGAATTCAAACTGATCACTCTGAGGCGACCAGCGTAACCCTAACGTCTTCGTTGATTGTTGATGCTTAAAATCGAATGCTTTTTGATTTTGTTGTGCTGTACTCCTATCTTCTAGCAGCTCTAGCTTGTTAGAAGACCACTTGCGAAGATTAAATCCTCCTAATTTGAGCAGAGCTATTAAATCAGATTGCAGCTGCTTTGCTGATTGAAGACTGTGGCTGCCACTAAGGAGGTCGTCCATGTAGAACTGTTCTTCTAAGACCTTAGCAGCGGGGCTCTTGGGGAACTTATGACCCTCGTCGCTTGCTAGTTGCTTGAGTGTCATCATGGCTAAGAATGGCGCTGCTTTTGTGCCATAAGTAACGGTTGCTAGTTGATATTCCCTTAAAGTCTCCATAGGAAAATTTCTCCATATGATATTCTGTAAATGCTGATCTCTGCTATCGAGAAGAATTTGTTGAAACATCTTCTCGATATCTGTTGTAAGTGCATACTGATATGTTCGCCATTGTAATATTAATTGTAATAAATCTTGCTGGAGGTTTGGGCCACAGTACATGACGTCATTTAGACTGTACCCGCTCGATGTTTTCGATGATGCATTAAAAACTACTCGTAATGCGGTCGTAGTGGAGTCGGGTTTTTGTATAGGATGGTGTGGCAAATAATTGCTAGGTAATAGTTTTCCATCGGAAATGCGCATGTGACCTAATTCAATATATTCGGTTATGAATGATTTATAATTATCCGCAACACTAGAATGGTTTTGAAATTTCTTTTCCAATTGATAAAATTGTGCCACAGCTTTCTTTTTGGAATCCCCCAATTTTTCTTCAGCGTTCTTATGTAAAGGTAACCTCACGACATATCTGCCCTGTTGATTTCGTGTTGTTGATGTTTGGTAATGCTGCAAACATTGTAATTCTTCTTCCGACGTGCTAGAGCTTTCTTCAATATCTTCGATACTCCAAAACCTCTGAAGGTCTGCTACATTATTCACGATGACGTTGCACTGGAAGGACTTTAATTTCCCACATAAGAACCAACCCAAACGGGATTGCTGGGCTATAGGAAGTGACTCGTCTTCTTTTATAATGCCACTCATGATGATAGAAGAATATACATCAGCGCCTAATAGTACATCAATGGGGCGACTGATGTGAAAGTCGGGGTCGGCCAACTGAATAGATTCCAAAAATTGCCATGACGGTTTTGGAAATGAGTAGTTCGGTAGATTGTTTACAAGATTCCGCATAATAAAAACGTCAGTTGTAAAGGTATAGTCGCTGTTAGTAGATTGACATGTTATATTTATTACGCCTTTACAATTGTTACTCTTTGATCCGACGCCGAATATCGTACCCTTGCAACGCTGGCGTGGTAAACCTAAGATTTGAGCTCCATTTTCCGTAATAAGTGATGTTTGCGACCCTTGATCGATCAGGGCCCTCAACACGTGATATGATCCATCCGCCTTTTGTATCTTGATTTGAGCTGTTGCTAATAAGACTTCTGCTAAACTTGATGATGAGTCACGTGTCACATGAGTCACGTGTTTCCGAGATTCTGTTTCGGAGGTTGTGGGCTTTACGAACGCCTGATGGAGTAAAGTATTGTGACGACTCTCGCATTCACGACATCTTTTTTCTGAAAAACATGCGACCCCATTATGGTTGTACAAACAATTTATGCATAGTTTCAATTTCGCAACCATATTTTTCCGTTCAATCGGTTGTAACTTGAGAAAATCGCTGCATGCAAATAATTTATGAATTTGATTGCACATCGGACATATAGGTTTTATTACTGATTGCGTAAATGACCTACTTGACATGTTATTTTTATTGTTGCTGAATGATTTAAATGATGGAAGTTTTTTATAACTTGATGATGATGGTTCTTGATGCGGGGTAACAGGTTTTGACGGCTCCTGTTTACGTTTCGATGCTTCCAGAGAGGTAAATTTGTTTTCCAAAAATCCTAAGAAATCATTCAAGGTTGGTAGGTCCCTAGGATTTTCTAATGATTGTATATACTCGTTGTGAGTCTCGGCGTCTAACTTCTGTGCCAAGATATGAACAATTAGTGGGTCCCAGGTTGATATGTCGACGTTCAAGTTTTTGATGGCATATAAACATTCTTTCGTTGTATCGTGCATTTTCTTGATATGCGACGCTAACTGATGCTGAATGTTTGGTAGACTCATAAGAATATTGACATGTGAAGAAAATATTAATTTGATGTTGTTGTACCTGTGGTTTAAGATTTCCCAACAAGTCTGATAGTTTTCCGACGTGATATGTAAATGCTGGACTAATTTTTCCGCTTCTCCTCTCAGTTTGCTCTTTAAGAATTGCATTTTTTGTGCATCTGATAAAGACCGATTACTGTGAATAGACTCGTTAAAGAGGTCCTTAAATGAAATCCAGTTATAGTAGTTGCCCAGGAAACAAGGAATATCCAGCTGTGGGGTGGACCTTTCCCGATGTCGGGCCGACCCTATTTTGATATTGAGATCCTTTTTCGTTGAATTGAAGAGAGTTTCGTATTTTAAAAAGGTTTGCTCATATTCTGAATTCGCTACAACTGTTTCGCTGTCGATTTCCCAATGTAATGAATCTATAACAGACCACCTAGACTGAATATTTTTTAGAGTATCTTCGATTTCCCACTTCTCGGTTAGTTGGTTAAGATCAATGCTAGAAATAGTATGATGAAATGCTCTAAAATTACTGTTTTGCTTACGCCACATATCCTCTATCTTACTGTTCGTACTCTTTTCTGCGGTTGTAGGAAATGAAGTAGAGGGAGGTGATATATATGATTGTTTTCAAACTCGGTCCAATAGTTATCTAAGGTGGACAACTTTCTTTTAATAGCATCCGGAGTTTTCCTATCCTTACCATCTTTTTTAAAATTACTGAGTAGAGTTTTGATTGCTTCTAGGATTTGAATTTGATTTGCAACAAAATCTTCCATATTGTCCTCTTCGCAAATTTTATGCAAAGCGAAAAAAAAGGAAAGATCTTACTTGATTGCTGTGTGCGGCTTAACTGCTGTGTCAAGTCGCTGCTTGTGGTCTGACTGCTGTGTCAAACTGCTACTGGAACCGATGAAGGCTGCTGTTCACCAATTCAGAACACCAAACTGCTGCTGTTTTGACACTATAGGTTGCTGTCCTGATTTGACGGTATCACTTACTAACTCGCGAACAAGAGTCCCGATTGCTTACAAAACGATCACTCGCGATATTTTCTAATAATCCCGTCTTTCAGTAGACTCGAAGGACCATAAAGATGTACGGGCTGCTCACTCGTACAGCTTTAGATGTTAGATTGATTAAAGTTCTGCTTTGATGGTAAAGATGTTTATTTAAATATTGATATAAATGATTGTTATTGCTAATGTGGTGAGTTACACGTCTGCCGTGATGGAATACAAATCGTGAACTGATGTATAAAATTATAAAATAAATGAATAAACTAAATGTTGATGGCGCGGCAATTCGCTGATGAAGCAATATGTACGCCTGTATCGTACAATATGTGTATTTGACACAGTGCTGATGAAAAACTTGTGTAAAATCTGTAATGGTACAAATGCTCATATCACATTGCTGCCGAAAAAATGACGATTTTGTTTCGTGATATCTCTGAATGCAACGTTGTAGATAATAAAACTTTTTACACTATATAAAACAAGGTCCAGATATTTGCTAATGTTGCGTTTTTTCATAAAATATAAATATATTGAAGTAAAATATTCATAAATATTACGTTGTTTACACTAAAACAAATAATTATTGGCAGTTATTCTTTCAGATGGGATCGCAGTCTAAAAGATTAGTTGAACGTACAATGAAACCAAATTCAAATTCCGGCATTCCCTTTGCAGTGGTTGGTATGTATGTTTTGGTCTCCTTTCCGGTCGTTCACATTTCCTATTATACAAAACATACCTTTACGTAATCATTAATTTTCAGAATTTTACTCAGAGGAAACAGCATTAAACATAGAGGACCTAACACCAAATTTAGGTACCAAAACATTAATAAAAGGAGACGCAATAGGAGAAGACGTTGAGGCAACAGTTTCCGATCGTTGTCGTAGTAATTCGTCCAGTAGTAGCAGTAGTTCCTCAAGTGATTCGTCAAGCACTTCTTTTTATGAAGGTAATTTTATGTCTTACTAAAAATAATATAATTTTACATAATCTTGGTAATATTCTAATAAGATATAAAACAATATTTACAGATAGCGATGATTCAGTTAGGGATCCAAACTTTGAAGTGGAGGCAAGACAGCGTAATCAAAGCACTTCAAGTTCTGACGAAGAAGATGTGAATATTAACTAAAAACCTTAAATAAAAAAAAAGAAAAGTTATATATGCTATCTGAATCTGCTTAATTTCTTTGTACGAGTATTTCAGGTATGATTTCGTGTGCTATTAAATAGCTCATCTAATCAGTGATAACGATCAGAGTCTGATTTTTTAGTTTTTTTAGTTTTATTCACATCTTCTTCGTCAGAACACCAGTAACCAAGACACCAGTAACCAAGACAATGTAAGAGGATGACTTGTATCAGTATGCAGTAAATACAATAGCAAATCTTAACTCAGTAACACATAAATATTTAGTTAAAGGCCATACCCAAAATGAGGGTGACTCTGCTCAGTCTCAAATAGAGAGAGAAATAAAACGGCAATTACGATCTGGTCCGATGTATACTCCCGACGCAATTATTGGCGCTATAAAGGCTTCGAGGAAGAAAAGTAAACCCTTTCATGTCAATGAAATGTGTTTCGCCGATTTCTATGACTTGAAAAGTTTATCCAGTCAGATGAACTTTTCGTTGTTGAAAGATGAGCACAATGAACCAGTGAAGCTAGCAGGATTGAAGGTGATTCGAATTCAAAAAAGTGACCCTGATGCTATATTTAAAAAAAATCTTATGCTGACAAACAATACACTAAAGCTATTGTTTTTAAAAAGAAGAAGAACAATATTGTGGATTTGAAAAACGCATACTACGAAAAGCCTGGTTTATCTGTTAAGAAGAAAGCGGATCTTATGGATTTGGTAAACAAAAACCTTATCCCAAGATACCATAGACCCTTTTATGAATCTTTGTAACTTTTGAGAATAGTATTTCCTTTTTAAAGACTGATTGTGACTGATTGTATGTTTAATAATATGTTACTTTATACTAGATTCATATTTATATTCCAACACCAAAACTAACAAAGTCTTGAATATAATTTTAAGAATAAGTGAAATTAAAGTAAAGGAATTATTACAAAATTGAGATTTTATTTTTGTTCTTAATTGTTAAGATAGGTATACACCCTGTGCCATAGCTGCATAGTTATACTCGTATATGCTATCTGAGTCTGCTTAATTTCTTTGTATTTTAAGTATGATTTCGTGTGCTATTAAATAGCTCATCTAATCAGTGATAAGGATCAGAGTCTGACTTTTTAGTTTTTTTAGTATTGTTTTATTTGTTGTTTCATTTTAAGTTAAACTTTTTGATTATTTCTATAGTGAAATGTCTCTATAAGCAAAAATAAGGTTCGTGATATCAGTCTGACTAATTATTTAATATCTTGTAACTAGTGGATACTAGTAATAATATAGTTTTGGAATGTTTCGTAGAGATTGATGCAGTTAACCTTCTTTTAAAAATAAATAGTATTCTCGAAACTAAAAGTTTTTCTTTTCTACAACGTTACATTAATAAATAAACTCAGTAATATAACAGAACGAATGTCATCGACACTGTGACAAGTCAAATTGTAACATTCTTGTTATAATATATTTTCAGGAAAAACGTAACATAATGTTCACTTTTTATTAAAATACGAAATTACTGCTAAATTAATTAAAATTATCAGGAATTTTGTTAACAGTCAGAAATCTTATTTATTATTATCTCTTATTAATAATAAATTGGCTTAAAAAGTAGATTCGTATTGACACAATTATTTTTCGAAAGTTAAAAAATGGCCTCCTGTAAAATTGAGTTTTTCAAGATAACACGTTATTGAAGCAAAGAGGCGATATTATAGGGTTGAAAAAAGAAGAGTTTCTACGTAACAGAATTTATAGCCAGACTATGGCAGTCGACTATGCTAGTCTTCCATCTTCAATTAAACTGCCAAGCATATCGATTTCATCGAAGCTTGCCAATACGGAGGGTAGTTATATCTTGACACGTGTATGCATGTGCAAACCAATTTGTCTAAAAAGCTTGCCCGTGAATAAATAAGGGTGACATCAGATACTAGAAAAAAGTACAATTTCTAGTGGACTGCGGTGTTTGTCATAACGCTATTTGACAAAGACTGCTTAAGCTAACATATCTTCAATTATTACATGTTCACACCAAGTCCGTTGCGAAGTAGGCAGACGGAACCGATCGCCACATGGATCGGTCCTTTTCATGCACACTCACCTGATTATATCACTCCTTGCACTAGCTTCTGATAACACATTAAATTAAGATTCTAATGATAACATGACCTCAACACGAAAGGTCAAAAATGCCAGTCCAAACACCGCTCATATACACATATCTAGTTAGGTAAAGGGCGAATTATCGGCACAAAGTAAAAATATCAAAAGGCAAAAGTATCTACTAATATACGAAAAATATACAAAAAGTATTCAATATAAACGACCCCAGGCAACGAATACAATGTCTCGATTCTATTGAAACAATATTTAATATTAAGTACATAACTTCGCGAATATTTTATGGATATTGTTTCTCCGAACTATCGCCTTAGGTGATAAGGCAAATATAAGAATTTTCCTACGAGCCACAGTAATTTCGATATGTCCTCCACGCTCGAGGGATTCGGGTTTTCATCCTCTTACCATATGGATGATATCGATTCTCAATTTCCAAATCCATATGTTGTCGGGGAAAAATGACGTGTTCGGCATCGTAGCAAAAGTGGTGAGACAGATTTAGGTAGATAGATAGAATATGTTTTGCAACAACACGACCTTATTGCTATAGGCAACCTTTTTATGACTACCTTATTGTAACACATCAGCGTTAGGTAAATACTTCATACATTATTATTCAAAAGTTAGTTTCTGTCTCAGAAATCTCTTATATCAGAGTAACTCTATAAGTAAAACCAACTTTTATATAATATAATATTCAAGGCCGTTTGGATCGAGTTGTCAAAGCAATACCTGAAACGACTTTCCATTTTTTTCTGTTTCTGATGTATGTACTACATGACCATTTAAATTAATGATGCAATACCAAAAAAGAATGTTAATACTTGATAACAATGTTCATCAGAGCTAAAGGCCACGACATGTTAATATAAACAAAATAATTTAAAATAGACTACTTCTATATATATATAAAAATCAATGTTTGTCTGTATGTCCTATATGGACTCAAATCGGCTGAGCAGCAGGTGATCCTGTGAAGTTTGGTAGCGATCATATCACCCGTGCGAAGCCGGGGCGGATAGCTAGTATTTTATAAATATATAATGGTTGACGCTGTAGAAATGAGAGTGCTATGGAGTGTGTGGAGTAAGAAGTTATTATTGATAGAGTAAGAAATAGCACGATACGAGAACTGTATGGAATGAAAGATGATAGCGACAAAATATACATGGGTATGCTGACATAGTCTGGATATTTTTTTATATAATACGTCGGGAGGCATACAACCATACGGCCCACCTCATGTAAAGCGGGTACCGTAGCCTATTAACGCTTGCGATATATTAATTATCACTCGCGTGATGCCTCCCCTGCTGCTTACACAGCAACTCCTTGGAAGCGTACTGGTGACCTCACTCACACACAGGAACACAACAACCCCGGAGTTGTTATTTGGCTTCAGTTTTCGTGAGGTGGAGGTACTTCCCCAGACGGGCTGCTTTGATGCGCCCTACCTCTCTATCTATATAGAAATAATAAAATATAAAACAGTTACTAAAGAAATATATCGAGCAATAGTGAATAGAGATATCGGCAGGACCCAACATAAATGGACACCTATAGATCAAATTGATGATGTGCTATTATATTGGTTGTATATTTGTAAGATATATAACATTCTAGCTGCTGCCCGCGGCTCCGCCCGCGTGGAGTCAAATAACGTAGCCTATGTGTTAATCCAGATCATAATCTATCTACGTGCCAAATTTCATTCAAATCCGTTCAGCCGTTTAAGCGTGAAAGAGCAACAAACATCCATCCATACAAACTTTCGCATTTATAATATTAGTAAGAAGTAGGATCATAACAATTTACAATAAACAAAATATTAGTTTCATATTCTGCTGACAGATGGTTCACGACACGTAGAAATGGCGGGAATACAAATAACGTTCAATATATTATGTGGTATGGTGGCTCTTTTTGGGTCTTTGAGTTTTTTTTTTCTATAGTAATATTCTATAGTACTCATTGACACAGGAAAAATGTTTTTTTATCACCTTTACTTTTCCGGAAGTAAGTATTACATTATGTGTATTAAACTTAAAAAAGTAAGTCTTTAACGCAAACACTTTTGACTGAGTATGTGTTCCTGAGTGCTATATGTATGTATGTATATCTTTACGCCAGGTCCCTAGTCGGGTAGGCAGAGAACCGAGCGCCGTAAGACGCGGTCCTTACACACTTCCCTCGCTTCTCTAACATTCATAGCTCTATTCATGCACGCTCGCAAGTACAATAGAATATATATAAATCTATAATAATACGCACTTAACAATTTAACTCCATAAATAATTAAGCTATTAAAGATTCTGAAATAAAACTGTAATTTGGTTCTGAGTATATTAATTATATATTTTCGTATTCGATGCCGCGTAACTTTCGTTACCTTAGTAATTATTTTAATTGTAAATTACTTTGTAACTTTCCCTGTAATTAGTATAATTTTTGCTCGACGGCGTCGTTGTACGAGTCAGTTTACAATAAATACGCAAGTTAAGTAACCTCAACCGTAGTCAGTACATGGGTTATTTGTTCCAGTCTCAAAATCCTTCACGTACGGAGGGCATACATTTTTTCATAATCATATACAAACCTGTACACAAATATTTGTACTGTGTGGGAATCGAACCGATGAACGTTGGTGTTAAATTAGCATTACTAACCACTCCGTCATCAAGCTCTTCAAATTATTAAGCCGCCCCAGCTATTATCGATACATATATATGGCGAGGCGCAAAAACATTATATTCCTAATACTATTAGTGTGACAAACAAGCGTATGGTCTGCCTAATGGTAAGTAATTACCGTAGTGTATGGACCCTGTAAAAATATTTTCAAAAACATCTTTGTAGGACCTCATGCTGCAGTTCCTTGTTAAAGCCGTGGTAGGGAGTTTATTCCACATACCAGATTTTCTTGAGATTGAGATTCCAGTATCTGAAGATGCATTCGCTACTCATGGTCAGCGGTGCCGTCGTAGAGGGAAGCTGTTGGCATTATATCAAGCCACTTTCCAGTAGTCGACATGATACCAAAAAGGTCGTTGGTTCAGTTATAGAACGTAGATGACGTTCTCTAACTGAACCAACGAACTTTTTGTGAAATCATTAGAACACACACAGGAAGCCAAAGTTCTCCTTAAACTTAAGAACTCAATTTTACACGGACGTATCCTATCCTAGTAATATTATAAATGCGAAAGTTTGTATGTATGGATGTTTGTTGCTCTTTCACGCTTAAACGGCTAAACGGATTTGAATGAAATTTGGCACGTAGATAGATTATGATCTGGATTAAAACATAGGCTACGTTATTTGACTCCACGCGGGCGGAGCCGCGGGCAGCAGCTAGTATATACATATTTGTATGTTTTTCAGCTTTCATATATATATATATATATATACATATATATAACTCCAAGTCTAGTCCTACTAACCCAGACCGGCCATAAGTTCTGTTACAAATGAATATGCATTTATTTTTTTGTGAAGTAATGTAATATTAATAAAACTTACTTGTTCGCTCCAGAGATTTCTTAAAAGACACAATGTCGGGGTGTCATTTCGAGCAGGCCATGTCCTTTAGAACTGACCATAATTTGTAGTCTAAGGGGTTCAGATATGGGCTAGACGAGGGCCAGTCTTCAGTTCTTATAACATTCGGAACGTTGGTTTCGGGCCAGGCTTGGGTAGTTCGTGCCTTATAACCAGGTGCAGAGTCCCGCTGGAGTATTAACGGTACATTTAAAATAAAAGTAACATTGAGAGGTTTAGACAGTCTCTTAATATACTTTGGCTGAAGTCTTCACTCCTTTTTCACAAAAATGAAGCTTTGTGACTATTTGATCCCCCTCACCAAACCATTCGATCACTTTGGCGGCTTTTTTAGAACTGTGTGCGTACACTTTGCCATTTTGCTTGTTGTAGTGCTCTTCAATTGTGAATATTTTTTCCTCAGTAAAGATAATATTTCTGTGCCTTTCACCTGTGTATTGGGGCAGAAGGCGTTTTAAACGATCCACTCTCTTCAACTATAGCGATTCATTTAGTGCATGTCCTGTATATCGACCATAAGTGCCGTGCTTCAGGTCTTGTTTTATTACGCGGCAGAGTCCTAGCGGGAATCTTCATTTCTCGCGATAAGATTTTTTGTTTCCTAATGGGGTTTCGGCGAATTCCGACTTGAACAGCATTAGCAGTTTGTAGTTCAAACGGCATGCGGTCGCCCTAATCTTTTGTAGTTTTCAACACAGGAAGTGTTGGTATATCTGTCGATAGTACGATATACTTTTGAAGTGTCTTGAATATGACCGACGGCTCCATACCCACTTTGTGCAAGGCAATCACTGCAATCCTAGTTTTTTAATACCCCATTTCATAATGTAATTTGATAATAAACACGAAAACAATATGTAAAACGGCGGGATATCGAAATTTAGAAGTTTTTAACATAATAAACGCGGTCCAAACTCAAAATAATTAAATAGTTGAAAAAAAGAAACGACTTTATGTAACAGTATTTATGGCCAAACCAGTTATATAAACCAAAAGACATATAAGTATAACACAAACGCAGTGTGCAGGCGAATAATGCAAATCTCGCCTCGCATTATTCGCCTCATCATTTGATTCATGGCCGATGGAAAAGTACCTTTATAGCCACATGATGATTATCACGTTGAATTATGACCACGATTGATTTAGGAACGGTTCCAATATAAACATTGCTTTCCATTGTGAACTCTACGTTGATTTCATTGTTACTACCGAATCCATCAACTTTGTTCATGTTGTTCACAAAGTCGGATACCTGCTTATAATGAGGTTATAGAACTATAGTATATAGGGTATTAATAAATTAATTTTATAGGGCAATCATCAAATTTTTTTTCTTTTCTATTGTCATTCCACTCATAGCCATAGATTTATGACACCAGAACTATACTCTAGATATAAGTTTAATAAATTATTTATCGTATTTTTCTTTATACAAATATCATATAGGGTGGGGCACGGGTAAGAAGCATGTAACCAAAACAATTGTATCTCTTTGTGTATTCAACAAAATATGGAACTTGAATAAAATTGATTGGGGAATGGCCGTTAATGGCTGCGACACAGTCCTTAGAGACTAATGTAGCTGTTATCGTATAATATTGTTTCTGAACTCTTGTTATTGTTCCAAATAAAATATTTTTATTTATTTATTTTATATGTATTTATATATTCAGCAAAAACAATAAAGTACCAGTACAACTGCGGTCTTGTCGCGATGCGATGTCTTCCAGACGACCTTAGGGTAGAGAAGTAAGGAAATAAGGTAGGCATAACCATAAGGGCAGCGTAGGGCATAACTTAACGAAAATGAATATATAAATGTACATAAATAAATACATATACATACATGTGTATATATGTTATATATACACACTCAAATATATACATATATAAAATTTATCTAAATAATATATATTGTATTTTCTTAGGTTTTCGCGATTGTTATACATTGAATTAAACAATTTTTAACGGAAGTATCGCATGTCTTATTTATTTTGTTGAACCTGACGTTTCGAATGCTTTGCAATTTCCGTTAAAAATTGTTTAATTCAATGTATAACAATCGCGAAAACCTAAGAAAATACTAATATATACAGTTTATAAATATACACACAGTAACTATTTAGTTTTTTGGCTATTCTCTCAGTCTCATTAGTTCCTTAACTAACGAGACTAAGAGAATAGCCAAAAAAATTAAGCTGATTACCTACGTAATGTTAAGAGAAAGATAATGAAGTTTTGCAAGATGTTTGAAGGAACGAAGAGATTGAGCTTTTCTTGTAATAAATTGCAAAGCATTCCATTGACGCACTGCCTCGACCAGGAATGAGTTAGTATAAAAATCATATTCCTAGGGCAAACTGAAAAATTCTGGAACTGACCACGTATCAACGATCAATGAAATAGAAAGCCAATTAAAAAATTTGAATATGGAAGTCTCTGAAGAAATAGTCCCTTTTAACTTGCATGTTTGCCATTTGTTTATTTATTGTGTGTAAAACATACCACAACAAACATAACGAATTAACTCGAGAAAATTTTCGCGGTGTATTTTTTAGTTAGGTTAGTTACCACAGACTAAAATGAGTATTTACAGGTAGAAGCTACATCTCGTATCTGTACATAATCCAGTGACATGAGAAATGGAAGCAGGGCTTGGAACCGGTTTCGAAAATACCGGTAAATAAAGGTTTTTACCGGTTTTAAGAAAAGGTTTCGTTCGGAGTGCGTCCTAAATGAGAGCGCTATGTAAAACCTTAAAAAACGACTTGCTTGTTAATTTAATTTAATTCGAATTGGAACAAACTGGTACCTACGTTACGATGTAAACTCATAAAGAAAGGTTGCAACACGTAGATTGTGTCTGGCGGAATATTTAATTTCTTCTATTTTTTTTTGTGGTTACGTGTAGATTTTATTTTTAAGTGAATTTTAAAGGTCGTCAAGGTCTCGGCAAATATGATGTCGAAAAGATCGAAATGAAAACCTTATAAAACCGGTTAATTGATTCAAAACCTCTTTGATTTTGCTCCTTAAGAATACCGGTTACTTTAAGGTTCAGGTAGAGCCAAACCTAAACAAAATGCTCCCAATGTACTTGTGCTGATTTAGGTTTGAAAATTAACCGGTAAACAAGCCCTGAATGGAAGTATTAATCTGTATGCCGATGCATGTAAATCTAACATTGATACCTAATGTCAATTAATTGGGACTGACAAAAAACTGACAGTCAGAAAATTCGTTCTGCATCTGACACTGGAATGATTCACGTGCAAGAAAAAATATTCCTGTGCATTTGAAGCTACCGAAGCCTTGCACATTAATCACTCAAAGTGGTGTCGTCAAATGAGGACCAAGTTTTACGAAAGGGCAAATATTGGCTGTCTATAAAATTGCAACAGGTTTTCGTTTATCACTATGGTGGCAAACAAGCATACATTCTGTCTGATGATAAACAGACGAGCTCGGTGGCGCAGTGGTGAAACGCGTTGTAACGCTACTTTGACACCAACGCTCGTGGGTTCGATTCCCACACAGTACAAACATTTGTGTGCATGAACATGTCTGTTTGTATTGGTCTGGGTATTTTCTATGAATAATAAGTGTGTATTTCCAAAAAAAAAATACATATGTTTATCAGTTGTCTAGTACCCATAACACAAGCTTCGCTTACTTTGGGGCTAGATGGCGCTGTGTAATTTGTCCGACAATATTTATTTATTATTAATCTAGCCTATAAAAAAATAATGAAGACAATAAAAAATCTTTATTTGTCATTGGGATCGCGCGGGCACTTAGACACGTCGTACATTCATAAAATTAAATCTTATTGCATTTCATTAATTTCTCAAACCTTCGGCTGTTTTGTTACTACCATTTCGAAAGTTGCCAATATATGTCTCTTCATATTTTGACGAGCTCGTTGGCACAGTGGTGAAACACGCTGTTATCCTACTTTGATACCAACTCTCGTGGGTTCTATTCCCATACAGAACAAACATTTGTTACATGAACATGTCTGTATGTCTTGGTCTGGGTGTTTTTAAGAACGCTAGGGCACATCAAAGCAGCCCGCCTGGGCAGGTACCTCCACTTCACAGATATCCGCAGCTAAATAACAACTCCCTAGAGGGTTGTTGTGGGCCCGCGTGTGTCACCAGTACGCTCCTAAGGAGTTGCTTAGAGTATTAACAGCAGAGGAAGGATCGCGCGAGTGATATTGTGTATTACAAGCGTTTATAGGTTAGGGTAACCGCTTTATATCAATCAGGTAGGCTGTATTAAAAAAATCGGCCAAGTGCGAGTCGGACTCGCGCACGAAGGGTTCCGTACCATTATCTATAAAAATCGGCCAAGTGCGAGTCGGACTCGCGCACGAAGTGTTCCGTGCCACTATCTATAAAAACGGCAAAAAAATCACGTTTGTGGAGCCACCCTTAAATATTTGTTTTATTTTAATTTAATTACTTATTCTTAATCTGAATATATAACTAAATATTCTGTGAATATTTCAAGCGTCTACCTGTTGCCGTTATCAATATCGAGCAAAAACGAGCAAAAAAATCGGCCAAGTGCGAATCGGACTCGCGCACGAAGGGTTCCGTACCATTATCTATAAAAGCGCCAAAAAAAATACACTTTTGTTGTATGGGAGCCCCCCTTAAATATTTGTTTTATTTTAATTTAATTATTTATTCTTAAAGTGAGTATATAACTAAATATTCTGTGAATACTTCAAGCGTCTACCTGTTGCCGTTATCAATATCGAGCAAAAATGAGCAAAAAAATCACGTTTGTTGTATGGGAGCCCCCTTAAATAGTTATTATATTCTATTTTTTAGTATTTGTTGTTATAGCGGCAACAGAAATACATCATCTATGAAAATTTCAACTGTCTAACTATCACGGTTCATGAGATACAGCCTGGTGACAGACGGACGGACGGACAGCGGAGTCTCAGTAATAGGGTTCCGTTTTACCCTTTGGGTACGGAACCCTAAAAATAGTACAAAACTATGTCAGAATAACAATACAATCATAATGATGATATGGACACGTTCATCACCAGCGACGTCACTTATGCATCGCTGATCCTGTAAAAGTCTCTTCACGCCTTTTTAGGGTTCCGTTCCCAAAGGGTAAATCGGAACCTTATTACTGAGGCTCCGCTGTCCGTCCGTCCGTCCGTCCTTCCGTCTGTCACCAGGCTGTATCTCATGAACCGTGATAGTTAGACAGTTGAAATTTTCACAGATGATGTATTTCTATTGCCGCTATAACAACAAATACTAAAAAATATAATAAAATAAATATTTTAGGGGGCTCCTATACAACAAACGTGATTTTTTTTTTGCATTTTTTATAGATAATGGTACGGAACCCTTCGTGCGCGAGTCCCACTCGCACTTGGCCGATTTTTTAAGAGCCTTATGCTGTAATCCTATGGGAAGACATAGGCCAAGAGTTCAATTCTCAACTTTATACAAAAACAAAAAATGTGCGATCCCATAGAAGGTTTCTACTTCTATTGGACCACACATTTTTTGTTTTTATACTACGTCGGAAGGCATACAAGCATACGGCCCACTTGATGTAAACCGGTTACCGTAGCCTATAAAGGCTTGCAATACATTAAGTATCACTCGCGCGATGCCACCTCTGCTGCTAACACAGCAACTCCATGGGAGTTTACTTGTGACCTCACTCACACATAGGAACACAACCACCGTCTAGTGACTTGTTATTTGGCTGCAGGTTTCTGTGAGGTGAAGGTACTTCCCCAGACGGTCTGCTTTGATGCGCCCTACCTCTCTTAAAAATCTTACTCTAAAATGAAGATGTATTTCCATATATAGTATAGTATATAGTAGTCGAGCGGTACGATTGCAAAACGAGGCTGTTGGCATCATATTGAATAACTCCTCGCAACACAACCTATTGTACACAATCAGCCTTTATCATTTATTCAACAATGAAGGCTGTGAATCTTTTCTTAACACAAAGGCGCAATACCGGCTGTGAGGTTTGTGCACCTATTCTAATGGCACTACATCGAAATAAAAATTTATTCGCCAGAAATATCCTATCAGCAGTATGGATAAATCAATTCAAATATTTGCCATATAAAGTTATTAAAAGTCGAACACTTTGTAAGATAATCGCTGCTTTTTTTATTTATTTATAAATGCCCTAAGAGAGGAGTTGTATATGTCAACCCATATAAAATAGTTCCAAAATTAGCGATAACTCATATGTAATAATTTAACAACTAGACCAAGACAAACAATTCATGTACCCAAGTGCTTATCATGGGAATCGAATCTACGTGCTCATCGTTATCCTATTAGATTTTACCTGGCAAGAGGGTTTAATTTTCGTCGTCTAAAGTTTTAATACGGATTAAACTTTTATGTCTCTTAGATTAATTTGTTTTGTTGCTGTCTCGCAAATGGGAGTAAGTAGAAACAAGTCCCAAACGAAATAGCAATTAAAGGGATCTGGCGCCTTATCCTTTTAATTACACTTCCAAAGTACTCAGCTTCACCTTGTCCTTTCAATATTATTTGCCGTTAAACACCTGATAGAAACAAGCATGAGGCCTGCCTAATGATAAGGAGTTACCTTAGCCTTTGCATAGTTGCAACGCCATATGCGTTACCCGCGCGTTAAAAAGTGGTGTCGCATGGTATAATTAGTGGTATATTCTGATATAAGTGGTGTTTTTGTGAAAAAGGTAACCGTTTTAATATAGTCGCCATAATATATTTAAAACAACGTAAATTGGCTTATTAAATTATATTTATCACGTACCTACCTTTATTATATATGTATAGTTATAAATTAAATCTTTTTGAAACCGAGAGATTCACTTTTCAATATATATCCAATTCTACAGAACTACTAGAACCAACACAGTGTCCAACACAAAATTACGAGTTTTGGCGGCCAGGTTTTTTTGTCAGAATGTCCGTACAACATCGTACTATAATAAAATTTAAACCCCAATACGTACATCTCTTCAACAAAATCAAATGCAAATAAGACAGAAAATTCATCAAATGCAATTAAATAAAATTGCCTTAAATAAAATTTCATTGTATTTAAAGATTTTTAAGATAATTTTTTCAGCAGCTCGACTGGCGAAGCACCTCCAACTCACAGATAACCAGTTTACGCAGGTTATCTGTGAGTTGGAGTTGTATGGAGGTAACAACTCCCTGGAGGGTTATTGTGCTCCTGCGAGTGAGCGCTAGTGTCAGTGCGAGTTGCTATGTTAGTAGTAAGGGTGGCAACGTGCGAGTAATACTTCATGTATTTCAAACGTTCATATGCCACGGTAACCATATTACATCAGGTGGGCTGTATTCTTGTATACCTCCCGACATTAAATAAAAAAAAAAGATATAATCAACACGGCGCCTAACATAAAATGTCGATTTTGTGATGTGAGAATTTGGGAATTATTTATTAGACGCCATGTTGAATTTATCATACAATTGAATACATTATATGTATATATATCTTAGTTCAAATAAAAAGAAGATATTCTCGAAGTAACAAATAAATAAGACAAACAACAAAGTTAAATAAAATCTTCTGAAATTAATTCTCACTGATGATTCAGGGCTGACCCAATAAAGATCATAATAATTTATAATCCCGTTTTCCGAGAACTTCCAAACAAAATTGTATGTCTTCCTGTTCCTTTGTTCAAACACTCGCATAAGGCCGAAAACAAGCCTACAGAAGTTGAAATTATTCGCTCCAAACAATATGTCCGTGATCTACAACAAATGCCTCAAATTAACCACTGATTTAGATTCGCCTTCCATATAAATCAAGTTTCCTGATTAATATGCTAATTAAATTATTATTGCTTGAGCTTGTGTTTGTAGAGTGAAAACATTTTGCGATAAACTAGCATCAAAACAGCCCATCTGGGGAAGTACCTCCACCTCACAGAAAACCGCAGCTAAATACCAACTCCATAGAGGGTTGAATTAAACAATTTTTAACGGAAGTATCGCGTGTTTTATTTATTTTGTTTAACCTGACGTTTCGAATGCTTTGCAGCATCCGTGGTCACAGGAAGACTCCCCATAGAGGCTTGTTGTGTTCCTGCGTGTGAGTGAGGTCACCAGTAAGCTTCCAAAAAGTTGCTGTGTAAGCAGCAGAGGAGGCATCGCGCGAATGATACTTGGTATATCGCAAGCGTTAATAGGCTACGTATAAAAAATAGTTTTTTTTTAAACAACGTCAGGAGGCACACTAGTAAACGGCCCACCTAATGTAAAGCGGTTACCGTAACTTACGGACGCTTGTATTTCTTTACGTATCACTTGCATTCCTCCAGAGAATTGTTAATTGACCGCGGTTTTCTGTGAGGTACTTCCCCAGACGGGCTGTTTAATGCGCCCTACCTCTCCTAAAAACACCCAGACTAAGCCAAACAGACATGTTCAGGCACACGAATGTTTGTCCTGTGTGGTCCTGTGTGTCCTGAATCCTGAATCAAACTTAACATGCGATGTCACCTCTGCTTCTAGCACAGCAACTCGTTAGGAGCTTACTGGTGACCTTATTCACGCGCAGGAACACAACAACCCAGGAAGGTACTTTCCCAGATGCGCTGCTTTGATGAGCCGTACCTCTTTTAAATACACCCGCACCAGACATGTTCATTCACACAAATTTTTGTCCTGTGCTAGAATGAAAACCTTAAGAGTTAGTTTCAAAGTAGCGTTATAAACCGCTGCGCCGAGGCCGTCATTTACCTACTCTTTTATGTATAATACTATTATATATTATAGTATACTATCCCTGCTTTTCAAATTAATTACCAATCCCAATTCCCCTCAATACCTCTGTTCTCGTTTTCCACTCCTTCCACCGCCAACTCGATTCCAACGTTCCTGCCATATAAAAACTTTACATTTCCTTCTAGCAAACACAAAATTATTTTTAATTCGTTCACTGTATGTGCTGCTAGACTTTGGAATAAATTACCACTAGAGATAAGAGAGAGTCCTTCTGTATTTGGTTTCAAGAGAAAACTAAAGACGCACTATCTAAATATGTTATCATCTAACGACAAATAGTATGTAGCTATGTATGTATATTTGTATATATGTGTGTGGTTATATATCGTATGTATGTATGTATATATATATACATATTTATTGTGAGTATCTGTTTTTATTTTGCTAGTTGGCACATATATTTGTTATAGCCCTTGTACAATTTCGTTCCACATTCATTAGGGTTGGCTGGATCAAATCTCTTGAAGAGATAAGCTCACCTTCGTACACTGTATTTGTCAATGATTATTATGTACTATTTGTGTGTGCAATAAAGAATAAAGTAAGATAACAAACAGATAAAGGTACGGTCTGCTTTACAGTTCAGTACATTTCTCGTGCGTTATAGACCCTGTAACCTCTTCAGACTTTTGTTAAAGACCCCAAAATTCAGCAAATTCTTCGGAACTGTGCGGCCGTGGTGCGATCATACAAAGAGATTTGAAGCTAAAAGCTTAAAATGGATAAGCACTGAATATTTGTATGTGCTTGTCCAATTCCAAAATTCAGAATTAGAAAAGACTAAATGTAGTAAAATTATAAAATACTAGATTAAATGAAAACAATGTTTTATTATTCTGAGATTTAAATCCAAGTTATGAGTTTTTCTCCGTGAGTAAAAAATACTTTGTTTTTTTTGTAATTACATTTAACTCAGATACTTCGATTATTACCTCTCAGTAAAAAAAATATTTTAGGGCTAGCTAAATATACTAGACAACTGACAGAATGTAATTTTAATGAGCTCGGAAGCGCAGTGGTTAATAACGCTAGTTTAACATTAACGCTTAAGGGTTTCATTCCTGCACAAGACAAAAATATGTGTGAATGATCATGTCTGGTGTCGGTGTTTTTAAGAGAGGTACGGCTCATCAAAGCAGCCCATCTGGGAAAGTACCTCCACCTCACACGAAACCTCAGCCAAATAACAACTCCCTGGAAGGTTGTTGTGTTCCTACGTGTGAGTGAGGTCACCAGTAAGCTCCTAACGAGTTGCTCTACTAGAATAGAGGTGATTTTACGCGAGTGATACTATACTAATTATATTACAAACATTTATAGGTTACGTTAACCATTTTACATCAGGTGGTCATATGCTTGTATGCATCCCGACGTTGTATAAAAAAAAATACAAAATTTATACTCATAATGCAGGAAAGACAACAGTATCATAAAATATGCAAGCCTTTGCATATTATGCGAAAGATGTATTGATTTACTTTATTTATGACTTGAATTCTACTGAATAATTGATTGGAAATGGAGGTCGAGAGCCAGAGAAAACTTCGTATTGGATTGTCTGTTTTGATAATAAACGAAATATGTACATATTAATATCTTTGCTCTCGACTTAGTATGATATCCATAACTCAAAATATTTAACTGTCGTTGTATACCATCTTACATACAATTATTAATTAAGATGTCTACCATAGTGCAGAGATTCACAATATTTGCGCCTTCCCCTTCACGATTACGCTGACTCCCGTTCTCTTAATATTACCGAACAGCAATTAGATAAACATGAGCGTCTTCTAAATCTTTGTATTCGGTTTATATTTGGACTTCGCAAATATGACCATGTCTCTGAATTTCGCTCTCGTCTCAAGTGGCTTTCTTTTCGACTTCGCCGTTATCTAGATAATCCTGTATCTCCTTTACTCTATTTATCTTTTTAGTCCTTCACCTCCTGTATATTTGAAGGAACGTTCCTTATTTTGACAGTGGAACACAGGGACGTAGTATTCGCAACGCCCTTAATCTCTGTCTTAAAACGCCATTACACGAAATCTTTTTCGGTGCGAGCTATGCAGCTCAGGAATGCTCTGCCATTATCAATTCGAAATGCAGAAAGTATATTCAGTTTTAAAAATCGAGTTAGTGCTCACTATCTTTCCTTCATCCTGTTTTAATTTCATTCTTTTGTTAATCTTGTGGTCACTGCTGTATAACTTTGTTTAAGTGAGTTAATATATAAGTATCTATTATTATTTGTTGTTTTTTATTATTAACAAGTAATCCTCTTGTATGTTTTATAGTTTATACGGCGCCACTTATCTGCTTGAATTTTTTTTTCCTCTACTCTAAGGTTGTCTGGAAGATGCGATAAGACCGCCTTTTGTACAAGCGTTCGGTTTGGCTTTTTATTATGTGGTAATTAATATTGGTAGTGGTATTTTATTGGATGGTAAGCTGTTAGCGTAACCTATGGATATTTGCAAACGTATTGATGCACCAGGGATATTATTCATGTCATTCGTGACCCTGTAAAAACCTCTTCACGTCATTTTTGAAGAACCCCCATGCCGTAGTCCCTTGGGAAAACCTCGGATGGGATACAATTCTTTGTATTCATTAAGTAGATCTAAACGATTACTTTGATGTTTATACATGGAGGTTAAACTAATCCCGGTTTGTTTGAGATCCAATAGTACATTAGGTATTCAATATACGAGTAAATAGCAAATAATTAAATATTTATTGACTTTCATGAATTTCCCAGCGCTATTTAGTACGAAACTAAACAATGCTTGTACTATGGATACTAGACTAATGTTTACGTAAATATCTTTTTTTTTTAATACTTATGATTTATTTCAAGTTTACCAAGAGAATAGGCATGTTCATGTACACAAACATTCATCTTGTGCGGAAATCGAACCTGAGATTCTAGGTGTTAAGTAAATACTGCTAGAGGTTCTATCACTTGACTGGTATAATATATATACACTGTACATAAGGGTCGTGATATCCGATCGTTGCGCATTAAATACGAAAAAAGTTGCTTTAATACATTTATGCCTCAGATTCTTCACCTTAGTAGATGTAGTGCTGTAGGAGAATAAGTAAAATAAAGTAGAAGTGAAATAAGAAATAACGTTAAGAATTATGAATCTTATTACTTTTAACTTTAAACTTCTTATATATCATATATTCTTATCTTCAGCTCTAATGATTTGGATAAAATTTTGTATTTAGATAAAGTTTCGTTGTAACTTGTTCTTGTAAAATACCGTATATTCACGAAACCATATAAACTGAGGACCGTGTTTAAACACTTATATTATGATTATTATTTTATATATAGTCAAAAAGATCCAGTAACAGAGCGATTACTAGAGCATAATTTGATTTCGTCGGCAGAGTTGGCGAGCAGCAAGCAAGCCTCCCCTTTGGGAGCCGTGCTTTCTGGTCGCTTGCTAAAACTGCTGACAGGAAACTTCTGTCAACCGTCCTTGCTACCACTGCGAAAACCGGTTGGCAGTTTAGCCCATAGCGCTAAGGAGAAAGTAGTAGCGATTTATTCGGTAATCTCTTTGTCTCTAACTCGAATATGAATGACGGGGGAACTGTGCCGTCATCCCGTAGTGCGGTGTCTCAATGCCGGAAATCTCTTTTACCCAGCAAGATGTTCGGCGGGCATTACTCTGCCTCGACATTCATAAGTCGAATGGACCAGATGGAATACTGGCAGTGGTACTAAAGCTGTATGCTCCTGAGTTGATTTCTGTTCTAACGCGTCTTTTCGTGCTTTCGAACTCCACTGAGCAAGTACCGTCTTCATGGAAGACCGCCAATGTGCAGTCAGTGCCCAAAAAGGTTGATGGATCAGATCCATCGAATTACAGACCTATTACTATAACCTCCCTTCTCTCCAAGGTGATGAAGCGTGTGATTAACACACGACTCCTGGCATACTTAGAGGATAATGATTGGATCACCGACCGTCAATATGGCTTCCCTCACGGTCGTTCGACTGGTGATCTTCTAGTGATTCTTACACAACTAGGCTTCGGCGATTGAGAGTCAAGGTGAGGCATTGGCAGTCAGCCTAGATATAGCAAAGGCGTTGATCGGGTCTTGCATGGGGTTTTTCTATCGAAGTTACCATCATATGGGCTACCCAAGGGTTTGTGCAAATGGGTTGCCAGCTTTTCTCCAACAAATACATAAAAGCCGTGATTGATGGTGGATGCTCCGATAGTATCAATATATCAATGCTGGCGTCCCACAGGGCTCTGCACTATGTCCGACGCTGTTTCTGATGCATATCAATGATATGTTGTCAGTTTGCCTAAAGTAATATCTGGCGAAACATAAGGAAAATAAAGATTGGCAAAGATTGGAAAAAAGATCTTATAAAGAAGAGAAATAATAATGAATAAATGAAGTTGTAGTGTCTACTTGTATTCTCAAAATAACGGCTTTTTACTAAATGCATATGAATGTACACACGGTACTTGTACCAAAAAATTGGATTTCTTTTGATACAATGTCGGAACGCACACAAGCATACGCCTACCTGATGTAAAGCGGTTACCGTTGCCTATAAACGCTTGTAATACATTAATTATCACTCGCGCGGTGCCTCCTCTGCTGCTAACACAGCAACTCCAGAGGGGCTTACTGGTGACCTCACTCACACGCAGGAACACACCAACCCTCTAGAGAGTTATTATTTGGCTGCAGTTTTCTGTGAGGTGGTGGTACTTCCCCAGACGAGCTGATTTGATGCACTATACCTCTCTTAAAACATCCAGACCAAGACAAACAGACATGTTCATGCACACATATGTTTGCCCTGTGCTGGAATCGAACCCACCAGCGTTGGTGTCAAAGTAGCGTAACAGCGCCACTGCACCAGCTCGTTATAAGAGATTTTATATCTGTCTCTGTTTTTCCGGCTAATTTCCGAAACGGCTGTACCGATTTTGACGAAACTTTCATTAGCAGATATAATGTATATTGTAATGTATAATTAAAGTTATAAGGAGTAACTTTAATTATACAAAAAGAATTAGTTTTCGCCGAAAAAAATAAAGACCATGAAATTGTGAACAAATTCCAATTCTACGCGGACGAAGTCGAAACCAAAAGGAGAGCCGGTGGTCGTTAATATTAATAATATAAATTATATATTGATGCATTTTGAAGTCTGATGCGATTATCACGCTGTTACATTACATTGGAAATATTCATCGAGGCAAGAATGGTAAACTTTTTCGCTATTATGAAAATGCGCATAGTCTCTTTCCGAGAGACGCTGTATCCCCGGGAATAGCACATTGAAAATGAATAGGCATCTAAATATGGAACATGTTTATATACTAGATGTGTATATACACACTAAGGTATATTAGTAGCCTTTTAGCAGCGATAAATTAGTTAACCTTGTGCATACATGTACAGAAAATGATAACAACTAATATTTAACGAAACGTATCAAAAATAGAGATAAAATAAATAACTTTGCTCTTTACTTTTAACAAAATATTTGATCCAAATATATTAGAATGTGAAGTTATACGATTATAAAAGCTTGTTAGAATAGTAACGTAAGCTATTTATTTTTACGTTTATTATAATTTTTTTTAGGTGTATTTTTTTAGGTTAATTGCTGAAATTATTTTATGTACAGAATATATGTACCTATACTTGTAACAAATCTTGGAAGTCGAGTTTAACTAACTTATGATGAAATTTATTTTCATCTCTATTTGTACAACATTTTGTTTCACATGTAATTCGTTTTAGGACAAATTTTGGAAATCGAATTTAGTCACCTTCAAATTATCGCATTGATATGAAACTTCGCAAATATATGTGATGCCAATGACAATACCATAAGTTGGTTCTATCCAGCTGATCTGATGATAGAACCAGAAGGTGGATAGCAGAACTATTGCATGGATACTAGTTAACCCCTAGAGTTTGCCCTGGTTTAGTTTGTTTTAACAAGTAGAATACGTTTTGGTGACGAGGGGAAAAATGCGTTACGCACACCACCGGTGCCTGGGTGGCCTCCGGTGGTAGTGTGGGACTCCCCGTCGGCTGTCCGACGGTATACCCACTAAACGACCCCGCGAAATGCCATCGGCCGCGTTGGTGTGGTGCCCCGGATCTGTCAGCAACAGGGCACCACTGCGACTGGCCAGCCCCTCAGAAGGGGCCGGACTTCTTCAATCTAGGGGCCGTCCCGGCAAATTGGGACAGCCCCTCCGGCGGCGAGACCATTGTGGGGCCAGGTTCCCATCCTGACCCCTAGTCCCACAGGTTAGGGAGGCGGCAATAGGTGCGCGTAGCGCCTACGCCGCACTCCCGTCCGCCGTCTCCGGAGTGGGACAGCCTCGGGATCATCCTCCCTGTCCCACTCCGAGGCCTCCTTCTGGGACATGACCATCTCACAGAAGGAGGCCATCGCCTGCCAGGCACTGTCACTCCCGAGCATGGAGCGGACCACGCTCGGGAGCGAGAGGTCCGCGCTTCCAAGCGCGGACACCAGATCATGGCGCTGCCGAGACCATCTGGGACACTGCTCCAGCGTGTGTTGGGCAGTGTCCTCGGCCGCGCCACAATCGTGGCAGCCCGGCTGTTCCTCCCGCCTTGCGACCCGGTGCAGGTACTCACCGAAGCACCCATGCCCGGTGAGCACCTGCACCATGTGGAAGGTGAGAGGTTTACGCTTGCGGCGCATCCACGTCTCTAGGACCGGGCGCAGCGCCTCCACAACGCGCATTGGAGACGAGGGCCTGATAATAAACCCTTAAATGTATAGTGGAACTCTTTAATGCTTACTAATAACCTAACTACTACTAAATAGTGAATTTGGGTTCATTTGGTTTGTTTTAACGAGTCAAATATAGTTTACTTGGTGACAAGGGTCTCATGATTCAACCTAGAGATGGATGGAGATTTTTTTTTATGGTTAGCTAACGCCTTGAGTTGAGCCTCATTTGGTATGGAACAACATATCATCGTATCACACGTCATGTAACATGATGGTAAAGTAATGTCCAAGTACTTAGACAGTTCGCTTTTCTTAAACTTGACAAGGTTCTCGATACGAGAAATGGTGATGCCAAAATGGTGCCGTGAAGCCGTCTTCTTCAATCTATTTGTAAAATAGTTAATAGATCCAGGCGTTATTTTGTAGAAATCAAATTTACATGCAATTTGATCTTCGATTGTGGCGGAAGCACACAAAGTAGGTTGGATCAAATTGCATATTTGCATCGAGATTATTCCAGTTTTAACAATGATAACCGTTCTCAATAGAACGTAACACTAACATTCTTCAGAATTTAGCTAGCTGAGAGATCCACAAGACAATATTTGCGACTTTTACTGCCAACACACACATTAATGTATCAGGAAGGCAGCAGGAATATAACAAACCCTACAGGGTGTTGTTATTTGTCTGGGGTCTTCTGTGAGATGTTCCTTCATAATTGGAATTATGTGCCGAACATATTGGACTATTTACTTCGTGAGCATTGTGGTTCTCATGCATAGACACAGAGGCTTCCAAAGCTCTTATGAACTCACATACTCTCCTGACTACAATCGTTCATTCATTATCCGTCGGCGTAGTAAACATACATTTATCAATAGCTTCTCTAGAACTTCGAGATGACTATGACACTCGTTAGCTATTAATTAAGCAGCAAGTTGTCCTGTCTCGATTTCATTACAATTTTTTTTTGTCGGACTTTTTTTTTTTGTCGGACACAGCCCCATCCAGCCGCAAAGTAAGCGAAGCTTGTGTTATGGGTACTAGACATCTGATAAACATACGTAAATACATTTTTTTTTTGTAAATACATACTTAATATACATCGAAAATACCCATACCAAGACAAACATCTATGTTCATGCACACAAATGTTTGTCCTGTGTGAGAATCGAACCCACGAGCGTTGGTGTCAAAGTAAAGTAACAGCGTGTTCACCACTGCGCCGAACCGACCGAACTCGTCAGTCGTCGTCGAAATTTGCTTGATAACATTGAAAAATTTTATTGTTATGAAATCGATTCATCATTCTGTGCTATTCAAAACGATTTGCTCAATTGAACATTCTGCATAACCGAGTTTATGTTAAGTTAACCACTCTGTGACACGTTGCATATGATCCTGTTCATAGTAAGTCCTTTATGAACTAAGCGCATAACTCTCGAGAGATTATTTCCCGTTCTAAAACAGATTAACCGATGAGATTAATAGCTGCACTAATACGCTGCTATATTCTCGTTTACCATGCTGTTACGTTCGACAGCTAGCCACGTGGCTCTGTAGTGATCCGGGTATTACATTCACTGCCATACGCAAAGTGCTGACAGTACTGCGCAGAAACAAGTAGGCATCAGCTATATCGTGATCAGATATCAAATAACAAACGATTTAGGACTGCCACATGCGCATATTTTGTTCACGGGTAAGTGATCAACCTCGTGTAGTCTTTGGTTAATCGGTGTTCAAGGATCGTAGCATCGTATAGTCATCACAATAGTGCATTATCCTGAGTTGTACTTACTACACAATCGTCATATACTGGTCAGAGGCCTGCAATGGTGAATAAATGTGTATTCATATTTGGCAATTGTGTAAACATTTCGATCTTCCCGAAGTTTGACGTCATCTAATATATGACAACGCAGCACTCGCTTGATCCTGCAGCATTGAGCAGAATCGATCGTCGATTCAAGTACTTGCCTCGAACATTGAAATCGAGTGAGCACTTGAGTTCCTTATTCTGTTTACAAAAAATAGTCATTGGGTGTTAAATTTCCACATTTAAAAAAGAAAACATTGAGATTATAGAAAATAATAATAATAACTATTTCAATGCGAGCATGTAGTAAAGATTACTGATGTATGATTTGTCTAATTATTACTAATAGCGGTTTTTTGAGGTTTGCGCAGGAACTATTTAAACTAAATGTAAGTCTGATCGATGATCCCAAGTGTATGCTATCAATGTGTAAAATTCCATCAAAGTCAGTAGTTATTATGCATGATGCGTGCACAACGCGCAGATAAAGAGACTGATAATGATTTCAAAAGTGACAGTTGTAGCTTCTGTATCTATATATAAATCAATAGTATATTCAAAATAAACATTTCACATACAGCCAAGAGGAGTTCACTTTTGACACTGGAAATGCGACGATACAAAGTATTAAGCTTAAGTGTACATTGTGTTTTTACACTGACCTAAATACGTATCAGTAAATTCCTGTTTTTGTATTTATTTATGTACATATTTGTAACTGTTACGTGCTCGGTTCTGAAGGAAATCATCGCGACGAAACCCACATGCCCAAGAAATTGTATTTCAAAAGGCGTGTGATCTAGCCTAAAACAACTCTGAATTACCCTGTGAAATCTGGCAACGGCAGTTGCTTCATGTCGAAATTAGCATCTTTGCCAAATACTTAAGTTTAGGTAGCAGATCTTAATGGATTAGCAAACGGAATAAAGCTAGGAAGAAAATTTCAAGTCTACACACTTCGATTCCAAACATACAACCCTAAGGCAGACGAATAGATAGACGATAGACGACGAACAAACGGATAGATAGCGGAGTCTTAGTAATAGGATTTAATTGGTACTCTTTGGACACGCAACATTAGAAATATGTGACGAAGTTTTGGATGTGCTCGAAGTTTGAAGCATGCTTGCATAAGATATAATATCAAAATACAAAATAAAAGATTTTTATTTCGTAGTCGGTAGATATAATTTTAACTCAAAGTTTGCTATCAATAGATAAATAAATTATCTAGCTACTGCAGTTTTCAATCTATTGAAAGTTATCTTACTTAAAGAGAAACTCTTAACAACTTTTAGCTAAACAACTGCCAGCTAACGATAACAACGGTGACAGACAAGGACTTCGAAGTATAACTTCGTTATAGCAGAACCTTAGTGTAAACTTGCTTAACGACGATAAACTTCAACTAAAAAATAATAGGAAGTAGTGAATATACCTTCTACAATTAATTATATATAAATTATTACATATATATACTATATTGCTGAGTAGGCAGAGAGGACCGAGCGCCACATGACTCGAGCTTTACATACCTCACTCGCCTCTTTAACTTTAACTGCTCTTCTCATGTACGCTCATATAATATGTAATGCCACTAAATTCGTGTTTCAAAAGATCTAGTTTTCCCTCTGGGTTATGGAGGTTTTATGGTAATTGTTCGATGTCAAAATCTGTATCTTCGCTATTTCCTTCAACTTTGATATCGGATCCCGTGGACTAATGGATTAGGAAAAGGAATAATGCTAGGAAGAAGAGATGTTAAATTAGGACCAGCTAAAGACTGATGTCTATATTCCTAAAAGTCATTTAGTATCGAGTTCATTAGTAGAAAAAATCTTTGAGGCCGATGGTATCTTTGCGATTATTAGTGCATATGCAAGCAAGAGGAGCTTAACACAGGTTAAGCTTCGTCGACCATAGTTTGTCTACGGGGTTTTATCTATCTCCAGCTCATCCGTTTAGAGTGCACGGTAAACTGTAGGCACCAGCTGTTATCGATAGTAGCCAATCATTAAGATTAGTAGTGGCCTTCGGGTGACCAGCAAAGCTGGTCTCCACCGATCTGCAGTCTGGCAGAGTAAGCTCTAACCGAGAACAGTAGGTATTTCTGAAGAGTGTGAAAATTTTATAAAAAATAGTTTATTATATATTTTTCAATATTTTTCGTCCGATATTTTCATTTAACTGTTTAAGATAATTTGATCCATTTAGATTTACGTTCACATTTAATTAGAACTTAAATTAGTTTAAGAGTAAACGATTAGTATTATAAATTGACATGACTGTTATTTAATTAATTGTGAATTTATTAATATCTATTTGCAATAAATGTTATGTAATGTTTAAATTAATTAAAATTAATAATTGACTTCATCTTGTAGCAGAAAATGTTTTAATAACGTTCCCTGTGGAGTTTCTTGTTACTTAACATGAATATTAAATTTATGGTAATTTAAAAAATAATAATTAATACATATTTTTGTTACTTATTAATATTAGCTTCTAGCGTCGTCGCGTATGTCATTCTAACCGAGCACGCAGGTTAAGCAACTTCGATCACAGGCTGTCTATGGATGGGTTTATCTATCTCGAGTTTCTCCGTGCTTCGGAGGGCACGTTAAGCCGTCTTGAAAACACTGGCCTTCGTCAATCCGCATTTGAGCAGCGCGACGGAGTATGCTCTAAAGCCCTTTAGTTGAAAGAAGACCCGTATTCCTGCAGTGGGATGAGGAAGGGTTGATGTGGATTAGTCGTTTGTTTTAATCTATGAAATTTATCTATAGAAGAAAAGAAATTAGTTCACAAATAATACAGAAAAAGGACAATGCCGATTATGAATCGAGCAAGCAAAAATGCAAAAATGCAATGTTTCCCCGTGGTCTGGGTTGTTGCCAAGTCTGGGTGGAGATCTACTAATACTATGTATATGCTATTACTTTGCTTGGGTAACAAATGTGTCCTTTAAAACTATAATATTTTTATTGTATTCTACTTTTGTGTGCAGTAAAGTTCTGTTAATTATTACAGCCATATCCCCATCGTCATAACTAATACGTGGAGAAAGTCTGAAACTATGTTCGCAGCCACAATGTAATGGAATGTATTTGCATTCTGAATGTGTTTTAGATTACATTGTATGAAGCACATATAATATTGGATCTTAGTGTACGCAGTGTATATTGTATGTAAGATATTAACTTTTAGAATCATACAAATTAAAACTCAGCAGTCATAATGCTTTACGTCGAAATTATAGTAGAAATAAGTAAAATTAAAAATTAAAACGCCGATTACCTCGGTGTGTCTCACTGTGACCTCACTTACACGCAGGAACACAACAACGCTCTAGGGAATTGTTATTTGGCTGCGGTTTTCTGTGAGGTGGAGGTAATTCCCCAGACGGGCTGCTTTGATGCGCCCTACCTCTCTTAAAACATCCAGACGAAGACAAACAGACATGTTCATGCACACAAATGTTTGCCTTGTGTGGGAATCGTACCGAATGATCGGTGTCAAAGTTGCGTCATTCACCGCTGAGCCACCGAGCTGTCAGCTACATAACAGCAACACACTTCTCTGTGTGAGTCTGTTTTATGTAATTATGTAATAAAGATTATTTAATATAGAAAAACAAATAAGCATGCATAAATTTACCACTCAATATGTATTCTGTACTGCTTTATCTTTCTTCTTCTTCTTAGGGTTATTCCGTTTCCTATTATTGTCGGGGTCCGCTACCTAAACCTAAGGATTTGGCGAAAATATTGATTTTTACAAGGAGAGACTTCCGTCAGACCTACGCAACCCTGAGGGCATAACCAGATCATTCTTAGGTAAGGTCACGTGTCTTTCGAAATACAATTTCTTCGATGTTTTTTTTTTTTTTTTTTTTTTTTTTTTTTTATGTAGGCCAATCGCGAGTTCGCACATCCAGCAGGTGTATATCTTCTGCTGGATATGCGAAGATCGGCTTACGTGATCTATACTAGTTTCTCCGGCGTGGGTTAACCGGAACCTTTTTTTTACTTTATTTTCCTTTATTAAGTATTAAAATTTACACAGGTCTGATCTTATTCTATCTTACTCATCGTACTAGTTCATAAGCGATGCATTTACACTTAATTGTCTCATGTTTCTTTTTCCATTTGCACTGTTTTACACATATCTATTCTATTCTTATTCTAGGTTTAGGCAGCTTGTTATATATAATTCTTATATATTGAAGTGTATCCTGTTTTATTACTATCTATTCCTTTTTATTACTTTACTGGCAATTTGTATACAGTATTTTATAAACCTATTCCTATTTTCCTTACTTTCTATTATTTTACTTAAGTTTTCTATTATTACATTTTCATTTATCAAATATTCTAATTCTCTCCTTTCCTTTGCATATATTGGGCACTCTGTCACTATATGGGGTACACTCTCTACTTTCTCGGGGTCGCAAGCACACGCCGGGCTCTCCTTACATCTGAACCTATTCAGGTACTCGGAGAACCCGCCATGGCCTGTCAGCACTTGGACCAACACTGGGTCGAGAACAATTTTCCTAACCACCGAGTATGCCGTAGCGGCTTCCGGGAAAAAGAGTTTGGTAGTCCCGGCTGTACTGCCAGCCATGTATCGCCGGTTCCATTCATCAATCGAGTCCTTTCGGATTTGTCGCTTGATGAATGAAACCGGACATCTGTCGTACACAGGCTTTACTTTCCCGAGCGCGGCACACTTCGCAAGCTCGTCCGCCCTCTCGTTTCCCTCCAGTCCCGCGTGGGCTTTTATCCAAAATAGATTTATTATTTTGCCTAATATTGTGCTGTTGTGTATATTAGTCCTCGCGCTTGTCGCTAGAGGATGGAGGGACTCGAGATCCACGACCGTCTGAAGGGCGGACCTTGAATCGCAATAGATGTTGCAGATGTGTGCCCCGCTCTGGAGGGCCAGCTTTGTCGCCTCGGACAAGGCCAACAGTTCCGCCTGATAGACCGTGCAGAAATTTTCCAGTTTCAGCTTCCGGCTGCTGATTTCCGACCCATTGCGCCACGCTGACAGCGCCGCGCCTACTTTTCCCTCGATTTTGCTACCATCGGTAAATATATGTAGCCCTTCGTTGTTATACTGGTCCATTTCCGCACGGTCCGCCAGACATTTGAACTGCAAACCCCTCCGATACGCAGGATGTGGCGCATCGGTGTAAGCCACCAGCTGTTCCACCCCTCGGTCACCTACTACCCGCCGGGATAAGCCTCTCTTAACTTCGTAAAGAGAGGCTGCTTCGCGGATCCTAATATCCAAAGGAAGCAGCCCGGCGAGTACCAAGGCCGAGTTAAGTGATACCGTTCTATATGACTTGATGATCTTCTGGGCGAATACACGCTGCACCGAATCGAGCTGCCTCCTAACTCCTAACTTGGACGCGGCCGATGCCCAGGCACTGGCAGCATACATGATCACCGGTTCGATCACCGCCACATATATGGTTCTGATTATCTCAGGTGTTAGTCCCCAGCTGACCCTTGCTGCCCTAGAAAGTTGCTTGTATAAATTTGAAGCTTTTCTACACACATTTGAAACATGGGCATTGAAGGTCATCTTGTCGTCAATAGTGACACCGAGGATCTTCATTTCACGGACCATTGCTATTGCCACCCCACCCATAGTCAAGAGTGGTGAGTCATACGTCAATTTGTTGGTAATCAACATGGCTAGGGTCTTATGTGCGGCAAATTTGAGTTTATTTTTGACTCCCCACTCCCGAACACGGGCGAGTGCGGCATTTGCCCGTCCCTGAATCGCCAACGCGGTGTCACCCGAGAAAATCAGAACCACATCATCCGCGAAGGCTTGGCAGTGGACTCGCCGGTGCTCCAACTCCTTCAACAATGGATCCAATAAGAGGTTCCAAAACATTGGCCCTCCAACTGAACCCTGCACACAGCCCTTGGTCGTATCCACCACTGATTCCGAGCCAGCATACCTCACGCGCACCTTCCTATCCGACAGGTAACTGTCAACCAGTCTTCTGATGTTAATCGGGCATTTTGTTTCCGCCAACCTACACCTTATTGCTGGCCACCAGGCGCCATCGAAGGCCCCCTCTATGTCAAGGGATACCAACGCTATTAATTTTTTCGCTTTTAGCTCCTGTTTAATATGTTACACCATGACACAGAGGGAGTCCTCGGTGCTGCGCTGCGGCATAAAGCCAAACTGACGACGGCTCATACCCGGTAGGATGTGCCATTTGATCCTTTTAACCATCATCTTCTCGAGGATTTTTCCCAAGACTGGCAGTAGGCCTATCGGTCTATATGATTTTGGATGCGCGTAATCCTCCTTTCCCGCTTTTCGGAGTACCACTACCACCGCCTCTTTCCACATGTCGGGGAAGCAGGCGAGGCCCTGACACTTATTAAAGAGCGCCAGAAACAGGTGAGGGTCCAGGGCTATCGCCGCCCTGCAGATATCGGCCGTGAAACCGTCGAGCCCCGGCGCCTTTTTTGGGTTGAAACTAGACGCAGCCCACTCCAGCTCTTCTATAGTGAAGGGTGGATCGGATGGTTCACCATCGGCCTCATCATTCACCTTTTTTGCTTTCTCTCTGGTTGATCGGTGGTCTGCGTCGTCAGTCTCTGTTTCGTCCCTGGGATAAAAGGTTTTTGCTAGTAGGCTCGCGGATTCCCGTCCGTTCAGGACCATGCCATTCTGGATAAGTGGCACATCCTCCTCTCTGCTTTTTGTTTGAGCGATAACCCTGTAGATCCCCTCCCACATGGATTCCCTGTCCTGCTTTTCACAAAAGTTCTTCCAACTGGTGGTCTGAGCCTTCCTCGCCGCCAAGTGATATGCCTCTTTGGCTTGAAGGTATTGGTTGACAACCCATGCTCTGCGGATAGGTGCAGCACAAGCAATTCTTCTCCTTTTCCTGGCGACGTCCTTCTTCATTTTAGCAAGGTCATCCGTCCACCAAGGCAACCCCACCCGACCACCCGACCGACTCAAGAAAGGGACGGATACATTACATGCCTCTTCGATGGTGTTTGTGACTTTCCCAACTATTTCCTGCAGCTCCTCTCTGGTGTGAATTTTTTCCATCTGTTCCTTATTTATATTTCTCTCTCTCCAGAGTCGCATGAGCTCCTCCCGAAACTGAGCCCAGTTTGCCTTCCGTGTGTTGTATTTTCGTGTAGTTATTTTTATATCCGTGCCCTTCGCATCAGCCAAGTCCAAGTCAAATAAGATTGCCCTGTGGTCGGAGCTTGTGACGTCAGCCTGTACTCGCCAGTTTACTACATGATCTAGTATACTCACAGAGCAGGTCGTGATGTCGACGCAGCTCGTGTAGCGTTTACCCCCCCTGATTATGTCGAAGGTAGGCTCAGACCCCCTGTTGAGAATTTGCAGGTCCATGTCCTCCAGCGCTCCTGCCAGATCCTCTCCCCTGTGATTCACTTCACTGCTTCCCCACCATGTGTTCCAAGCATTGACGTCTCCGCCCAACACTATATTTTTGGTTCCCAGTTCCCTGAGCGTCTTCGTCATCCATTGGAGGTACGGTTCAAGAGGCTTGTTGCCCTCGAGGTAAACCGACACCACCCCGATCTCCCAAGCTGCTGTTCTTATTTTTGCTACTGCAATATTCGGAGTTGTTAACGTCGGGCACTGGATGATGTCGATGTTACTATTAACCAGTACAATGGCCGACTTGTTTGGATTATACAGACCACCGGCACATTGCACCACCCTGGCCCCGGGATAGACCTTCATCCTCCCCGCACCTCCAATGTAGGGTTCCTGGACCAAAGCGAAGGCTATCCGTCTATTTTTGGCTTCGACCATTAGTTCCGTAGTGGCAAGATTACTCCTATGGAGATTTGCCTGGATTACCCTTAACCTCATGATGGCACTGTCGGTAGTCCTGCCCGGGACGCCCTTAGCAGTAGGCTATGGATGCCCGAGCCAACGCATCCCACTTCTTTCGAACTGGACATTGGTCACTAAATGCGTCGTGCTCAGTGTTTGTTAGTTTTGCCCTGGTACAGTTCTTGCATTTGGGTGTCTCTCCCGCGATCTTATCCAGACACTCGTTCCTGAGGTGTGGTCCTCCACAGTGGCCACATAGGTCTGCGGGTTCTTTACAAAACCGACGTCCGTGCCCATACCCCAGGCACCGTGTGCACTGGAGGAGGGGTGACTGGTCTTCGGCCACTACCCTCTGTAGATCGATTCTGAGCTTGTGCGCTCTGATTACCCGCCTCCAGATCACGGGCGACACACTCAAAACAATGTGACAGTTGTGGGGGTTTCGAGCCTTTCTGCGATATTTTACGCAGACTCTATCTTCTTCTCGCTCGAGGCCACAGAAGACGTCCCGGTTCTGGTTCTTGAGCGCCTTGACTACCTCTTCATCGGTGTGTATCACCAATACGTCTCTTAGAACCAGAAGAGGGTCCTTGTTTTTTATATCCTCCACGAAAAGGTTTTTTCCGGCTTTCTGCAATCGCTCCTTTACTTTCTCCCTCTCTTGCTTTGACTCACATCCCACCACGACCTTTCTGTCCTTGGCCTTTCGGACCCTCTCTACTCGGATCCAGCCCTCCTTGGCATCCACAGCCCGCCGCACCTTCTCCAGGACATCCTCCCCGGTTTCCTCCTCTTCTGTCGAAGAGACGACTATAGAATGCAGCGTAGTTCTCTCTGATTCGCTCTTCCCTTTTTGGTTCTCCGCTACCACGTTCGCATAGCTAGTTTTCTTCGTCGTCTCCTCGATGGCTTCCTTTATTTCTTCGAGACTTTTGTTATTTTCGAGGAGAAGCCTTCTGTTCTCCCCTATTTTCTGCAGTAGTTCACTTTCGTTGTCTGCCTCCCGATATCCTCTATTGGCTTCCGATTGTTGTGTTTCGTGCTCCACTACTCCACAATGTTTCTTCGACCTGTTTTATTTCTTTTCTCTCAACAGTTCCGCTTCCGATTCTTTAATGATCTGGTACAAACGTTCCACCGCTTGTGTCACATCTTGTTTTATTTCGGCTTTAAGGTTCCTGGACAACGAAAGAGCTTAATGATAATTACAAATATGTACAAAAATCCGAAAGCACAAATTTAGTGGTACATGCCAGGATTCAAACCGGGAACCCGTTGGTCACTACGCTGGTTCCTTATATACATCCATATTTGAAAAAAAAAAAATATAGTAAGTACCTCCTAATATTTTTAATGCATTTAGTAAAAGTAAGCATTTACTTCACATCAGAAAGTTAGATTGCGTGCATACCTTCAAATGTTAGATAAAAATATGTATGACAATAGGCAGTAGCTAGCCAATAATAAAATATTGTTGTCGAAATCACAATAAAATAGTGTATTTTTTATTCTTAAATAATCCACGTCATTTCTAACTTTTGCAACAAAACACAAATTGACCCTTACCGTATTGGATCCTTTCATTCCGCAAAGCATTGATACAAAATGGGGCATGATTAATGGCGTGGAATTGTTATTAATTCTATAGGATGCTGCGAATGGCGAGAAATGGTTTTTTTGATACCTAGATAAGACAAGTCATTACAAAAATAGAGTAACAATGCATAAAACAAAAATGTAGATAGTACTATCTAGATAATTTTCTCTAGAAGTACATTGTTTGTCCTGTATGGGAAACGAACTCACGAGCGTTGATGTCAAAGTACCGTAGTATGCTATCTGGCACTGTATCTGGTTACCAAATTTTAGGTGGCACTAGTAGTGGTTTACATTCTCTTTGTCCTTGCCATCACGTTTATTTAGATTACGGAACTAAAGAGTGACGTTTCGAATTCCCGCAGATTTTGTGCCAACTTATCGTGAAGACTTGCCAACATGACGCGGCTGCTTTTAGTATGTTTTCCATATTAAATGGATTTCATTTGTGGGTTTTTAAAGAATGTCAGAGTGATTATCGTTTTATTGATTTTGATAAAATAATTATATAAAAAAACAAAAACCCCGTTCAGTTGTGTAGTGTGTAGTTCTCTCCTTTATTTTTGAGACGTAATTTATTTCTTGCAATGTATAAGTAGTCCCAATTTTGATCATTGTCTCAGATAGCCACATTCAGTCATGTTTTTCACTAATTTTATATAAGTAGTCTGGACAATATATATATCTCTCTATAAGAGCCTTAATTTTTGTTACATTGTTACATAATTTTTGTACACTGACATTACAGTCTGTATAGTAGGTACAAAAGTTAATCTACATTGTACTCACTGCTAACACAGACATATTGATCATTCATTATGACATGACGTTTTCATCGTACTGGCTTCACATGTGGAAATATAATATAGGTACGTACACGAAGTGATTCCAGTATCACGGCATAGATGCAAGTTTTAGTGGACAGTTTGTAGATATATTTTGATTGGTGGCCGCTACTTGGACTGCGGTAACGTTCAGTTGGGCTTAGACTTTTTGACGTGATAACGTCTTATAAATCGATGAACGCCGGCTGCACGCACGAAAAAGCATGACTCATTGTCACGTTCCGCCTGAGCCGAGCGTGCAAGCGAGAGCGTGGTACAAGCGATAGAGGGGCACGATCGGCCTAAGCGTTCGGCTTGTGACGCATCTATCTCTCTTCCACTCCATCGGCCGATGCGTCCGAGTAGAAGAGAGACAGCGGCAGCACACAACCTACACGTGAACTGTTTTGTCGACTGTTGAATGTTTATGATGTTATCACGTAAAATTATCGTCCGTAAACCGACTTTACAGACAACCAATTTTTTTATATAACGTCTGGAGACATGCAAACGTATGGTACATCTCGAGTACTTGCTGTTGCCTATGAACGCCTGCAACACATGAAGTATCCATTCGCGCGTTGACACTCCTGCTAGTAACATAGCAACTCCATAGGAGTCTACTGCTAACAACTCTCTCCAGGGAAGTTATTTGGCTGCGGAATTCTATAAGGTTGAGGTTACAGAATTCCGAACCCGCTCGGACTATTTTGACCTTTTACCTGTCTTGGAAACATCAAGTCTAAGATAAAAAAAAATCGGCCAAGTGCGAGTCGGACTCGCGCACGAAGGGTTCCGTACCACTATCTATAAAAATCGGCCAAGTGCGAGTCGGACTCGCGCACGAAGGGTTCCGTACCATTATCTATAAAAACGGCGAAAAAATCACGTTTGTTGTATGGGAGCCCCCCTTAAATATTTGTTTTATTTTAATTTAATTATTTATTCTTAAACTGAATATATAACTAAATATTTTGTGAATATTTCAAGCGTCTACCTGTTGCCGTTATCAATATCGAGCAAAAACGAGCAAATAAATCACGTTTGTTGTATGGGAGCCCCCTTAAATATTTATGTTATTCTAGTTTTTAGTATTTGTTGTTGTAGCGGCAACAGAAATACATCATCTGTGAAAATTTCAACTGTCTAACTATCACGGTTCCTGAGATACAGCCTGGTGACAGACGGACGGACGGACGGACGGACGGACGGACGGACAGCGAAGTCTCAGTAATAGGGTTCCGTTTTACCCTTTGGGTACGGAACCCTAAAAACGGCAAAAAAAATAAGTTTGTTGTATGGGAGCCCCCCTTAAATATTTGTTTTATTTTAATTTAATTATTTATTCTTAAAGTGAATATATAACTAAATATTCTGTGAATATTTCAAGCGTCTACCTACTGCCGTTATCAATATCGAGCAAAAATGAGCAAAAAAAATCGGCCAAGTGCGAGTCGGACTCGCGCACGAAGGGTTCCGTACCATTATCTATAAAAACGGCAAAAGAAATCACGTTTGTTGTATGGGAGCCCCCTGAAATATTTATTTTATTCTATTTTTTAGTATTTGTTGTTATAGCGGCAACAGAAATACATCATCTGTGAAAATTTCAACTGTCTAACTATCACCGTTCATGAGATACAGCCTGGTGACAGACGGACGGACGGACGGACGGACGGACAGCGGAGCCTCAGTAATAGGGTTCCGTTTTACCCTTTGGGTACGGAACCGTAAAAATCACGTTTGTTGTATGGGAGCCCCCTTAAATATTTATGTTATTCAATTTTTTAGTATTTGTTGTTATAGCGGCAACAGAAATACATCATCTGTGAAAATTTCAACTGTCTAACTATCACGGTTCGTGAGATACAGCCTGGTGACAGACGGACGGACAGCGAAGTCTCCGGTATATAGCACGTACAGCGTCGGCATGTAGCACGTACTAACAGTAGTGGGTGGGTGCCGGCCGGCGCTAGGCCGCATGAACTAATTGGTGGCGGAAGCACACAAAGCAGGTTAGATCAAATTGCATGTAAATTTGATTTTCGCAAAATAACGACTGAATCTATTAACTATCTAACATCATCATTACGAATACAAGATGCAGTACTAAATTAATCTGTAGGTAGCTATTGGGCACCGATCCTATAAGTTGGAGATATTTACCCTCTCGGGCTGCTTAATTAATACTGTTGCGACCTACATTTCATATTCCGATGCCTCGTTTGCTGATTACTCGTAGAAGGGTCATCCATCATACGTCATCACCTCACTGCACCTCATCGAGATTACGAGTGAACTACTCACACCCCAAAATCTCTAATTATAAACTTTTCTGTAATGCTTAAAATTCATTCAGTAATACGCAATAACTTTGTTATATACTAGTAAATGACAGCAAGATGTGTAGGCAGAGCTGATATTTTTTAAATTTAAAAAATATTTAAATATTTTTTTTTTTTTTTTATAAATATATGGAACCCTGTACGACATCTAGCGACGAGTGCTGTTACTTTTTCTGTTGATGGGAGTGCAGTGCAGACTCTGCACTGCAGAGTGGCCGGCCATACGTTTTCCCATATGTTTTTTTTTCTAATTGGAACGACTTTGGACCGTTCTTCCTCACCAACGAACATTTAAATTTCAAATTAAAGGATACAAAACTACAATATGTTAGCTATTAGTGTGTCGATTTTGGAGTTTCTCACTATTACCGTCTAAACGCTAGCTGGATGACATCAGTCTACCCCAAACGGCAATTTTGAGGGTAATGTGGCTCCGCTGGCTATCGCAGCTCTGCCAATTATTTATGATCGTGTAGGTTTTTTAAAAAAAGGTACAGGTAAAAAAAGATAAAAGTCTTTATGTATCAGTGAGCCCGCGCATGATACGTTTTTTAATAAAATCTTATTGTATCTTATTCATTACTCAACGTTTTCATTTTCCTTTTTTAAACTACCTCCATTTCAAAAGTTAGTTCAGTTTGTGCTAGTAAACATTAAGTAGGAACGTATATAATTTTTTAATACAGTTGCTCAAAAAGTGGCGTATTGCAGGGACGTATAGCGTTCGGGATGTGGGCTATTACACACTCGAGCTTTTTCTTTACCTTTTCCGAACTCGTGCGTTCTCTTTCCCAACTGTCAAAATAATGTCTATTAAAAAGAAAAAACCAACCACGAAGTTTTTACTAAAAAAAATTCATAGAAGTTTTTATGATTCATGCAAATATTTCTAAAAAGAAGCTACTAATTTGTTTCAATATCAGATTTAATGATTTGATTCAATGAGTTAGGTTAGGCTTCATTTCATTTCATCTCATTAAATTCCATTTTCATTTCATATCAATAAAAAAAATCTACTGAAGACTTGGCTGTATGGGCATAGTTCCCTTTGCCTACCCAGAATGGGTGAAGAAAACAAAAGAAAATCTCTGCTTATATTCTTTTACGGTTGGCGCCATTTTCCTAGTTAGTTGAGTTTATTGTGTTTTTATTATTTTATTAAATTGCTTCATTTTTTCGCAACTGTATTAAAAATAGTTGTTCAGTACACGTGCGGAACTGTCATTGCAAAGAGTTCCGACTGTCAACCCTCACCTTCGGCTGCGCCTTGGCTCGGGTAGACATTTGTCGGAACTGTTTGCAATGACAGGCTTTCCGCACTTGTAATAAAATATACTATATAATATACCTTCGCAAATCTACGTCTATGTCTTCTTCTCCTTAGCGTTATTCTGTTTCCTAATCCATTAGGATTGGCGGGGTCCGCTACCTAAGCCTAAGTATTTGGCGAAGATACCACGACCGAGAAAGCCAGACCCATCTTAGGTCACACGTATTTTCAAATATAATTTCTTGGATACGTCCACCGGTCTCCTTACGATGTTTTTCTTCACCGGTGAATAAGTGACAATCACAAATATGTACATAAATCGAACAACACGAGTTTAGTGGTACATGCCAGGATTCGAACCGGGAACCTATTTTTTTTTATACCACCAAGGTGGCAAGCAAGCATACAGCCTGCCTGATGGTAAACAGTCACCGTATCCTATGGTCATTTGCAACACCAGGGGTGTCACTCCTGCATTGCCGACCCTCTAAAATCCTCTTCGCGCCTTTCTTGAAGAGCCCCATGCTGTAATCCCTTGGAAAAACCTCGGCTGGAAGCTCATTCCACAACTTGAGGGTTCTCGGAAGAAAACTTATCTGGAACCGCATAGTTCGCGACCATCGCGGTTCCAGGGCGAACTTCCTGCCGTCGGCGAGCGGTGCGGTTATAAAAAGTTATATTATTTGTGAAAAGGCCGGTTCTTTGACCACTAGGCTGTCACTGCTGTTGCAAATCTACATATGTATTCTATTCTATATCTTCACTATAAGATCCTTGCGGAGCCACCAGACCCCTTAGACTTCACTCGTGCCCGAGTTCCTAATTCCAACATACGATAACATACGAGCATTCGGTTGGGACAGGCGAGTCTTGACTTTCCTTGGCTCCTACATCCTTTTATTTTTGCGTCGCAATCTGTTTCAACATTCTTTCCTCATTCACTATTTCTACAAGTCCGATACAACAGAGCATTCTACTTCTTATGTTAACGCCGATATTCTCTTTTATACAAACTCTTTACAAACTCAGTGTACAAACATTGCTCCGCAGATTTTGCGCAACACTCGCATCTCGACGGCATTTGCACCATTTTTATGCTCTTTTTGATAAATCTAGCTCTCGCTTTCATATTTTATACGCAATCTGCGTATAGCCAGCTGTGTTTTGTGGCAAATAAATTTTCCCATCGATTCACTAGTCTCTTACTATCCAGCCCTTACTCGCCTCTCCACATCAGTAGTGTACCTTCCATCTCTGCTAAAAGTGAATCCACGATATACAATTTCATTCACTAATTCCAACACTACATCATCAACTGTATTTATCTAGTTCGTTTTCCTCCATTAGTCATAATAAGTCATTCTCTATGTAATCGTCTTTCATCATTGTGATTAGTGTTTACAGTCCAGATGACGTGTCAGCTACTCGTATTAGCACGATAATTCACCGCTTTATCACCCACGCGTAATTCTAAAATATTATATCCTATTCTCTGTATGTAGCATCAAGATACAGAGTAAACAAATGACAGCAACTACCTGCATGACACCAATGTAGACGAAGGAAATTAGTGAGAATTATATAAAATATTTACAAAGAGACTCCCCTTTTCTCTTAAAAAAACATCAGAGCAGCCCGTCTGGGGAAGACCTCACAGAAAACTGTAACCAAATAACAACTCCTTGGAGGGTTGCTGTATTCCTGAGTGTAAGTGAGGTCACCTATAAGATCCTAAGGAGTACTTATGTTAGCAGCAGCAGAGGCATCGCGTGAGTGATACTTAATGCAAGCATTCATAGTTCATCACTGTTATACATCAGGTGGGCCGTATGCCCGTATGTCTCTCGAAAAAAAACTGTCAAAGTCTACTTTGTCTTTGATATTTCTATGATCCGATTTCACTTATTCTTTCTTGACTTAAGATTGGTGGTTTCTAATATTTTTTATTGAGATTTAAGTAATATGTTTTAAAATAAAATCTAAAAATAAACCAGTTGAGAATGTGCAAGTTTGCATTGCCAGAGGAACACCTGGTTCGTCAATTATGTAACAATTTCATATTTTTTTTTAAAACTTTGTCGGCCTTTTTACCATGTTCCTTAAGAAATATGATGTTGGTTTTTAAGACATTCCTATTCTACTTTTTAATTTACTTTTCGAATGTCAAATACAAAAATTCATTTTTTTTTATTTGTCGGCCATTTTGACCACGTTCCTTAAGAGATAGGAGGTTGGTTTTCAGACATTCCTATTCTACTTTTTATGCTTAATCCGAATCTGAAGTCAAAATTCGAATATTCCGAAAAAAAGCGACAGACACACACACAGACAAACATATAGATTTCATATAGGAATGGTGTTCCTGAAAAAAAAAATAGTGAAACCGACTTCATAAGAAATAGACTTGTAAGTAAATAGACGTAGATTAAAAAAAAATCAGTAAGTCTACGAATTGTTCATTATCCTAGTTTAACGAACTGAGTAGAGCTTCATTTCATTGTGGTTTTGCTCATTATGGCGGAAATGTAAATTATATTTACATTTCATTTCATCTCAGGCTTAGAATAATAAACAGTTGAAAATAAATTATGTATGTGTTTATTTAATACACCTGAACAGAGGTACGTGTTACATTAAAATAAATTGATAACACAAACTAGATCGTGGGGCGATAAGACTCGAGTTGATTAATTAAATTTTAGTAGTAATTATGTAGTCCGGAATTAATTAATCTCGATGGCATCGTTGCGTATGTCATTATAAACGAAAACACAGGTTAAGCAACATTGATCGCAGCGTGTCTATGGATAGGATAAACCCATATATGGAGCTTCTCCGTGGTTTGGAGGGCACGTTATGCCGTCGGTCCCGGCTGTCGATAGAAGTCGTTAAATTAAGTCAGGAAACTTCGGGCGGCTTGAGAACACTGGCCTCTGCCAATCCGCAGTTGAGCAGCGTGGTGGTATACCCTAACCCCATCGGTTGAAGGGATACCCGTATCCCTAGAGTATGATGAGTTAGGGTTAGTGTAGTAGTAGTAGAGTTATTTGGTAGAGTCTGGGGAACCTCCACCTCACAGAAAACCATAGGCAAATAACAACCCTCTAGAGGATTTTTTTCTTCCTGCGTGTGAGTGAGGTCACTAATAAACTCCTAAGAAGTTGCTATGTTAACAGCATAGGTTCATCGGCTACGGTAACTGCTTTACTTCAGGTGGGCAGTATGCTTATATACCCCCGACAATGTATGAAAATAAAAAAAAAATGCCTTTTGGCGTTTTATAAAAAAAATATGGTAACTGCTTGGTGTTTCTAGAACCATATGCTTGTATGCCACCGGAACACAAATTAGTATAGTTTGTCCAAGAATATTACCTTTTAGACAGGATGTACCTACTGTAAATATCTTTGGGAAATTCGATTTTTTTTTATACTACGTTGGGAGGCATACAATCATACAGCCCACCTGATGTAAAACGATTAACGCTTGCGACATATTAATTATCACTCGCGCTATGCCTCCTCTGCTATTTACACAGCAACTCCTTGGGAGTTTACTGGTGACCTCACTCACGCACAGGAACACAACAACCCTCTAGGGAGTTGTTATTTGGCTGCGGTTTTCTGTGAGGTGGGGAAGTACCACCAGTGGAGTAGTGGTACTTCACCAGATGGTCAGTTTTGATGCGCCCTATCTCTCTTAAAACATCCAGATCAAGACAAACAGACATGTTCATGCACACAAATGTTCGCCTTGTATGGAAATCGAACCCACAAGCGTTGGTGTCAAAGTCGCGTCATTCACGACTGAGTCACCGAGCTCGTCAAAAAAAACCTCGAGATGATCGTTTACCTATCAGATTACATCATTACAATGCATTGTTTTAAAGTTGTTACATATATAAAAGAGATTTTTCTCTGGTATAGAGCATCGGCGTTAACATAAGAAGAGGCACTCGCCTTTGGTTCAGACATGTAGAAGTAATGCAACAGGATAGAATGGCAAAATAAATGTATAAATCAAATGTGGAAGGATGTAGGAGGACGAGAAAGGCTAACATTCACAACTAAATTTACTGTGTTTTGTTAGATGGTGATGTCAGGGACCCCAGGCGTCGGCGAGAACAGCTAAAAAGCTACGATTGATGATATAGGACATGATGATAAACAAGCGAGCAAGGTCTGTAGGGGACCACTTCTAGTGACGTTCAGTATTTCTGGTAACCCTTCAAGGGATCTAACGTGAAAATATACAGATAGAAACTACGGAAAAAAGAAAGTTTGTCGTTGCAGTTGGTCAGATTTCCAAATTGACGTGACCTCGCCCTATATCTAAAAAGATCTAAAAGCAATATATTTGCGCGAACAGACGCTGTTTGCCTGATCTCTTTTGAGGTCCCGACTCGCTTTAATGTGCTTTCTGCTATTTGTAACTTTCGACTAGAACTCAACCGCATAGAGACGATCAGGGGCATTTCAAAGCGCTCGGATGTGATTCAAATATCCTTTGCGATGCAACTTATCGCTGTTATACTCGAAGGAAATAACTTCTGAAAGTGTTGCCTTATTGCAACCTACATTGATGCAATGATGGTTATTGAATGTAAGCTTACGTAGGATTGCCTAGAAAATCTTCAACAAGGAAATCCTAACTTCAGTAAATTTATATAGGACCAATATTACACCAGGCTCTTTGCAAATAAAAAAAAAAAATTGGTTGTCTGTAAAGTCGGTTTACGGATGATAATTTTACGTGATAACGTCATAAGAACACATTAGCAGTTCACGTGTAGGTTGTGTGCTGCCGCTGTCTCTCTTCTACTCGGACGCATCGGCCGATGGAGTGGAAAAGAGATAGATGCGTCACAAGAAGAACGCTTAGGCCGATCGTGCCTCTCTATTGCTTGTTTCGCGCTCCAACTTGCACATTTGGCTCAGACGGAACGTGACACTTTTCGTGCATGCAGTCAGCGTTCATCGATTTATAAGATAGAGATAAAGTTATCACGTCAAAAGATTTTCCAAAGTTGGTATATAAATTTAGCTTAGCTACTTCTACTTGATATTGGTAAATAAATGCTTGACATAATCCTATGAACAGATAATAAAATATAATTTTTCAATACGCGCGGTAATATTTAAACCAATAGAAAAATAATACGCAAAATATTGCCTTTACGAGTTGGGTATAAGGAAAAGTGTTTGAAATTTAATACAATGCTTTGTTTATGTTCGAAATTTAAATTAGAAAACAAAAAGGATTTGCATATTTCACTTCGGTCGAGTATTTCGTTTTGCTCATCATTAAATAATTATTAGCTATCTATATTGACGTTTTATTCATTTTTAGAGTAATGTGTTTCGTACGTCATTTTAGTTTTTAATAAATTTGATTTCAAATCTAATCATCTTCAGGGGACTTCGGAAAAGTAGAAAAGAAGGATACGATTAATTGAAACATTCCATCTCTTAAAATATCTCAGTCTCAGATTCGCTATTTGCTTTAAAAGCTTGGAGCATTCAATTATATGTATTACTCGGATTTTTGCAGACACTAATAGTGGTGTTAATGTAACTCTTCGTTTTACTTTACTTGTTAAAAGTTTTGAATAACAGCCACTGTACTATTAATAGATATGCTATTACTCGAAAGTAACATATCAGTGTCAGCAAATAATGTTTGGATCGCTTCTACAAATAATATGGACATGTAATATTATGTAATTCTTTCATTTATTATACGAAAGTCTATAATTTCATTTACTACTATGTTATTAGTAATGCCAACACATGAAAATAGTGTCATTTACAGTTACTGAAAATGTCTCCGTCTATGCTACCAGCTAATGACAGCATTTAAGTAATTTCTTCGTTTATTATGTCCATGTCCATTCCAGGCCCTACACTCTCAATAGTTATTCATTACTTGAATATTAGATCATTGTTAGTGATAATATCTGAGCTGCTTCTCATCAGTAAGATTGTCATCAGTAATGTAATTCCTTCCTTCAATTTGTAAAATTTTGGTATTTACGCATTAACAACACCGTAAAAATGCCAGTACTTGAAATTAATGTATTACTCTAATTATATCTGGGCCGTTCTTACGAGTAATCAATTTAAATCCTATGTTTATCATGTAAGAGTATGTAAGCTATTTCAAAAATGGATTTGTTCTAATAATGTCTGGGATTATGTTACTTATGGGTTTTACGTTTTTTACCGGTGGATCTCTAATGATTTTTCTAAAATAAAAGTAGCGTAAGTTACTCTTCATATCATACCTATATATCTTCATATATATACCTATCTGCCTATGAAAGTTCCATCTAAATTAGGTTAGTCATTTTGTAGATTAGCCGGAATGAACAGGCAGACAGACAAATAATATAAAATTAGATTTTTTGGCGTAAGTCCCGTATCTAAATTTTGTAAAAACTGTTATTATGCCATTTTAACAAATCGAAATTACTATTGTCATTGCATCATTCGATAAGCATATATCCATTGAAAATAAGTGTTTTATTGCTGAGCTTCATTGCCTAGCTGCTTCTGTCATTATTAGAGACATTAATAATAATAATAATACCACTTGACCACTGATAGTTTGGACCTTGTTCCCGCTATCAGGAGGAAGCTGTTTTTTATATTTTTAAATGTATTTTTTTTTTTTGTAATGATATATTTAAAAATATATTTAATAAGATTATAATTTAATAAAGGAGATAATAATAAGATTATAATTTAATAAGATTATTATATTAGGCTCCGAATATGATTTTGTCCCATTCGGTGTCGAGACCCTTGGTCCGTGGGGTCCTAGCGCTATTAGGCTTTTTAAGGAAATAGCAAAAAGGTTAGTCGACATCACAGGAGACCGAAGAGCTGGCAGCTACCTCGGACAAAGAATTAGTCTAGCTATTCAAAGGGGGAACGCTGCCAGCATCTTCGGAACCTTGCCTAAAGGGACTCGTTTTTAATAATATATTTTAGTTATTATATTATATTTTTTAAGGTTTTTAGTTTTAGGTTCATAATGTTTAGTATATATTTAGATGACGCTGTAGGTAATTAATGTTAACATTGAATATTTAATAAGATTATAATTTAATAAGATTATAATTTAATAAAGGAGATAATAATAATGTCTCTCATAAATAAACTCTAAGGATCAGCAAGCTGAATTGCAGTGGGCAGGCCACATAGCTCGGAGAACCGATGGCCGTTGGGGCAGAAAAGTTCTCGAATGGCCACCACGAACCGGATAACGCAGCGTAGGACGGCCCCCTACACGATGGACTGGCGATCTTGTGCAGATCGCATGGAGCCGATGGATGCAAGCGGCACAGAACCGATCACTGTGGAAGTCAAAGAGGGAGGCCTATGTTCAGCAGTGGACGTCCTTTGGCTGATATGATGATGATGGATAATAACGTAATTAATTTGTTTACTACGTAAAAGTCATTTATTACAGCCACTATATTTGTCAATAGTAGTAACATTAATTTAAAAGAACGTAATTAATATTGATAATGTGTGGGCTTCTACAATTAGTAATTGACGTGCGGATTAATACGATCGGTATGTAATTATTTCAGTAGGTATACTACATTTTACAAGACACTTCGCAATAAGACGTCGAGACTTTACACAACGTCGGGAGACATTCAAGCATATGGCCCACCTGAAGTAAACCAGCGGTTACCGTAGTCTATGAACGCTGGCAACAAATTTAGTATCAGTCGTGCGATGCTCCCTTTGCTGCCAATACTCGCAGGAGTGCAACAACCCTACAGGGAGTTATTATTAGCCTGCGATTATCTGAAAAATTAACTCAATACCGTGGGTAAATTTAATCGTTGTGTGAGAATCACAGCTCGTCTTTGAACGTCTATCGATCTAATCAAATGGTGCTAGCTTGTATCCCGGCTCTGCCAGTCCGAAAGGTAAAGGTATACTACAAATGCAGCTTATTTTTTTTATACCACTAAGGTGGCAACGGCCTGTCTGATGGTAAACAGTCACCATAGCCTATTTGCAACAACAGCGGTGTCACTCATGCGTTGCCGATCCTCTATAAACCTCTTCACGCCTTTCTAGAACCCCATGCTGCGGAAGAAAACTTCTCTGGAAGCGCATAGTACAGTTTAATTTCAGTTACTTACCCAAGCGGGGTGCTTTGATGCGCTCTACCTCTCTTGAACTGACCTACATAAAATAATTTTCCATAACTATGGTTAGAGTTGTTCGATATCGAACATGCGAATCAATAGTCGATCACGCCGCGAGTCATTCATAAAAGATCCGCCCCTAATAATGTAGGTAGTGTCAGCTGCAGACTGTTTAGTGAGAGCTCATTGTGTTCCTTCCAGTTTATTCAAGATCTAGAAGAATCTATCATCATCATCATCCGAGTGTTAATACTGGTCCGATGCTTTTGCTTCGGCCAGGGTCCGCTTAAGATAATAATCTATGTTAAGAAAAATACAATTATTATATCAGTTTTTTTTAATGCAGCATATTTTTTTTATACTTCGTCGGGAGATATATAATAATACGGCCCACCTGATGTAAAGCGGTTACCGTAGCCTATGAACGCATGTAATACATTAAGTATCACCCGCTAACGCTATCTAACGCAGCAACTCCTTAGCTGCCTATTGGTGACCTCACTCACTCGCAGGTACACGGCAACCCTCCAGGGAGTCGTTATTCGGCTGCGGTTTTCTGTGAGGTGGAGGTACTTTCACAGGCGGGCTGCTTTGATGCGCCCTACCTTATTCATGCATGAAAAGGTTTGTCCTGTGTGGAAATCGAACCCCCGAGCGTTCGAGTAACGGAACGAAGCGTGTTTTGCCACTGCACCACCGAGCTCTTCATTACATGTGTACAGGTTCTGCTGGTCCCAAAGGCGACAATACTCGCAGATTAATTTCAGTTGCTTCCCCAGACTTGATGCTTGATGGCTTTGATGCGCCCCAACTCTTTTAAACTGACTGACTTTCATAAAAACATTTTCCATAAGTATGGTTAGAGTTGTTTCACGAGCTCGGTCGTGCAGTCCTGAATAACGCGCCTTTGACACCAGCACTCGTGGGATCGATTCCCACACAGAACAAACATTTGTGTACGTGAACATGTGTTTGTCTTGGTCTGGATGTTTTTAAGAGAGGTACGGCAAATCAAAGCAGCCCGTCTGGGGAAGTACCTCTACCTCACAGAAAACCTTGGGTTGTTGTATTTCTGTGTATGAGTGTGATCACCAGGAAACTAGTAAGGGGTTGGTCTATTAGCAGTAGAGGAGGGATCGCATAAGTGATACTATAATACAAGCGTTCATAGTCTACGGTAACCGTCTTACATCAGGTGGGCCGTATGCTTGTATGTATTCCGACGTTGTATATAAAAAGAATATCGAACATGCAAATCAATAGTCGATCACGCCGCGAGCCATTCTTAAAAGATCCGCCCCTAATAATGTAGGTAGTGTCAGCTGCAGACTGTTTACTGAGAGCTCATTGTGTTCCTTCCAGTTTATTCAACATAATAAATTTATGTAAAGAGAAATACTATAGAGCTATTAATGTTAAAGATGCAAGTAAGGTGTATAAGGATCGAGCCACATGGTTTTTTTTTATGAAACTAGATTGGCAAACAAGCATGCGGTCCGCATTAGATAGTAAGGTAAGTAAGGTGGTCATGGCAGCCTACTGTCGCTCGCAACACCACGGGGATGTTACTCGCGCGCTGCCATACTTGTGACCTAAGGCTGTTTCGTCACAGTACCCAGTAATTACTCTGCCATATCTCACCCTTCAAATTGGAACACGGCTATATAAATATAGCTGCTTGGAGGTAGAAATAGGCGAGACATCACAAAAAGTATCGCTCGAGCGTTCTACCAATGGTGCTAAACCAACAATTAAATAATCAACTGACTGCTAATTTGCAATAATAAAAAAAAGAAACATAAAGCAAATGGAAGCGTCATTCAACAATTTATGACCTATCATAATTTACATTCCTAATGCTAACCACTTCAATTCCTTTCTCCATTTCATTTATAGCAATAAATACATTGTTTATTACATTGACTAAGATTCAACACAGGTCGGTCAGTATAACTGCAGCCGTCTTAATAAGAAAGTAACACCAAGAACAGGAGACCACAACCAAATAAAAAATCCCTAGAGGGTTGCTGGATACAAAAATAATGAGTCACAATATAACTAAAAAAAGTGCCCTGTGGCCTTGGCGTAAGAATAGGCCAACACATCTCAACCCGCGGGTGTCGTAAAAGGCGACTGAGGGAAATATCCAGGAGACGGGTAGCAACGTCCCCTGCGTACTTTAATAACTTACTGCGGTTGCCAACACGCCTGCCGAGCGTGGCAACTGTGACAAAATCCCTTTTAGAGGGGAGGCCTATATTCAGCAGTGGACGAATACAGGCTGAGATCATGATGATGATAAACTGAAACCTTGCATGCATATTTTCTATATCTATATATATTGTTATATAATTGACGAGCCAGGTGTTCCTCTGGCAATGCAAGCTTGCGCATTCTCAACTGGTTTACATTGTTACCCACAAGGTAATATAAATCCATCTTTGCAGTAAATTGCTGTCAAGTCCTGCAATTCCATTTTTATGGCTAGTTCGTGACGACCATGAGTAGTTTGTATGGAACCCCATAGCACGGTGGGTACAAGCTAATCCTGCGAATTTGCAGAATCAAAATGAAAACTAAGTTTTGTTTAATGTCTGCCTATCTATCATACCATCCATACCACTTATAAGAATAATCTGTTATTGAAATCAATCCCTTATTGAAATCATCCTAGCCAAACCGTCTAAAATTTCAAAAAATATATTGTAAGATTTTACTTGGTAAGACGCATCCCCGATATGGTCAATTAAAAAGTAACATCAAATATGAAATCCTTTATTTCATATATGTGTAATCTACACATATATGTAATTCAAGAGTCTCATATCGTTTAGTTTTGTTAGGATATTTTCCGAAACCTATGAATTGGTAATTCTAGAAAGGGTATTGGTATATTTCTCTAGTTTCGATGAGTTACGGATACCATAAAAGTTGCCCACCGCAAATACTATATTTTAGAGTTTAATAATACCTTGAGATATGCCGTGACCGATGAATATACGAACACAGTCTACTAAAATCATAAGCCTCTTTTGGCTTCATCGTAGTTGTATAAAAATAGGATCCATAAGTACTAAGAATCTCTGTATATTAACTTTGCTTGTCTCCTTTTTATGACTAAACTTCTAAATTGATCGTAATGATATTTGGTAGAGATATTATCACATATTATTAATAAACAAACTTAGATTCGTCCGAGGTACGCACAAATTCGTCAGTGCATGATTCTATTCATTCTTGCTAGGTCCCTTTTATTAAGTCAGTAGCTAAAATTGTAACAGTAACTATGTGCCTTAATTTGATGACTTTGTAAATACGCGTATTCCGTTGGTATGCCATTCCGGCATAATAACAGAAAGTACTAATGTTAGTAGTGGTGAAACTATTTAGTAGGCCTCGCCTCGCATTTCAAATTGTAACAAATTACACATGGCATGACAAGTCACGAAATTATGACATTCAGATTGTTGAAATGATTCGCGAAACACGCCATTTTTTTCTTATGTATATATTATGCTACATTACTCGCACGCAAATAAAAAATGTAACAATTAAATAGTCGTATCAGAAAATATTATGTCACAAAACGGGGTTACATAAGATATGTTGCAAGTTTGTCATGATTATGATAATAATTAATGAACTTGATATCTATACTAATATAATAAAGCTGAAGAGAATGTTTGTTTAATCTCTGAAACTACCCGTCGGATTTGAAAAATACTTTTTCCTTTTAATAGCCCTATTTTTGAAGGTTATAGTGTATTTAACATTACTATATGATCTTTAGAAGCCGAGCAAAAATATAAGAATTTAAATGAAAACGGTTTCTATCGGGATACTGTATCATTTGTGTCCTCATCCAGAATTAACAGCAATAACCACTACAATGGCAGCAAATAGACTTATCTATTACAGTTCAATGGTTTAAACTATAAGAGTATAAAAAAAAACAACGAATTTAATCAGCAGAACTTAGCAGGAGTAAGCTTGAGATTTGACGTTTCTCCTTGGAAATGTGAGAAACAGTAACATGATGCAAAGACCTGAAAAGAGAGCTAGTCAAATTCGATTGACACGGTGGACATCACTGATTGATATGTCTTCATACTTTGTGAACTTGATTGTAAGTGGTTATCTAAATACATTGAGTAATATAACATCCAATAACACACATTAGAAAATCGTTTAAATGACTGATAATTCGCCCTAGTTGTGACTAGAACGAATATATGCAAGGAATTGACCATTTCATCATGTTTCTAATACAAGAGACCGTACTTAGTTTCATTTTTTTTTTAATTTTAAATCACTCTCATGAACGCGACAATACAAGTTTAATTGATAAGAGTTAGCCTTAAATTTTTCATGACCAGTTTAAAACAGAGCAGCGCTGAAAAATATTTGTTTTGAACATGTCTGTTTGTCTTTCATATTACATATACTATTATTACAAAAGAGAGCCATCCGCTCTATTTATAACATGGGCTCCAGGGAATCACTTAGAGAACTATTTAAAGAAATAAATATCCTCACGGTTACCTCTCAATATATTTATGAGAACATAATGTATGCTCGTAAAAATATAAATTCGTTTTCAAAATGTACTGAAAATCTTAGGAGCAGGAATAGATTGCGTATGCCAGTACATCGGCTTGCTAAGACTAATAGATCTTTTGAGGTAAATTGTATTCGATTCTATAATAAATTATCTGAAACAGTTCTGTCATTGCCTGACAATATGTTCAAAAGACACATCAAAATAGTCATTATATTTATTGTAATATGTATAAGATGATTTGGAAAAAAATCGGCCAAGTGCGAGTCGGACTCGCGCACGAAGGGTTCCGTACCATTATCTATAAAAACGGCAAAAAAAATCACGTTTGTTGTATGGGAGCCCCCCTTAAATATTTGTTTTGTTTTGATTTAATTATTTACTCTTAAAGTGAATATATAACTAAATATTCTGTGAATATTTCAAGCGTCAACCTGCTGCCGTTATCAATATCGAGCAAAAATGAGCAAAAAAGTCACGTTTGTTGTATGGGAGCCCCCTTAAATATTTATTTTATTCTATTTTTTAGTATTTGTTGTTATAGCGGCAACAGAAATACATCATCTGTGAAAATTTCAACTGTCTAACTATCACCGTTCATGAGATACAGCCTGGTGACAGACGGACGGACGGACGGACAGCGGAGCCTCAGTAATAGGGTTCCGTTTTACACTTTGGGTACGGAACCCTAAAAAATCGGCGAAGTGCGAGTCGGACTCGCGCACGAAGGGTTCCGTACCATTATCTATAAAAACGGCAAAAAAAATCACGTTTGTTGTATGGGAGCCCCCTTAAATATTTGTTTTGTTTTGATTTAATTATTTACTCTTAAAGTGAATATATAACTAAATATTCTGTGAATATTTCAAGCGTCAACCTGCTGCCGTTATCAATATCGAGCAAAAATGAGCAAAAAAGTCACGTTTGTTGTATGGGAGCCCCCTTAAATATTTATTTTATTCTATTTTTTAGTATATAATAGCAATAGAAATACATCATCTGTAAAAATTTCAACTGTCTAACTATCACGGTTCATGAGATACAGCCTGGTGACAGACGGACGGACGGACGGACGGACGGACGGACAGCGGAGCCTCAGTAATAGGGTTCCGTTTTACCCTTTGGGTACGGAACCCTAAAAAGACCTATATTGGCAAGTTTCTTTTGGCATTTCTTCTTCGCCAATGGTCATTTGAAATGCTGGTAGATTAAAAAAGAGAAAAACTTAAAAAAAAAAAAAATAAGATATAATATTGAAAATGTAAGACGTGTCTAAGTGTCCGTGATGGTCTAAAGGCAAGTAAAGAATTTTTATCTTTATCTTGGTCTGGGTATTTTTTTATATATAATAAGTATGTATTTACAAAAAAAAATGTATTTACGTATGTTTATCAGTTGTCTAGTACCCATAACACAAGCTTTGCTTACTTTGGGACTAGATGGTGCTGTGTAATTTGTCCGACAATATTATTATTATATATTATCTATTGTACGAATACATAGACAGGCCCTTTTGTAGAAATCTCTATTCTCCTCTGTTACTCTCATAGTAATTCTGTTTTGCGTGTACTATGTTTTGTTCTCTCAGTCAGTTATAATTTAACCTATGCTCTTATACAATATATACTTATGAAGGAGGTCATTTGGAAAGGCTGTGTTAAATTACATAGAATATACATAGAATGCGGTAACCCGTTTACATCACAGTATACATTCTCATTGTCTGTATACTTATTTATTGTTGTGAATACGACACATAACGAGCAATTGATTATAATAGTTTGCCACTAAACTTCATCAAAATGATGTGTACATTTCAGAAGTATACTAATGAATAGTACTAATGAAATGGTAATCAATCATCGTCATCATCATCCGAGGGTTAATGCCGATCGCGTCGCGCTTTCGCTTCGGAGCCCAGGGTTCACCTTCCAGCTTTTATTCTTCCATTTCAACGGTCTTCGCCATCCCTAATAGTGAGACTATTGGCACGCATGTCATCCCTCACGACGTTAAGCCAGCGATTTTTGGATCTGCCCCTTCTACCGGGACCCAAAGCATGGCAAGACATTCATTCCCCACGTTATTTATCGGTTTTCGTAAGACGTGGCCGTACCAGCGTAGGTGACACTCTTCCAGTCTGCTATGTCACGGACACAATTAAATAATTGGCAGAGCTGCGATAGCCAGCGGAGCCACATTACCCTCAAAATTGCCGTTTGGGGTAGACTGATGTCATCCAGCTAGCGTTTAGACGGTAATAGTGAGAAACTCCAAAATCGACACACTAATAGCTAACATATTGTAGTTTTGTATCCTTTAATTTGAAATTTAAATGTTCGTTGGTGAGGAAGAACGGACCAAAATCGTTCCAATTAGAAAAAAAAACATATGGGAAAACGTATGGCCGGCCACTCTGCAGTGCAGAGTCTGCACTGCACTCCCATCAACAGAAAAAGTAACAGCACTCGTCGCTAGATGTCGTACAGGGTTCCATATATTTAAAAAAAATTAAAAACAAAATATTTAAATATTTTTTAAATTTAAAAAATATCAGCTCTGCCTACACAGCTTGCTGTTATTTACTAGTAATCTATATCTGATCACAAGTAAAACAGACATGAATAAAGTTTCAACTACTTATTTTAGTTCACCACAACAGTTCACATTGTACAATTCAAATGATATCACTTAACACATATGAAATGAAATACGCGATGAGCGTAGAATTTCCTTCATTTTAAAGTCACTTAATTAGAGCAATTCCGCGATTCCCAGTAGTAACATTACACACATTATTTCTCTCATCAGCTGCCTAATAGCTTAGGGTCATCAGCATTACGAATTGGTGAAAGTGCAAACGGATTTGAACCTTGTAACCAGTGCAAATTGTTTATATTCTTTAAACACCTTCCATCCAAGGGTTTTACATACTCATTTGACTTATATATTTCAAACAAACTCGGAATATCAGTATCGTCAACTCGCTTTAGTGGTTGGTTGTTTAATGTTAAGTAGGTGTTTAAATCAGAATGGCTTTATTATTAAGCGATAATAATTTTAATGAAATATGACGTTATAATATTTACTTCGTCTTGTTGGTTGTGAAACTAGAATTACGAATTATAAACGCGAATAAATAGGTCGGCGGAAAAGTGTTTTTCGTATTTCATAATAAAAAGTTACAGTAAAAGCTTTTTGAATGTAATATTGAAATTTGATACATTTTGGAGTTTTATTTAATAAAATGGGAAAAATACGACACAGGCCGCGTAAAAAATATGATGTTTATGAATTTAATTTGGCAGTAAGAGTACCACAAAATTAGTTTAAGTTAGGAATTTTCATGTCAAAAATTTTGCTCGTTCTGGTTGACCCGCTACGCATAAAATCAATACCATTTTTGAAAAACTGGAGCAAGCTCGCTCATAATTTATACTTCTTAATTCTCTTCGGTTATATAGGTTAAGATGAAGAGAAGACTGTCAAAACAACTTGTCGCAGTTTTTTGATCAGTAGTTTCAAAATTTGTACAGCATTGGGATTATGTTCAACACAATATTTTATTGTTATGAAATAAATGAATTGAAATATGTCACTATCTACAAGATGGCATATTATAATGAAATGTAAATAAACTATGAAAACATATCTATGTATATAATGAATTTGTATATAAAATACGAAAAAACTTTTTTACCTGGTTTAATATGATTTACTATAGGTTTTTTTTTTTAATAATGTTTGCTTTGGAGGTTAATCCAGTCTCCCTACGAACGGTGGTCTTTAACTATCAGCAAATAAATCTCTGTCAATCTCGTTTCCAATATAAGAATGTTGGTCGTAAGCTTCCTTTTCCATTCGCCATGGTGAATTATAGTTGCGCAATATTTCCAATGTAGTCTACCGGCTATCCTCTCGTCTGTTCACAGATCTACTCTTCTCACACGTAAAATTCTCAGGAAATTCCCTTTAAACTATGATATGGCTGAATTTGTCGAAAGTCGAAGTTTGTCGAATCTAATTCCTTCCGATTAGATGGCAACAATGTATATAGATAATGAGGGTAAATATTTTGATTAAATAAATATGTTACATCTGAGATAAAACGAGTTTTAATTTTTCAGTACAAATCGGCAATTTCATGCTTTAACCCCTAATATTTGCTGGTGGGTTTTATCCCTACTTCTCTCTTTTATATTTATTAATCTTCTCTTGTCTCCTCCTATTATTTTTGCAGCGATGATTTGAAAATATATACATCTATATATCAACAAAGCCTTTGTCACTATTGATCACTAATTGATCCCATAATTTTGGGCTTCAAATTGATCCCTTTAAGTCGTAAGGAATAATCTTAGTTGCCTGCTATCTCAAAGCAATCAACTCAAAGCTGTATTGACAGGGTGTGAAGCATTCCAACTTCGTATTAAGCCCTTGAGTTTAAGGAGAAACTTCGCTACTCGCTGTGTGTTCTAACAATTATTTAGTGGGTTATGTTCGGAGGAGCTGTTAGGTATGAAACAACTTCCATCTCTGCTCGTACTGATCGTTGACAGCGGGAAATTTATTCTCACACTCTGAAAGAGCAATGGTCACGTACTGTACGATACTAGAGAAGATTTCTTCCTTAAACTCATAACTTGTGGAATTAATTCCATATAGAAATTTTCCCAATAAACGGTACCATACGATTCTTCAAAAAAACGCATGAAGATGTTTTTACAGGATTGGAAATGCATGAGTGAGACACCCCTAGTATTGCAAGTGTACCAGAGGGAGACTTTGTACAAAAGTCGTCAGCATGGGTAGGTACCTCTGTCTCACCTATTTCTACCGCCAAGCAGCTATATTTATATAGCTGTGTTCCGGTTTGAAAGGTGAGATATGACAGAGAAATTACTGGGTATTATGACGAAACATCATTAGGTCACAAGATGGGTAGCGCGCGAGTAACATCCCTGTGGTGTTACGAGCGTCAATAGGTGGCTTACCATCTAATGCGAGCCGCATGCTTGTTTACCAATCTATTTGTATAAAAAAAACTTATGTTATGATGTCGGCTTACCATCAAACAGGCCATACTCTAGTTGCATAAAAAAATATCCTCTATGGTAACTATTACTTTTATAAGTATAAACTTTTACATGAACAGTTACTAATTTAGTCTACTATCATCGATGACACTCTCTTTTTGGTTACCCAAGCTACATCTACAGGTTAGCCGGAAGATTTTTACCCGATGGCGACATAGGAAACATTAGCTCCCTACTTATACTGAAATTCTGATCTCGACCTTTCTGGGAAATTATTCGATAACGTTTCAAAACATGTGCTTTCCTGTTTATTTCCGAGTTTTGTATATACGATATATAGGTAGCCGTCAATCAGGGTACGTGGACAATTCTCAGATTGACGCTATACCAGTTTTTGTTTTGTTATGTATCCAACGTTGGGAGGTATATATACTCATACAACCACCGAACGTAAATTGATTATCGTAGCCTAAGAACGCTTGCAACTTAAAAGACTGACCAAGTACGAGTTGGAATCGCACACAAAGTGTTCTGTACCGCTGTGTAGAAAAAAAATCTTCTATATTATTGTTACTTATTTTATTTTTATTATTTGCCATGGCGGCCGTAATTGTTTCTTGTTTACCACCTTAGTAGTAAAAAAATAAAAAGAAATTCACAGTATGAAAAAAAATCGTGTATCCGAAAATTATAGTTATACAGCCCTGTGACGGAAGGCTAGCTAGCTAAACGGGAGTGCAGATACGGAACCCTACTAATATAACGTTCAGGATCCTTATTTCTAATTAACACGTGAATATCATAACTGTATAGCTTTATGCATGTTACACTTCGCTTACACGCGAGTCTCGCCTACACGATTCCACGTATGGTATGGATCACTGCCCAAGGCTGGCTACCCAAACAGTAGCGTTGATTGAGTTCTCTACCGAGTACAGAATACTAAGTAAACGAAATTATATATACTCGTGTAGAAAGGTATGAAGAGCAAGTACTGTTACCACCATCAGACATTAAGTATCCTTATTTAATTATTATAATACCATATAGTATATCAGGCAAGAGTGAATGGTGATGTCGGGAGGGGCACACTTTAAAGATCAAATTGGTGATGTGTTGAAAAAGGGTCAAATCAAAAGTACCCAAAATCGAAGAGCACGCATGAAGAGGTTGATGAGTGTAGAAGAAGCGAGAGGGGTATGTTTGGATGGGTGCACCTGGCGTTCTATAAGTCACTGCCTACCCCAATGGGAGACAGGCGTGATGATATGTATGTACGGATTAACATAGTAATATGTACGCGTGCTTTGGTTGACTAATTTGAACAAAAAACGCTTATTGTGACTTAACTATAATAGTTATACATACAACCAACATGGACTCGAATCGTGGACTTTTTGTGGTGTTTTTGCAACTCATACCAAATTGACGAGCTCGGTGGCGCAATGGTGAAACGCTACTGGGGTCACTTTATGATACCATACTACCAGGTCTTGGTAGAACAGTTTAGACTTTCCTCGGTACCCACTTCCTTTTACTTCCACGTTGTATATCTGTTTCGTCATTATTTCCTTATGCGTTCATTCTACATGTCCGAATTTGACGAGCACGGTGACGCCGCGGTTAATAACGCGACTTTAACGCTCATGGGTTCGATTCCCATGCAGGACAAACATTTGGGTGCATGTACATGCCTGTTTGTCTTGGCCTGATCGTTTTTAAGAGAGCTAGAGCGCATCAAATCAGCCCGTCTGGGGAAGTACCTCCACCTCACAGAAAACTGCAGCCAAATAACAACTCTCTGGAGTTATTGATGTGTTCCTGCGTGTGAGTGAGGTCACCAGTAAGCTGCTAAGGAGTAACTGTGCTAGCAGCAGAGGTAGCATCGCGCGAGTGATACTTAATGTATTACAAGCGTTAATAGGCTACGGTAACCGCTTTACATCAGATAGGCCGTATGCTTGTATGCCTCCCGACGTTGTATAAAAAAACTGTACCGCCCCATACAGTGCTGTGGAAAAAAAGAGCACAGACTTATATAAATTACGGGCTTATTTTGTACATGTATATACTTATATACATGTACAAAAATACATACAAAAATAAAAATAAAACATATTTATTCGCAATAACTAGATTTACCATAATAATAAGTGCTATTAAGTTTAATACAGGGCCAGAAGATAAATTCTGGCTGTTGGGAGGTTTAACAACTAAATTTTTACCAATGAGACCCATACTAGAATGAATCTGTATTGTGGGTATCTATACATGTCGCCTGAAGCTTTACATCGGTGTTACAAACATTTAATATTAATCAGGTACGTTTGTAGGTACAATATGGGAACGAACTATTTATTTATATATATGTGAAGTATTATTTATATAGATATCTAAATTATATAAATTATTATGTATGAACTTGACTAAATTATTATGTAAGAACTATGAAATGAACGTGTCTTATTTAGATAAAATAATATATTTTACTTACATTATTAATATAAACATACTAATTTGTAAATATGATTTCAAAAATGATTTAGAATGACGCAGGTGGTTCTTAAAGTTATAAAACAGAAATTAAAATTTTGAAGCATTCGCAACATTTTCCTCAATATGAATTAGAAATAGGACTAAGCTAAAGACGATTATGATTGATTACGATATTGAAAGACGCGGAAAATGGCGTCAGTTCAGAGCTCCAAGTTTACTTCTGACTGAGCTGAAGATAAATACCACCAAGATAAAATATAACTCGATAACATCATTGTACGAATCAGTATTTCAAGCACACAAGTCAAGAGGCATCAACCGCGACCCGTCTGTGGGTGGTTTTAGATGGTTTGCTCTGGAGTTTCTCAACGACTTATTGTCCTGTATGTACCGTCTAGAGTACGCTAAGCCGCCGCGACAGGTTGTTGTCGATAGATATCATTAAGGTAACAAAGGAAGGTTTTAGATTTCGAACTCTCAGAAATTAATGAAACTGTTTGGGTATGTAGAGTAGGTTTCTCTTAATTTGAACATATCTACTGTTTTGTATGTGGCCCATAACACGGAATATGATAATTGTACTGTTATTTGTAAAAGTGATATATATATTGTAAGCAACATCCCTCCTCCGTTCCGGCCAAACGTACTCGTCGCCTATAAATAGCCGAGAAAACCGCCGAACAGTCCATTTGCTGCTCGTCGGTCGTGAAGACAACATCGCTGCACCGGTGAAACCTTTCTTTACTTTTATTAAATTTATTGTTTTGCAAGTCAGTAATAAATATTTAACATTGTAGAATGATTGTTTAAAGATCTTTAAGTGGATTAATTTGATCTCATTTAAGTAATTGTTTAATACAAATTATTTCTCTTTGTAAGCTTATTTTTTTTAAACTATTTCCATCATTATTTACAAAAATATATATGTCACTTTTGAATTTTTGTATATATATAAAATATTGAAAATAAATATAATGGAATATTAATAGAATTTCTTCATCTTTTCGGTCAATGGTCACACTTTTATGTTCAGATGACATCAATCTGCATCTAAAAGTGCACAGGCTTTTGCACCTCCTGTGATAGTTTGTATGAAATCTCCTAAGCCATGTATTTTTGGCAGTCCCCATATGCAACTTTACAGACTTACAAACTAAATTCCTTACTATTAATTCGTTTAAAAGCTTAATTCCTCAAATAAATAATGATTCGCCGAACATAACAAATATTACGAGCTACGTCGCCTAATCAGACAGTAAAAATAATCTGCAACGCGATATCGTTAAATTGCCAAAACTGAATCGGCTTTTCGGTGACAATAAATCTCAATAGGCACCAAGCCCAATGAGCAGTTTAATTTAATTTGTGAGAAAGTCATTACCACCCACGGGATATATTAAAGATGAAGGTTTGGAAATCCACCTGCTTCAACTATTTTAAAACCGGTGACGTAAATGTGAAGAACTGTGTGATCTAGCAGATAGTAAATACTAACCAGACTTTAGTAAATATGTTAGTCCTATGATTTTTCAGTTACGAGTCTAACTCTTATAACTGTGACCCTAACCACTGACGAGTAAAATTTAAAACATAACCGAGTACCCGAATACAGATGAATATTCAGTTCAGCCCTTGATATACTCGTAGCAATCCTAGTCCTACTAGTGACAGTGAGAATATTCTGAAGGCTATGGCAATAAAAAGATCTGAACAGGACTCATAGAAAATCCACCGTTTAATCTTTGAACAAGAAATGCTAACAAATCATTTATTAGTCGGGTAGCAGGCTAGAAATTTAATCTACCTTTGTACTAGAAATTGTTGCAGGTTAATTAATAGAGACGCCATTCGTTTGCTTTGCTTTAAAAAACTTAATTATCCTTGTAATATGAAACTATTCGTATACAAAAGAGTTACAAAAGAAGTATATCGAGCAAAAATGCACACATATGTATCAAATAGTTGATGTGCTGAAAAATGGCCAAATCCAAAGCACCCGAAACCGAAGAGCAATCGTGAAAATGTTGATGATTGTGGAAGAGGAGAGAAAGGTGTGATTGGACTATGCCAACACAAGGGGAAACAGATGTGATAATATGTATGTACGTATTTGTATACCTTCCATTTTCACGATCATTTTGATGGACTTGCAGAACTTGACCAAGTTACGGAACGAGATGCAAAGATGGACTTTACACTCAAACTGCTACTAATCATATCAAGATGTATAATGCCTGCAATTTGAATTTATGTAGCGATGTAATACCGGCTAAATCTACAAAGCTTGTCCGTATACCTATTAACACTACAGGTGGTTATGTGGTAATTAAAGATCAAATCTTATGCAACTCCCCAAATAGTTTCTGAACTTCCGGCGGCGGGGGAACGTACGAAGCTCGAAATTTAGTTATAGTTGCAAGATATTTTCGCAATGGAGTAAACCGCTGACTCCGCGCCTCGACTAGCGATACTCAGGCCTCTTTGAAGTTTTGGTACGATGACATAATAGAATAGAGAAGTGTTTTGTATGAAAACAGATTAAAAGGAGCCACATTGGAGAATTGCTCTGAAAGAGGGTATCGGTGTTCACATAAGAAGAGACTTGCCAAGAAGCAACGGATGCTTTGGACATGTAGAAAGAACACAAGAGAAAATAGTGACGAAACAGATACACGACGTGAAAGTAAAAAGATGTGGGTGCGAGGAAGGCCTAAACTCATCTACCAAGACCAAACTGCTCCTAATGAGTTGCTGTGCTAACAGCAGAGGTGGCATCGCACGCGCAATACTTGTTCTATTGCGAGCGGTCATAGGCTACGGTGATCGCTTTCCATCAGGTGGGCCGTGTACTTGCATGCTTGTATGTATGTAAAGTCAGGAACTTTGTAAAAAAACGAGTGTGCTTTAGACCACACGGCTGAAGTAAAACTTCTTTAGCTCCATAGTATGATACAGACAATAGGCCTGCACTTTGTCTTAGATATACGAAACTTAAATCGCTACGAGACAAAGAGAGAAAGAAAATGTGTACTCGCACCACTCTCTCCTGCCCCTACAGTTATATACGAAAGCGTGCGTAAAGAAGTTTTGCTTCAAAAAAAGGTCGTGTGCTAACTGAAAGTGGCATCGGTAGCCCTAGAAGAAAAAGAAGAATTCGTAAGAATGTTAAGGAAGCGAGTGAGATATGACATCACCGAGTCATGTGGCGCTCGATTCTCTTTGCCTACCCCGCAAATGGCTTGGCGTAAAGTTATACATGTGTATGTATATAAGTATATCTTCACGCCAGCTCCCTTGCGGGGTAGGCAGAGAGAACTGAACGCCATAAGACGCGGTCCTTACATACCTCACACTCCGCATTTAATATCCCTTTTGTCATTCTTTCATCCTGCATTCTTTATATATGTCCGAACTAATGGAGCATGCCTTTTCTTATCTTAACACCGACACTCTCTATCAGACCAGCTCTCTCATTCTTACGTCATCATTACGAACGCGGTCAGCATGCGATATGCCACAAATTATGCGTAATGCTCGCATCTCGATCGCATTAATTCTACTTTCATGCTCTCTCTGCCATACCCAGTTTTCACGTGCATAAGTTAGGGTCAGGTTTAGCACAGCATTGTGTACAGTGAGCTGTGCCTTCTGGTTTAGATTTCGGCTGCTTAGAAGTTTATCCAAATCTCCTTTCACGCTCCTGCACTCAGTCCTCTCTCCACATCAGCGGTGTACCTTCCATTCCTGCTAAAAGCGCTTCCAAGATATATAATCTCATCTACCTGCTGCAACACTACACCATCAACCGTAATCTGTTCTAGTTGTCTCTCTTTCAAATACCATTATCTTTGTAGATAGATAGATAGATAATATAAACCGTAGGTCCTCCAAAGTGCAAAGATCTAATAAACCGTGGATGTCATTTTGTTATCTCTAAGGAAGTGGCATTTCAAACTTTCTACTCCCATTAGTTTCTACGGATTAGTTGTGAGTTCCAATGCAGTCATAGTGTTTCACCTTCGGGACTGCAACGAACTTTACTGTTAATTGAGGTACTCACATTTGCCGCTGTTAAATCCCACTGCACTGAAATGTGACACGTGCATTTAAATTTATGCAAAGTTTTGTTATGTAATGTTTCCGACAGTTCGTGGAAATAATAAGCTAGTGCGTGGATATCTGTTGATAATTTTATTTATCTGGAGTTCCTCGGTACCCTTTCTTCGCCGACTATCTTTCGCGTTGAATGACCCCTAGGGTACGATAAGTACGCAGAGGTGATTTCAGGAATGAATGCATATTTAATTTCCTGTGTTGAAAAGGTCCTAAACGTTTCATTTAAAACTCTCAGAAATTATTGATGAGCTCGGTAGCGCAGTGGTTAGTAACGTTATTTTGACACCAACGCTCGTGAGTTCGATTCCCGCACAGGACGAACATTTGTGTACAATGAACATAAGTTCATGTAACTGGTTTTACATCATGTAGGCGGCGTGCTTGTATGCCCCCCGACGTTGTAAAAAAAAGATGTGTTAGCAGCATAGGTGGCATCGCGCGAGTGATAATACCAGCGTTTATAGGCTACAGTAACATTTACATCAGGTAGGCTGTATGCCTCCCGGCGTAGTTTAAAAGTAAAATTTAAAGCTGTTTAGTTAATTAGAAAGCTATCGCGAAGTAGCTAAATTTAAACACCTCTAGAGAGTCTGGTGTATGTCATCGGACACGAAATATTTTCTATTACATTTAATTATACACACATCAAAAGTGTCTAGGGATCAAGCATTTTTATGCGGATTTCTTGAGATTGAGATGTGGCTTTGTAATAAATTTATGATTTTATAAATTTATATGGATCCTTTTTGGTGCATTTCATAATTTGAAACAGGAACTGTCAATCAAATTCAAAAAAAAGATGAAAATCAGCTGTCAATATTTTCCCTATAAAAACGTACAACGCATTGAAGACATTATTAGTGCTACTGTTTCCCTACTACTGATTAAAACCAACGTTATTATGGAGCGGCGACGTCATTTAAGCAGGGAAGAAATGCTCAGAGCCGTGGGAATGATAGAAGCTGGTTCCCGGCAACGTACTGTGGCTTTAGCTCTGAATACAAGTCAGAGTGTTATCAGTCGACTTTGGACACGTTACCGAAGCACTGGTACCGTGGCTGAGCGCCATGGAGGACGGTATCGCTGCACCACACGGAGACAAGACCGATACATTCAAATCACAACTCGAAGAGCTCCAACAATAACCGACATGATGTTACCGTGACGCTTCATCACTCTTCAGGGAACTTAATTAGCGACCAAACAGTCAGAAACCGCTTGCATGAAGTGAACCTTCATTCCCGAAGACCGCTAAGGGTACCACCTATAGCAATGCACAATCGTAGGATTCGATATCAATGGGCTCTTGAACACAGAAATTGGGCAGAAGAACAATGGCGTTTCGTGTGCTTTTCTGATGAGTCTCGTTTTGGTATGAGACCGGATACAAGACGTATACGACACTGGAGAACCCCTGGACGCCAACAGCGATTAAAATCCTGCCAGGAAGTCCATCCTTATAGTGGTGGAACCATCATGATATGGGCGGGTATTTGGATCGGCGGAAGAACTGAGTTGATTTGGATCAGAGGCAACCTCAACGCTCAAATTTATGCTGAGACGATTGTATCAGACGTCATCGTTCCTCTACAAGTGCAAATCGGTCCCTTATTTCAGTTAATGCATGATAATGCACGACCGCACACCGCAAGAGTTGTAAGACAGACTCTCGCCGCAGCTAACATCAATGTCATGCCCTGGCCTGCTCAGTCGCCAGACTTGAACCCGATTGAGCATGCATGGGATATGCTACAGAGAAGAGCTCTGCCGAATATGGAGGGTATCCAGTCGCAAGAAGACCTTTTTTTGTTGTTGCAACGAACATAGGCGGCCATTCCACAGCGTGATTTGGATGAACTCATTTTGAGTATGCCAAACCGATGTTCTTGTGTTGTTAGTGTTCGCGGTAGAAACACGGATTATTAATTGTTTAAGTTACCCAATAAAATTTTAAAGAAAACTGTTATTTCAGTCTTTTTTTCGAACTTTAATGTTAGTGGTTCAAATGTCAAAAATCCCTTTATTATGAAAATGGCAAATTTCTTTATTAATGCAAAGGTGACTTGCTTTATCGTTACTGTAGACAAACGAAAACACTTTATTTGACGAATCCTTAAAGAAAATTTTAATTAATATCAATCAGGAGAAAAGTTATTGCAAAAATATATGTTGATCCCTAGACACTTTTGATGTGTGTATGTCTAAATAATAATAGTGCAAAACTCATACATATAAAATATGTAAAATAAATATAATAGAATTATAATGGAATTTCTTAATTTTTTTTTTTGGGACAATGTTCTCATCCATCTATATACATATTACATAAAATTCACAGGTTCTCACATCGTCTATGACCTCAATCGCATTATGGGATCCTCTAGGCCTTGTATTTTTGGTAATCAACCATAATGGATTTATTTATTTATTATCGCTTTTAAAACTGACTACCCTGAAATATGACGTAGGTTTCAATTTATGCAAAATTTTATTAATGTTTCTTGCAGTTCATTAAAATCCTATAATAAAAGATAATTTGCGAGTGTTTTATGCAAGATTTCATCGGCACTATTAAAAATCGGCCAAGTGCGAGTCGGACTCGCGCACGAAGGGTTCCGTACCATTATCTATAAAAACGGCAAAAAAAATCACGTTTGTTGTATGGGAGCCCCCCTTAAATATTTGTTTTATTTTAATTTAATTATTTATTTTTAAAGTGAATAGATAACTAAATATTCTGTGAATATTTCAAGCGTCTACCTGTTGCCGTTACCAATATCAAGCAAAAACGAGCAAAAACAATCACGTTTATTGTATGGGAGCCCCCTTAAATATTTATTTTATTCCATTTTTTAGTATTTGTTGTTATAGCGGCAACAGAAATACATCATCTTTGAAAATGTCAACTATCTAACTATCACGGTTCATGAGATACAGCCTGGTGACAGACGGACGGACGGACAGCGAAGTCTCAGTAATAGGGTTCCGTTTTACCCTTTGGGTACGAAACCCTAAAAATGAATAAAGTTGTGGAGGGAGTGTAGAGGAACTTACTTGTATTTTTTGTTACGTTTCACTCAAACTATACATTTGTCAATATCAAATACAAAAGAGTTTTTGGATATAGGCATTCTTTATATATTCGTTTATAGTTGTTTTAGTTCTTAGTTTTAGTATAGTAGTTTTTAGGGTCGGCAACGCATGAGTGACACCCCTGGTGTTGCAAATGTCCATAGGCTATGGTGACTGTTTACCATCAGGCAGGCCGTATGCTTGATTTCCTGCTTTGTGGTATAAAAAAAACTTAAAAACTAATATATTAATAATACCTATATCTAAAACGTCATGGCCTGCCCTGGTGCAAATCACCAATCTAAGGAGGCGACAGTGCCAATGCACGGTTACTTCGAGTGTCCTCTTCTATCAGTAAGAGCGCACAGGTCTTAACGACTCCCAAATTGAGTTGACTTCAACCACCCGGGCAACTCCATCTGGACTGGTGGAAATTCTCAGAATCCATCCTCTGGGTCAATATTCTTGTCAAAATTTGGTCTACTACTAAAATTGGGTAACACACTTTGAAGGGTGATCGCGAATGTTCAAGTTTTTTGGGAATCAGCGTTGGCAAATATTTATGCAGACATCTCGCTCAACACACTTCATTCAATCGAAGAACTTCTCTGTGACTTAGGCGATCGAACAAGTCTACATCAGTGCATGGACGAACAATTTCGGTAGACGGGGTGGGCAACAGAAAATGAAAAGGTGCGAGTGTTTGTAGCGTCTCTGGATCACCTGGTACGTGTGTTAGTGGGCGTGAATTCACCACAGCGTCTGCTTCCAGCAATAGGGTTCCAAGCATCTCTTCTCTTGGAGCTTGCTGCGTTAGGGTTATAGAAAGAGCAGTCTTTATTAAACGCACCAAGCTTTCCCACGAGTCGCCCACCTATGGCACCGCTGGGCAAATAAATGCCCACTCTCCATCTTATAGTTGGGTACAAAATCGAAGACCTATGTGAGCTGATTAGAGATGCGCCGACGAAGGCTCTCTCATTATCAGAAAGTATTCTTGGTGGACATCCCTGATGAGCGATAAATCTTCTTAGGGCCCATGATAGCTACGTCTACGGAAAGACTCCCCACGACTTCCAAATGAATAACTCTGGTGGTGAGGCATGTAAATAAGGCTACCCAACCAGCGAACTTAAAAAGTAAGTTCGCTGTACCCAACGCTTTTTCCGTCTACGTCCATCCAACTATAACCAAACTGTCTTCCGGGCCAAAATAGTCAAGACGCGTGAAAGAAAGTAGGTGATGAGATAATCTATCATCGGGCAGATCGCCAATAGTCGAAATAGTCGAATATATAAAGGGGAATAGAGCTTTGGAGGGAGTGTAGGGCAGAAGCTAAATGAAATAATATTATAAGAGGAACTTACTTGTATCTCGTGGTCCTTTCACTCAAACTATACATTTGTAGATATCATAAACAAAGAAGTATTAAAAACAAATGTATAAAAAATATATGAAGAAGGTAAAAACATCTAAAAAGGTCTGTCGCCAACAGGCACCCTTTTCAAAATATCTTTTTTAACGTGTTTGGTCTCACGCACCCTTCCTAAAGTGTAAATGTTAAAAAAGAATTCTTGCACAAAATCTTGCAAATAATGTTTCATTATGCTAAACATGTTTTACTTGCTGCTAGAAAAAGTCGCAAATGCATTCTAGTTGAAATTTTAAGGGAATACTCTGTTGTTTCTCATGAAAAGTAGCTGTGTAGCATCAATCTTACTTAGCTTTTTGGTTTGTTATTTTCCTTAACAGCTATTTTCTTTCTATCTTACTTTTAAAACATTCTGTTTTAACCAGTTTCATCCAGTACTCGCGAACAACCCGTCTGGACTTAAAATAAAGAATGCTCTTAAAAATGTATTTGTTATCGTCAAATAATGAAAAGAAATGAAATGCTTTATTATTTATTTTCGAACTTTCGCATGTTTTTTTTAAATAAATGTAATAAGAGTTATACGGATACATGATGAGTGTGACGGTTACATATAACGCTTATTGTAGCAAGTAAAATAAACTCATCTACATCTACATTTTTTCGCGTCCCTTCTAGTAGATATTATTAATAACATCACAATAAGCTCCACTCTCGTTTCAAAGTATGTCGAAACTGACAGTGTTGAAAGTAATACAAAAGTCTGGTAAACTCAAAATCCATGGCGGCAGGTCCATTACTATAAGCAAAATCCCCACTAAAAGGATCGAAATAGGGTATTCGAGGATTATGAAAAGAAAAAGTAGAATAGAAGTAGGCTAGTAATCCGTATATGGAGAAAAAAAATATTTTTAGGCAACATTTTTACAATTAGTGGAGATGACGAAAATCAGTGGAATTGTTAAAGATAACGGTGACGATAGGAAGGATATAGGAAGGAAGAAACACATCCGTTTCCTCCTTCCTACAATATATAATATATATATATATATAATGCTTTATATATTAGGGGGGGGGGGGGGGGGTTATAAGGGAAAGCAATTCTTCAGAGCACTCTCCGTCGATTATGCGGATAGTTCGTCGCTACAACCTATCAAGAGCCTCGAGAACATACTATGCGGAGCTGTTCCAGAGATGCGAACAATACTCCATGCAGGCCCGAACTTGAGTCTTATAAAGCAGACAAAGCTGGTCCGGCGTGAAGAACCGGCGCACCCTGTTCAGGACTCCGAGATTTTTGGAAGCTGTAGAATATGAGGCTCTCGATGTAGTTTCGTTGGTTAAGGTTGCAGCGAATATCCGGGGCTAGCATATTCAGGCCATCTCGCATACTGGGGGAAACTCTGAAGACTGGGAGTGGGACGTCTGAAATACCACATTTCTAACTACAAATTTCTTCAATTTATTCACATAAAGTACAATTCCTTTTGTATACGTCACGTACATTCGTAGGAATTCTTATTTCGCGGTGGCCATCTTACAAAATGAAGCCGGTCTGCTACTTCTTAAACATTATTGTGCTCCACTCGTTTTCACCGTTTGCTAATAGGTTACGTTGAGCACGAGCAGTTGAGATACGATTTCCATCAAAACAAGATGTTAATTTACTCACACCTCTCAGCTATTAATTCTTTTCTTTCTATAGATACAGATTACAGATTTTCACAATAAGAAAAGTATCACTTACATATATTGCCAACTTAGTAAAAACCAATTTACATACTTTCCTTCGTTATTGACAGGTAACACATTCTTGCACTTTTTAAAAAATCGACGATTCAGCTCAGGCCAAAGATCTATGCTGAAAAGTTTCAAACCAGACCGCATACGGAGGATTATAGACTTTTGCAGCATAGCATTGTAGCTTTGTTACATAATTATGGTATTAATTATTTTCGACAGACTGTGCAACGGGTTAAGTTTTTTTTTATACAACGTCAGGAGCCATACAAGCATACGGCCCTCCTGATGTAAAGCGGTTACCGTTGCCTATGAACACTTAAAAGATGGGCTATTTTAATGTGCCCTGCCTATCTTAAATTTCCGAAGAAGTCGTTTAATTTGATGTTTACCGTTTCCTTTTTTAACTGCATTACCCATCATCTGCAGGGAATATATCTACACTTAATGGAACTACAACGAATTTTTGTCCGAGAATCATTACATTGTGACATGTACTGCCTGCCGAGTTTATGCAAAATGAAGTTCATTAAAATGACTTGAAAAAGTTTCTAATAAGAAATTAATTACCATCAGAAAGTCCGTACGCTTGTTTGTCATCTTAGTTGATAAAAAATAGGTATTATATCAGCTAATGATAATGACACTACTGTAACAACAGTGCTATTTGGGTCATTTATTAAAACTGTCGAACACAACCAACAGCGGGTCCATAGATTGGAAGTCGATGCACATTTTCTGGGTCATTAGTTAACAGTAAACACTTTCAGCATACAAAATATAGCTTATTTATGAAAGTCGCCAAGAACTTTTGCCAGTCATTAAGTATTCTAAGCGATGGTCATGTTCTATCAACTGATAATATTATTGTTTCATATTCTTTTTTCATACAACCTCAAGAAGCATACAAACATGAATGTTTCTAATACATGAAGTATCGCTTGCATGATGCCACACCTGCTGCTAACACAGCAGCCATTGGAGCTTACTGGTAACCTCGCTCACTCGCAGGAATAAACCATTCTCCAGGGAGTTGTTATTCGGCTGTGATTTTCGGTGAGGTGGAGGTACTCCTCCAGTCGGATATCGATGCAATCCTGTATTTAAATCATAGACCAAAGTAAAAATATCATTATAGTTATAATTTGTCACTTCATAGGAATCTTGTTTTTGAAAATTAGGGTAGACATGCTCACTCAAATGCAGGAACACAACAACCCTGCAGAGTATTGTTAGTTGGCTGTGATTTTCTGTGAGGTAGAGGTGCTTCCCCAGATGGGCTACTTTGATGCGCGCTACCTCTGCTAAAACATCAAATTTGCACCAGTGTGTCAAAGTCGCGTTATCAACTGCTGCACCATCAAGCTCTTCAATGATCCTCTATCCAAAAGTGACCAGCTAACTAATTATTATTAAATATAATTTGTAAGATACTTTGATTTTTTTACTCTGTATCTTATAGTCCATTTTGTTGATATTAATAACTTCACCTACATATAAATAGTTCCTTTTATTTTGACAATTAGATCCCTTTGGACCTCCGTGTATCTGTCAAACTTGAAGTTGCAAACAACAGATCGATTTTATGTTAAACACGACCTCTAACTGCCCTTTACCGCAGTAAGTTAAAACCCACAGGGACAGGAAAAGTGAGATAGCGGCAGCGATTCGGAACGAAGTTTTTTGTAACCTTTGTATTTGTATGCAACCTGTCACACACAAAGTGGTTGCACCATGTCGGATCGTGTCCGCTTTTTATGTGACGGTTTGCACACAAACACGTATTACAAAAACCATATAAAAAAGCATTACAAGCTTTCCTCACAGGAGCGGGAAATAAAAAGCGGGCGCGATCCGACGCGGTGCAATCGCTTTTTGTGTAACAAGTAATATACGTATACAAATACGAATATTACAAAAATCCTGTACCGGATCACTGCTACTTTCCCGCTTTTCCCGTCCCCATGGGTTTTAATTAAGTATGCTGAAGGGCAAGTAGGAGTCTTGGTTAACATAGAAGAATCGAAAGATGCAGTAACCGTCCAGTGGAACCGACCTAACGAGCAAAAGGTTCTCGGTTCGAATCCTAGCATGTACTATTTAATTCCTGTTTTTGAATTTATGTACATATTTGTAATTATCACTTGCTCGGCAGTATTGGAAATCATCGTGAGGAAACCCACACGTCCAAGAAATTGTAATTTGACCGCGTAGCGTGGGACGTAGCCTAAGTGAAGTATGGTTTTCTCCATGTCAAAATCATCCAAGGGAATCCTAGTATGGGCATGTACCACTAAAGTAATTTGTATTTTCGGATATACATATATACGTATTTCTAATTCTCGCTTACTCGGCGGTGAAGGAAAACATCCTGAGGAAAGCCACATGTCAAAAATTTACATTTCGAATAATGCGTGACTTAACCTAAGAAAGGTCTTATTTCCCTCTAGGTTGTAAAGGTCTGATGGTAGCCGCTCTTTATCAAAATCTGTATTTTCGCTAATCCTTAACCTAAAGTAGCGGACCCCGCCAATTCTAAAGGATTGGAATACTAATGCTAGGAAGAATAAGGTTAACATAATTATAAGAAATATATACATAACATATAAAACATTAAAAGTACTAATACGTAAGTAAAATCCTATAAATGTCGGTGTACTAATGTAATTAGAAAGCAATTAAATAATTTTATTATTTTATAATAAAAGCAAAAAATTCAAATAAGCTAAGCTTCAAAGCCATTCTACAATCATAGCATATACTATGAAAGTATCATATTAATCTCTAAAAGTCAAGTGCAGTAAAAGGTCCCTTACATCATTGAACGAGGATTTCATCGTGCTTCAATAAATATTGCAGACATACTGTTCAAACATACGTCAATATTATGTAACGTGTGCTATTAATAACAACATAAATAAATAGTACCAAATTTCTTATATTTTCTTAGGAGAATTATGCGTATCTAATATATTGCTAGACGGGTACATATATTTCTTATACAACTTCGAGTAACTAATAAGCGTACGGCTCATCTAAAGATGTATCCTACTCATTTCATGTCTGCTGTCAAAGCAGTAACTCCTCTATCCAGTGAAACTTGTATAGAAGAACAAGTTTCCTAATTGAATTAAACAATTTTTAACGGAAGTATCGCGTATTTTATTTATTTTGTTGAACCTGACGTTTCGAACGCTTTGCAGCGTCCGTGGTCGCAGGAAGACTTCCTACATGCATGCCCACGGCACGGTATGCCCTACAGGGTTTAAAGTTAACATAGCCTATAGGTAAACGCTTGCGAGACAGGACGTATCACACGCCTGTTGCCACTCTAGCTACACTAACTAGTCTGGTTATAAATACACAGAAACTTTTTTTTATTTCAACTATTTAATTATATTGAATTTATAACGCGTTTATTACGATAAAAACTTCTTTCGATTTTCCGCAGTTTTACATATTTTTTTCGTGTTTATTATCAAATTACAATATGGAATGGGGTGTTAAAGAAAATAGGGTTACAATGATTATCTTGCACAGAGTGGGTATGGAGCCGTCGATCATATTCAAGATACTTCAAAAGCTTAGTATCAGGCGTATGTTCGTATATTGTACTATCGACAGATATATCAACACTTCATTGAAGAAGACCATAAAAGATCGGGGCGACCGCGTGCTGATAGAACTACAAGGCTCTTAATGGTGTGGCTCTAACAGTATTATCAGCCTTAGTAGTTCTAACAACATTCGCCGCAACCGCCGAAACAATATTTCTTATCGCGAGAAATGAAGATTCCCGCTAGGACTCTGTCTCGCATAATATAATAAGACCTGAAGCTCGCCGTTTATAGTCGATATACAGCCAGGACATGCCCTAAATCAATCCTTACAGTTGAAGAAAGTGGGTCGATCAAAACGTCTACTGTCCCGATACGCAGGTGAAAGATACAGAAATATCCTCATTACTGATGAAAAAAAAATCACGATTGTAGAGCACTACAACAAGCAAAACCACAATTTATGCACACAGTTCTAAAGAAGCCGCCCAAGTGGTCGGAAAGGTATCATCCAGCATCTGTAATGGTTTGGTCGGGGGTGTCTTATCAAAAAATCACAACGCTTCATTGTTTTAAAAATGTTCCGTGGATCTTCCAGCAAGAATCTGCACCTGATCACAAGACGCGAACTTTTTTGAAGTGAAAACTTCTTTTGCGGCGTTGTGCACTTTTTGGATGAGTAAAAAATGCTAAACTCACATCAGGACACGTGACCCTGACCGTAAGATTTTGGTGAAAATTAGAACTTAAGTTCGCTGCAACGCTAAAACATTAGTTACCTCTAATTAAACAATTAAAACATGAAGCGCTAGGTCGTTCATAGGGCATTATTTTCTCGCGACCAAAACGTTGTAAGCGCCATGAAATTGTTGGCGTTTACGGGTTTCGTACAACGTAGTTTATCAACATCGCTGTTTGGTTTAAGCGGCGCGGTGTGTTTGAGTTTTAGAGATTGGCGAGTATGATGCTGGTAATGTTGATGGTAAAAGAGTCGTTGAAATTATGGGTAAAAGTTGATTTTTGTTGATTTCTGGGAGATAAACTTTTTAATGTAATATAAATTGTCATGTTTGTGTGCGATAGCGCAATAAATGAATATTGTATTTTACCACATACATGATAGTACTTTTATACTGATAAATAAAGCAATTCATGCGAAATTATACCCTTACCATTCCAAAATATTCAAAAATGCACAACGTTAATGTTCAAGTTTTCACTTCTGCCGGCACTCCCGGAATGCAACCCGTTTTTTTTTTATACAACGTCGGGAGGCATACAAGCATACGGCCCACCTGATGTAAAGCAAGGCTATTAAAAAACCTAGGCTATTAACGCGTGTAATTATATTAAGTATCACTTGCGCGATGCCTCCTCTGCTGCTTACACATTCACAACTGAGCCACCGAGCTCGCCAATCAACGAACTACACAAGCCTGGCTCGAAACGGACCAGACTTTATAAGAGTTGAAGACTGGCCCTCGTGTAGCCCATATCTGAACCCCTTATACTACAAATTACCTTATACTACAAATATTAGGGAACAATTAGAAATTAATAAACATAAAAATTCTAAAATTACTCTCATGAACAAACAGACTGACGTAAACCATTCCCCACTATTAAATATCTTTTCGCTCACACCATCCACCCCCACCCTCAATTCAATATAAGGGACGGCACTGCGACGGATTTGTCACTTGTAGCATGTTATTCTTACGATTAACGTCTACAACGCCTGATGATACCTCGTGGAGAGGCGAAACACGTGTCGCAGCGACGACCAGGCCAGTCGTGGCAGCGACGGTGGTGGTGGGGGCATGCGGATTCTGTTCTAGATGGCGGACGACCGCAGCAGCCGAGGCAGAGACTACCGGAGCAGCCATGGCAGCGTCGGCATGTAGCACGTACTAACAGTAGTGGGTGGGTGCCGGCCGGCGCTAGGCCGCATTAACTAATTGGTGGCGGAAGCACACAAAGCAGGTTTAGATCAAATTGCATACAAATTACCATCAGTTTTAGGAGGCATGGCCTGTTCGAAACGACACGCCGACATTGTGCCTCTTGAGAAATCTTTTGAGCAAACAATGGCTAAATTTCCCATGGAAACAGTGACTAAATCGATTATAGATTCGTGGCCAGACAGATTAAAGACCTGTATCAAAACCAAAGGTGGTCATTTCGAATAGAATCGTTTTTTTTATTTTTTGTGAATTGCGTAAATATGTGCATATAAGTTTTTTTACTTCATAAAAAATAAATGCATATTCATGGCGTGTGCCACGAAATTCGCCTTTTCGAATTTATGTACATATTTGTAATTATCACTAGCTGAGCAGTAAAGGAAAACTTGGTTAGGAAACCCTCACGCCAAGACATTATATTTCGAAGACGAAAGCCCTAAGAGAGGCCTGGTTTTCCTTCGGGGTTGTAGAGATCTGATGACAGTCGCTTATTTTAAAAATCTTAGGCAGCGGATACGGAATAACGCTAAAAAAAGAACGACTATAAAATAAATAAACAAATATGTTTCTATCTTACTCAAACCTCAGAAATAAAATCACAATTCTTCTGCAGTTCCGATTTGATGACCATGATGGGTGACATTTTATTGAAAGAATATGAATTATGAATTGAAAGTATCACTGAGAGTTATGACGAGGAATTATTAGAAATATTACAGTACCTTATGTGGTAATCCCACGTGCGTAATTAATAATTGTCTTGCATGCGTTAATTGCGGTCCCGTCAGATGAAAGGACACGAAGTAGGATAGGAGGTTTTTGGGGATCTTTATGGACAGTAATTTAGGCTGTACAAGATACTTCGACACGCGGTCAAAATTTCTTATACTATAGATATATCTTATCCTGTTCTGAATATGTTATAAATTAAATAGGAATGCCTCTGAAGGATTGTAGTATTGACTGCGAAGACATTTAAAATTCGTTAGACTATAGAGATATATTTTTTTACACAAATTACATAGCAACGTCTAGCCCCGAAGTAAGCGAAGCTTGTGTTATGGGTACTCAACAACTGATAAACATACGTAAATACACTTTTATTTGTAAATACATACTCGTGATACATGATACATAGAAAACACCCAGATCAAGACAAACAAACAGGTTCATGCACACAAATGTTTGTCCTGTGTGGGAATCAAACCCACGAGTCTTGGTATCAAACCGTTACTAACCAGTACACCACCGAGCTCGTCAATTTCTTTAGATAAAAAGAGACTTGGTAAAAAAGACGAGAGAAAACTTATAACTTAAAATATTGATAATTATATTTCTATATTATTTTTATATTTTTTGACATGTCTTCGATGGTCATGGTCTTTCGATAAACAAACAATAATGGGCCAATTGAAAAATAGGCATAATATGATAATAACAGTAAGGGAAAGTACTTTGGTCCCGACTATTTATATGTGTTACATTTGGATTAATCCATCGCAAGAAAGACGCACTTCTTGCGATGGATTAATCCAAACAATATATTACTAAAAATGAACAATAAAACAAACTATTTATTTATGAAAACAAGTTTAATGTGGTACGTAACAAAAATTTTAAACAGATTAAACATTTTTTAAAGACCAGACATCTTATAAATGAGTATTGTAAAAACTAAACTCATTAATCAATATTAAACTCTCGAATGGTAAGAACCGCAATGTGAAACTGGAAACATCGTTACAAAAAAATATGAATAAACTTTTTCACGTCGTTAGCTTTATGGTTAGGGCATTCGTCGGTCGGTTCGACCCATCTGTCCTTGTCGGTTGGGCCCAATTTTGAACAGTGATAATTTAGAGGTCCGGTCGACCCTTGGTTTGCCGACTTCACGCTTGTCTAACATTGACGTAATGACCTCTCAAGCACTTCTGAGAATGCCTTAGGTATTTTGATTTAGACGCATTGGATTGGTCCATTTTGGTGCTTACTTCATCTGTGGGAGTAGGGTTATCCATGCTCGGTTATAACCAAATGATATCTGAATGATATACGGCTTTCATCTTGAATATATTTGTATAATGCACCAATTCATATCAATGCAGGCGTACGATCTTCCTTTAACCAAAGCTGTTTAGAGCATACTCCACCACGCTGCTCAAATGGGGATTGACAGAGACCAGTGATTTAAAGCCGCCCAAAGGTCACTGACTTGGCTTAACGACTGTCATCTATAGATAATAGCCGAGACCGATGGCTTAACATGCCCTCTGAAGAACAGAAATAAACCCGTCCACAGACTTACTGCGGTCGACGTAGCTTAACCTTAGAACGCCATGCCAAACGATGCTATGGAGCGCTCATTTATATATGCACTATATATTTGTATATCCACAAATTTTATTATATAATAGTAAAATTGTGTGCGACCATTTCATTATAGTACATCGGGAAGCAAACAAGGGTACGCCTCATCATTTGTTAAGTGAATACATAACCTACGAACACATGTAGTACAAGGAGTAAACCCCCTCGTGTTGACATCCATGCTGCTATGTTACTTCTCAGGAGTATACTACAAGCTTCTCTTATCCGTAGGAACACAACAGCTTTCCAGGGAGTGGTGGTACTTCCCCCGTTTGGGTTGCTTCGATCGCTCTACACGCTTTTGCTAGAAACTTGTCTGGTAATTATCAAAACCACCCTCACTTGTATGTGATACTTCCTATCGCATACAAGTGAGGGTGGCTTTGATTCTATAGATGATAGAGGGCTACTTAAACCTCAATGTATACAAAATGGTATGAAAATTGAGAAATTATGCAATAACTAAATTGAAATTTCTTACTTATAATTTTCGTTCGCTACTTACTTATAATTTTGACGAGCTCGGTAGTAAAGCGGTTAGAAACGCTACTTTGACCCCAACAATTTGGTTAAGTGAATTTAAATAAAACTAATATGTATCAATACAAAATATTAACCCGATTTTGGGGTAATTTTATTATCTGACAACACCTTGAGATAACTATTTGCTTATACGGTTTTAATATTATAATGCTACTAATTAATCTTAAATACGGTCAATAATATAGTAAAGAAAATATCGAATAATTACTTACTTTTCAACGGCAAACCAACGGCAAGCAAACCTGTTTAATTACAAAGATCGCGGGCAACGCGACGGCCCGTGTATACTACTCGTACCTACTACTTTCTTGATTTTTAATCACTGCGATGAAATATTACAAATAAATCCTTCATTTAAAAGAGAATTGACGCGGAATTTATAGATTTATATCACAGAACACCAAATTTAACGAAATATCACACACACTGTATATAGCAACGCATAATAAATAGCATATATTTAAATTAATAATAAATGTACAACACCCGACACGCGAGGAAGCGGGAGGGGAAAATTGTGGCAGTCAGTCAAATATCAATTTAACGCGTACTGATGATATCGAACGGAAATGATATCGAGCTGTCAATATTTCACCACCTTTCGTAATATTAGCCGCTCCCTAGGTTAGTGCAAAAATCAATAATATTACGACAATATCGATACTGTCAATATCTTCATATCACTAATATAAAACGCTCGATATCATTGTGGCGTGTGCTAATCGTACAACTAAGTTAAGCAACGTCTACTGCAGCCGGCTTATGGCTTTATCTATCTCAAGCTTCTCCATGATACCCTGTCCCTGTTGTTGTTGATAGATAACCTTAAAGTAATTCAGTGGTCAGTCCGCAGTTGAGTAGTATGGCGGAGTAAGATGTAAGCCCTGGTTGAAGGGAGTACGGGTCGGTGTGAATAAATAGGAGTGCTCATAAATCGCGGTACAATTTTGATAGAGAAATGTGGTATTAATAAACTATAAAATCGTCCATTATTTCGGAATCACAAAGACTGAATAGAACCACAGTTAAGAATTATAATAGTAGGTTAACTAGTGCACTAAAGCCTTTTTAACAAAATTAGCAACGCTTGCCTTGAAGCTGTAGGGTCGTCATTAATAGATCGTGAAAACTATAATAGTAAACCTGATGTATAGGTAGGTAGGGTACATGAAAACAGCGACTGGGGAATCTATCTTACAGTAAAACGCAACCGAATAATAAGGAAACGAGGTTCTCTGTAAGCACCTGTGAAGATTTCTTAGCTGCTGGGACAACAATGCCTGAGCGGTAGGTCCTATATTGCGAGCGTTCGTGTCAAAGATGACTACTTTAGGTCAGGTGTATTTGCATTTCTCCCGATGTTGTATAAAAAAGCACTAAGTGGTCGCGTACGTAGATAGTCAGTTCAGATGCAGTTGCTAAATCCAATTTGGCTACAAACTTCATTTCATGTAAAATGCGTATGCCACGATTTTATATCTTTAAAGTTATTCTACTGTTTATATATTTCTCTTCATAACATTGTGTAATGTTTTATTCATCGCAACATTGGAAAGCACATTATTCATTGGTCGTCAGTCCATTTTTATGGGCCACATAAAAGGATATATTTCTTGTCGAAAGGCCGATCATCTTTCTAAACTTCATCTACCCACGTCAGCGTAATCCTGGAGCCCACATGTCATTATTTAAGTTGTGTATTTTAGAAAAAAATTACGTTGCTATCATCGATGCTATTGAGTAAAGTAAGATATAAGTGAAGTAGAAAAAAAATGTATGTAGAAATTATATGATTTTTATACCTTATATGGATTGTAGACCAAATGTAACACTTATAAATCATATAGTCGTAAATAATAAGTATAATCAAATACGAGAATTACTTACTTCAATGTCATAAGCTTATTGGGTATGTCTTTCTGCCTATCTCCAACTCACAAAATAATTATTGGTATTTGAAACCCTATGTAAGATGTTTTAGAGATCCTATATGTAATTTGAAATTAAACAATAAAAGTTCGTTCTACAAAATTGACTCAGAATTTTTGACTTGTACGATATTTTTCATTAAGTAGTTCTAACATTTATGAGTTATGTTTAATTCGAATCCCTAATTCGCTTTAAATTTTTAAAACTTATTTCTCTCAATTGAAATAATTGTATTTTTACTGTTTAGATTTTTTTTTTCGAAGATTATTTATTAGCCTTATATAAATTGAATAAAGAGAAAAGTTTTGTAATCACAATATGAAATATGATATTTGAATACCTCAGGCGTATTATGAAAATTTAATACTGAGAATAAATTTCAAATACTGAAACTTTTATATTCCTCTGATTTATTTAAAAAATATTAAAAGCTTACAGCAAACAATATATTACACCGTTATATTAAATCCAATAATTAAATCTAATAAAGAAAGAAATCTTTGTAATAATTATAATATCTATTTTATAATGTTTGTTTGTATTAAATACAATTATAATAATAAAATCTTATTTTATGTAATATATAATCTAACATAGATTATGCAGTACATAGAATGAGTTTATATTTTAATGACTACATCGTAGTTAGCAACTCCTAATAAAGCGGCATAAGATTGATTGCTATTATTCATATAACTTAATGAAATGTATAAAAGTTCGCATGTTAACAACAACCAAGGGAATCTCCAAACTGACAAAATACTATTTGATTAGCGATAATACTCGTAGGATTGAAAGGGCCAATTAAATGATAAAAAAGAATTACAAATATTGTGAGCTTCATTCTATGTTATGTAAGGTATATAAATATTTTAAAACGTGATTGAAGTTGGAATAATGGATTAATGCAAGAGTCAAAACCAAAAGTTATACTGGTTGTAGAAGCGAACAGTACTCAGAAAAAAAATCTCGACTTATAAAATACAGTATGATTGACACAGAAAGAGATATGGCATTTTTCTACCGGCAGGGCCTCTAAAAACTTACATTGATTTTATTGTCAAGGCAAATACAGCGAGGTTTTAGGCGCAATTCCATTGCACTCAAGCGTGGTACATGGCTATTGCTTCGTATGATAATACTGTTGGGATCACACACCGCTACTTACTAAAGCTACGAGTATATACGTAGAGTTGCGTAGCTTCATGATGTTACACATGCGAGAGGCATGATATGATTTATTTTCATGCAGCCCAGCACAGTGCTTGTTATACTTGCGGCACTTGGATGGCCTTGACAACTTCAGTCAGCAGCATATGGTGTGGAAAGGGAAGGTTACCACGGACATAGCCGTAGGCGTATGTCAATATCGGTACGCCGAATATGCTGCAGTAGAAAGGTTAAGTGAAGGTAAACTTACACAAGAATAGGAAGATAAATTGATCCTCACCGTGCACATCCTACGCAGCAATGGAACGCGCCCTTTTGTTGGTACACGTGTCTGTGTTTGCGTAATATATCACAAGGTTGCCAAGTTCCAGATGTGGGATATTAGAGTTTGTTTAAGGCACTACTCCATTGCTGCGTAGGATCTGCACGCAATGGCCGATAGGTCACAGGTCCAACTACGCATTCAAATATAAGTATTCGTGGGGTGGTGTGAATGACATATATTTTCATACAAAGCGAAGCATAGTCAATTAGCGTAGCGGTACCGTACATAGCAATAAAGTAGTGGCTTAACGCGTTATAATCTACGAGTATATTGAGATATTAAAGTTTGTTAAAGGAACTGTCCATTGACTAGCTGGTCATCGATTCGAATTCTGACATGTACCACTAAATTCGTGATGATGGATTTATGTACATATTTGTGATATAGCTCGGCGGTGAAAGAAAACATTGCGAGTAAGAAATAACATTTCGAAAACCGTGTGACCTTACCTAAGAATGGTCTGGTTTTAGCTCTGGGCTGTTGAGATCTGACGGCAGTTGCTACATTTACAAATCAGTAACTTCACCAAATCCTTAGCCTTGGATAGTGGCTTCGCCAATCCTAATGGATCAGGAAACGGGATCACGCTAAGAAGAAGACATATGTCTGATGACAGTAGATAAACAGTATTTTTATCCTACTGTGAGACAACAAAGGTATAGTTTATTCGTTTGTATTTATAATATTTTTTCCTTATTGGTTCATAATATGAAAATAGTGGAATAATTTAATCGTTAAGGAATCGCTAGATTAGTGGCTGTAATCCATTAGGTCAGTTAATTACGACCGGCGGAGATGAAAGGACGATTTATCGAAGTGAAAATAAACGATCCCAAATGTAATGTAATGTAAATTTACGCCATATTTTAGTTCAGCATGATGAATCAGAATATTGAAATATGTAACACTGCTTTTTTATGCAAGTATACGGTCCATTGATGTGGTTACCGTAGCCTAAAATAGCCTGCGATAATCAAATGTCGCTCGCACTATGCCATCTCTACTACATCTAAAACCGGAACTTCTTAGGTGCTCGCTGGTAATCCCATTTACTCACAGTAACACAACAAGCCTCCAGGGAATCGTTATTTGACAGCCGTTTTCGGGTCGATGCGCGTCGCCTCCGGGAGACACCCTAACCAGCACTACGGTGGGTTTTCTGGCCAAAATTGTATAACGTTAGATTGGCGAGGGTCGCGAGTAACAGACTTCTGCCACACGAGCCCTAAAAACACAAGAAGTAATGCTCACATTTTGTCAACTAAAAAGAAGAAGAATCTATAATATGATTTAAAAAAATATCCGTGTAAGAACGAATTTAGATACCACTGAATGATGCTGAATGAATATTATATTTCATAAGATACCCCATTTCTTTTTCGCCAGTATATTAGATTTTTTTTAATTCAAAAACTTTGTCGTACACTTGTAAAATCGTAATGTTTATTTCAAAATAATCAATTAACCACATCTAATTCAAAATTAAAACTTCTTCAGTAATTGTAGGTCTAATATAATAACTATAAACATATAATGCGTGAATACATATGGTGTTACCAGGTCATATTTTTTATTCTTTTGCAAAATCTGACCGCAGGACTTTTAGAGAGAAGGTCGGCGTTTTAAATACAATTTTTACACAACGTGATGTTAAATACTTAACATAACGTGTAACTGAAAGGGACCAATTGTAAATAAAGAGTTTATTTAATTCTTTCTTAATGAAAGACTTTTCAGAATTGTATCCATAGTTTAAGAGATTACCCCCAACATCCAAACAAACAAATGTTACCTCTTTATAATATTAGTGTCAATTGTAATATTTAGAAATAATGAGAGAATGTGTGCTGCTTAATGTTCTTGTTTATGATTATAATGTATTTTGGTAATACATTATACAATTATCAATTGTATTATAGGATTTGTATTAATTTAATATTGCACTCTGATATATTTAAATTCTTATTTCACGATTATATATGCCATTGTTTTATTATAATAAATGTACCTATTTATACTTATCCCAACTACATACATGTATACATTCGTTTATTCGTGATAAATATTTAAAATTTTCATAATGTCAACAAAAATTTAATTATATTTTTGTATTTTTATACATCCATATCAGTTGGATGTTTTATATCATCTAAATAAACTTACTTAGCATGTATTTTACCTTCCGCACCAGTATATTTTTGTAATTATTATTGTAGAACTGCAACTTTTAAAATCAGATAGTAATAATTTTGTTCGTAATTATGAAGATTGATCTGTAATTTTGGAGAAACAATTAGAATATTGTTGTACTTATCTATATGTTTCTAAAGAATAGCGACATGTATAAATACAGCGATGTAAAACAATAAATATTGATTGGAGAGATAAGCTAAGATCTTACCATAAGAACTATATTTTTATATCGTTATTTAAATTTGTAAATTATTTTGATGTTACGTGCCTATGTAAGAATTAGTTCAAATTCACAAATAATAAGTAGCAAATTTTAAAACAGTTCAGTTGTTGTTTGTCCACTAGTTAATGATAAATTTACCCGACATTTAATATGATACCAAAAAACAAAAGACATAAACGACAAAAATATGTAAGGAAAATTGTAACAATCCTGTTAATATTTTAAGAACCGTAGTCGCCTAATTCAAATTTATGCGAAACCCTAACTTTACCAATAAAGCAAGGCAAATGTTTGTGTTCCGTACTTTTTGAACCCGCGTATAAAATGTTCATACCTTGCAACAGCCATAATATAAAATTAACAATGTGGTTATGAACTTACCAAAGTAATATCTTCTTTACAATTTTCATCTTCTTAATTTTAATAAGTTTATATATTAATATATATTAGTTTATATTATTAACTTCGCACTTAATCTTAGTTTTTTTTTTCAATAAACTAACAAATTTATTTCATAATTGCTACACTTTTATTATATGTATATATAGTCATAGTCTAAAAATTGAAATTATGTTACAATTTCATAGTTTATTTGCTATTTGCAAGAGTCAGAGTCCGAACGTACTCGTAATATGAACTCCGCGTAGCGCTCAGTCGTAGCGAGCGAGCTCTGTAGCGGTCTACTATCTACTGCCGTTACGAACTCTCTACGACGTAGTAAACGAAACACCCAGATAGGTTTTAACAACCTCTCTTTTAAAACTTTGTTTAAATTTAATTGTCATTTCAAAGAACTTTATCAGTTTATCCTACTGCATGTTGTTATGTTACTTATTGAGGAAAAGAGTGTACAAAAAGGGTTACAAATTTATTAGGGCTATTTATACAAAATATAAAAAAAAGGTTCACTTTAAGTTCGGCTAAATAAGGTCTTTAAGAACTCGCGTTATCTTTGTCTAACCGGAATATCACTATTATGTTCACTGGAATGTGGCACTGAGTGGCCGCCGGCTATAGTGGCCGACGACTGTAGACAGCTGGTTAGCGTGCTAGCCAGCACGCAGATCCAGATGTAGAAGTTGTTGGTGGACCGCCTTACGGACCAACACCACAGCGGTAACTCCGTCAGCCGCCGTGGTCCACAACAGAGGCTGCAGGTATTATAATTTTTAGATTAGTTAGTCCGGAGATTATCGAGTTTGGAAAAGGTAGTAATATCCCGAGGGTTCACCACATAGCCCTCAGCAGGAGGCTGGTGGTCTCAGACGTGGTGCACTGAATCTCTACTACTCGAAAGCTTCCTCCAGACTGCTTTGTTTTCTGTTTTCCGACACTAAAATGTAATATTTTAAAATTTTGAATTACAAATAATATTTTTGACAAATTGTCATAAACTAAACAGAGCATGCAAAGAAAAGAGTCTATATAAATAATTAAATGAGGTTGTAACATTACATATTATTCCCCCCCACAAGAAAAAAATTTTTACAAAAATTTTTTAAAGGTTTTAAAGTAATTAGTAAATACCATTCCTATCATAATTCTATCATGCTTCTCTATCATACCTCTCGCATACATAAGTAGGGGTACGGTTCACATTCAATGACCTCTACTCCAATGGTAATACTAGTAATGTAACAATTCGGCTTTTTTATTTACTGGAGTTGTCATCCGCTCCATTTAATATGACAGGTAGGCTTATTTTTTTTTAACTGGAGTTGTCAGCCGCTCCATCTTAATATGACAGGTAGGCTTATTTTTTTTTAACTGGAGTTGTCAGCCGCTCCATCTCAAGACCCATGAGAATGAAATGAGAAAGTGTACAAGTGTAAGTGATAATATATATATATATATATATGAGTAATGAGGGGATCTAAGATCCAGTAAAGAATATTAAGAGTTTATTAAACCCCATGACCAAAGAAAGGTCAAAGTAAGGGCACCCTGGTGACCAGAGGAAGGTCAACCAAGAGGGCACATAAGACCACACAAGGATAGTGTAGATGATATACTCATCTTCTTAGTGCAAGAAGAGTAATAATGAAGGAGATTATCTCCTTAAAAAAAAAATGAAAGCTTCGATTCACACAGCCAAAATAAATCGAAGTGAAAGATGAATATATACAAATGAGGTTATTGAAATAATATATATATAGTTAAGAGAATAATCAGCAATTTGTTTGTAGAGAAAATATTCAAAATAATATTTTTTAATTAAAATACAGAGTTAGTAGGTCCTTTCACATGAACTAATACTTCATATTGAAGTTCAGCTTTTCTAGGTTCGTAAGGAATAGGTCAGCCATTATTAAAGAATATCAAAATAAGATAAATAAAAAAAATATAAGAATTATGAAGTTACTAATAAGATTTAGCAATATATTTAGTTTTCTATGAAATTAATAATGGGTCCAAAAATAAAAATGATTATTTAAAAGATTAAAAAAAATATATATGAAGTCGCAGAGTTCTTAAAAAAAACATAGCCAGAGAAAAGAATATATATATGAATTTATTAAGTGAAAAATTAAAATAGCCCTTGATATGTGGTTGATGAACTAACTAAATAGTGGAGAAATTTAAAGAAAGTAGGTCTCTTGAGTCCGCCCGCCCAGGCTAGTCGAGTAGGATACTCTGCTGGTTAGGAAGACTACAAGAGTGTCGAAGAGGAGTACTGTATATTGTACAGCAACATCCCAGAATGGCCAGTCAAAGACTTATACTAGTTGGATGCTATTGACTGGTTTGAGTAGTTGTATGTAGGTATGTATGTGTGTAACTAACTACTGATTGAGTACCTACACTGTAAAAGAAAGATTGATGAAAGATGAAACCGAAAAGAAACCGAGAGAGAGAAACTGATACACTTGAGGAAGTGGGTTTTAGAATTTAGAGAACACTAATGTCAGGGTCGAGGTCAGGTCTGTTAGGCGCCAAATTGTTATATTACTAGTATTACCATTGGAGTAGAGGTCATTGAATGTGAACCCTACCCCTACTTTTGTATGCGAGAGGTATGATAGAGAAGCATGATAGAATTATGATAGGAATGGTAATTACTAATTACTATAAAACCTTTCAAAAATTTTTGTAAAAAATTTTTTCTTGTGGGGGGGAATAAATTGTTATGTTACTTATTGAGGAAAAGAGTGTACAAAAAGGGTTACAAATTTATTAGGGCTATTTATACAAAATATAAAAAAAAGGTTCACTTTAAGTTCGGCTAAATAAGGTCTTTAAGAACTCGCGTTATCTTTGTCTAACCGGAATATCACTATTATGTTCACTGGAATGTGGCACTGAGTGGCCGCCGGCTATAGTGGCCGACGACTGTAGACAGCTGGTTAGCGTGCTAGCCAGCACGCAGATCCAGATGTAGAAGTTGTTGGTGGACCGCCTTACGGACCAACACCACAGCGGTAACTCCGTCAGCCGCCGTGGTCCACAACAGAGGCTGCAGGTATTATAATTTTTAGATTAGTTAGATGTCCGGAGATTATCGAGTTTGGAAAAGGTAGTAATATCCCGAGGGTTCACCACATAGCCCTCAGCAGGAGGCTGGTGGTCTCAGACGTGGTGCACTGAATCTCTACTACTCGAAAGCTTCCTCCAGACTGCTTTGTTTTCTGTTTTCCGACACTAAAATGTAATATTTTAAAATTTTGAATTACAAATAATATTTTTGACAAATTGTCATAAACTAAACAGAGCATGCAAAGAAAAGAGTCTATATAAATAATTAAATGAGGTTGTAACATTACAATGTAATAAAATCGTATCAGGATGTAGTTTGCATATAGATATTTTTTGAAATAATATAATACACCCAGTCTATTACATCAATAAAAAGGCCATATTGTATTTTCTTTTAATTTTTCGGCACACCTTTCTACATAACTTGTGATGTTATGAATTTGTATGTTGAAGAAACCTAACGGGTTGATAGGTTATATCCTGAGGAATTTAGGCTACTAGTACTTTACATTTGGAAAGTCTTTACATTTATGAAAAATTGAACAGCCAATGTTCAATGTACGTGTATATACAATAGAAGAATTAATTAGTTAAGTTAATTGTATTAATATAGTAATTCTTCTATTGTATTCCCCAAATAATTATTGAATATAATAAATGTCATTATAATAACTTTAAGCTCCGACATATATTACATTTAACAATTAATAGACACAGGCATTATTTTGCGAAAGTAAAATTTACATGATATTTGATCTCAATTAAGAACAGAAAGTAGTTAAGGCAAATTGCCTATATATTACAATTATATCATGTTCGTAATGCCCTTTGGCATATCTCCCCAAGTGTTTGCCTTATTTTTCTGTTCGTAACTTTCCGTGTCCATACAAACAGTTAGGAAGACTTGACATAGCTATAAGTACTACAAAATATACGTACACTAATCTATAAAATTATATAGTATATTCTACACACTTATTTGCTTTCAAGTCAACCATGGTGATTTATCCAATTTCGACAATTTAGTGGAAATCCACAAATGTTTGTCCTGTGTAGGAATCGAACTCACGATCATTGGTATCAAAGTAGCGTTACTAACCACTCCGCCACCGAGCTCGTCGTTTATCAGTCGTCATATCAGTTGATTATTAATACACCCTCTCCCCTACTCCCACTACAAATGATTGAGAGTTAATTATAGCCTGGCTGGGAAAGTACCTACACGTCATTAAAAACTACTACTGTAGAAGGGTTGTTGTGTTCCTGCGAGTGAGTGACCTTACTAGTAAGCTTCTGACGAGTCGCTATTAGGACGGTACATATTCCTGCAGACGTTGTATAAAAATACCTATTGACAAAAATATCGTGCTTTCTAAATTATATCCATACAATAATTTCTTTTCCTAAGCTTGGCACAGTCAAGTAATTAGTGACATCACAAAGTTTGGGGCCATCGCATCGCACGTAATATTTCAGGGAGTTGCCTGAGGCTACTACTAACTAATCACATATCTCGGCTACCACTCGACCCTTAGAAAATTATTAACCTGAATTATCCTCGGGAGAATTCCAACTTTGTTTTGGTCGTGTTATTATTTATTTTTAGAACAACATGAGGAACTACCTAAATCTTTAGTGATTGGAGTATGGGAAATACCCAGGTCTATTGTTCCGTTTTTAAAAGGAAGAAGACACACAAGTAGTTGTAACACAGAAAGTATCTCTCGCGTGTTTTTTTTTATACAACGTCGGGAGGCATACAAGCATACGGTCCACCTTATGTAAAGTAGTTACCGTAGCCTATTAACGCTTGTAACATATATCACTCGCGCGATGCCTCCCCTGCTGCTACACAGCAACTCCTTAGGAGCTTACTGGTGACCTCACTCACACGCAGAAACACAACAACCCTCTAGGGAATTGTTATTTGGCTGTGGTTTTCTGTGAGGTGGAGGTACTTCCCCAGACGGGCTGCTTTGATGCGCCCTATCTCTCTTGAAACTTCCAGACCAAGGCAAACAGACATGTTCATGCACGCAAATGTTTGTCTTGTGTGGGAATCGAACCCATGAGCGTTGGTCTCAAACTCGCGTCTTTCACGACTGAGCCAACGAGCTCGTCAAAGTGTTGTCACCACTACTGCTAATACAACAACTATTTAGGAGCTTACTGTGTCTGTGAGTAGAACACAACAATCCAAAATCAGGTTATTTAAAGGGCATATTAACATGTGGCTTCATACGTAATAGTTAAATATTCATAGTGGATTTCATTGTCGTGGCAGTCTTGTCAAATACGCAAACAATGTTAACCATAACCTATGTATATAATGGCTTTGCTTATATTGAGCGCGTCTGTCAGAAACATGAAGGAAATAACCAACGCTTAAGAGGGCGAACAAAGCTAAGTGTTGCCCTCATTTTGGTTTTATTAATAAACGCTGAATTTAAAACCAATTCCAAAAAACGCTCAATACAGGCACTGAAGAACTTTACTAAGTATTTATTATGTATGTACAAGTAACGAAAATTTTAATTATTGCTTATTGTGGCCACTTATAGCAATAATCAAAATTATGACTAATTGTACATAAATAATAAGAACAGAATACGTCTCAAAAAACATAAATATGGTTTTACAGTGCCTGTATTGAGCGTTTTTTAGATTGGTCTTAAATTCAGCGTTATTAAAAAAAATAAGTAGGCTTAAGTAGAATACGCAGCTCTTATTGGCTAGTTCGCAGATCAATGTCACGGCTTTAATCGGCTTACTAATAAAAATGTTCTCCTATTGGTCAGAAGGTTCGAATCGCTGAGATATAAGCGCTAAAACCCAACGTTTTTATGAGCACGATGTGTGTTTACACAGTTAAGTAAAGGACGTTAATCTTCGGTCTCTACTGGTGTATAACGTGGCAGTTGTTGATTAAAGCCACTGACTTTGGTTGACTTGAAAAGCCCTAACCTAAAATATGCAGTGGAGCAGAATTATGTAGTACGATCCAAATATAGATCTGGCAGTACGTAAGTATGAGTTGTTGAATACTTATTCCATAGTAAGATACATGTTGGTATTGTATTTCAGGTTATTAGTATTTCTAGTGTTATATTGAACGTATCTATATTGAGGTATAGAGACTAATTGTAGTATGCTATATCATGAATGAACACCTTGCCTTAGATTTCGGCGATAGCGAAAGATAAAATTATAAAAAATATTTATTTGCCGTTATACCCTCTTAAATACTTATATACATCTTACATTATTTAAATCAGACCATACTGTATCTTATTAATTTTTCATAGTTTTAATTTCCGTTTTTTAATCTACATTTAGAAAATAACCGTAAATGGCGTAAAAGAATTGCCAAGAGAAACTTGTCAATATAGGTCTTTTTTCAAATCGTCAATGTCTATTACCTATAACAAATTTATGTCAGTATATATATAATGATGTCAAATGGTACAATTAAGGAAACGTAAAAGTGTATTTTTTGGAAAAAATATGTATTTCATTACCTATATATCAACTAACACTGTTCGATAATTATTAAATCTATTCCAATGTTAACTAATGGAAGCAAGAGCTGAGTATGGCAGACAGAGCATGAAAGTAGGATAAAAGCGGTCGAAATGCGAGCGTTGCGCAAAATTTGCTCGTTTGCAATGATGATGTTAGAAACAGAGTTGGTCTAAAAGAGAGTGTGGGTGTCAAGTTAAGAAGAGGCATGCTCCAATGGTTCGGACATGTACAAAGCCTGCTGGAAGAAAGAATTACCAACACACATATACAGCGTGAAAATAGAAGGATCTAGGAGCCGGGGCTGGCCAGGACTTATCTTCCATGACCGAAACGATCGTGTTATATTAGAAAGTGATGTCAGGAGCCCTAGAAATCGACTGTCGCTGCCTATGTCGCAAGGGATTTAGCGTGAAGTTATAGATAGGTTAAATATACGAGTATCTAATGTGATCTAATTTCCTTATATAAAATTAAATGCGCACTCACTACAGGCTGCCATTGTTAACCTACTTTTATAATGCTTTTTGTATCGATTTGTTAACTATCACAATGGTACCGTATAATTTTTCCGTAAGATACCTAACCTAAAACAATGAATATTTATCTAAACACACTCGCCTCTTTTACTCCTTATGAATGTCGAGAACATATTGCATTTTAACAAGAGATCTTTAAAAATGTTTTGTATTGTAATATAATTTTTATACATATTTGTTGTTTAATTTTAATGTTAGTAATATTTTATAGATTGACCCGTGGGTAAACTTGTAAATTGCTCATATGAGTTAATATTTGATATGAATATTATTTTTAAATAATACCTACCCCGCAAGGGACCTGGCGTGAAGATATATATACATATATATATATATACATAATATTATTTTTGTACACAAATGTTGTTGTTTGGTTTTAACGGAGTAGTATTTTATAACGGTGTAGTAATTTACAAGTAGATACATATGTGGATGTGTAGATCTGTATAAGTTAGTGAAATTATTGCAGTTTTTGGTTAACAAGTGTGCATGTTTATATTATCCACCTTATGATGTTGGTATTATCCACCTTAAGGTGTAATTTAAACCAAGAAAATAAATTATTACAGATTTTAAGTCACGTAACAAAGTTTGGTTTAGGTTATGTTTAGAACAGTAATATGTTAGACTTATTAAAACATTTTTTTTTATACTACGTCGGGAGGTATACAAGCATACGGCCCACCTGATGAAAAGCGGGTACCGCAGCCTATTAACGCTTGCGATATATTAAGTATCACTCTCGTGATACCTCCTCTGCTGCTTACACAGCAACTCCTTGGGAGCTTACTGGTGACCTCACTCACTCGCAAGAACACAACAACCATCAAGGTTGTTGTTATTTGACTGCAGTTTTCTGTGAGATAGAGATCCTATAGAGAGACAATGGGATGAATGGGACGAAATTCATCCCTCACAACTTCAAGTCTGCATGGTTAGACATTTTTACCCCATGTGACTTGCCGGTTTTTAGGGTTCCGTACCCAAAGGGTAAAACGGAACCCTATTACTGAGGCTCCGCTGTCCGTCCGTCCGTCCGTCTGTCACCAGGCTGTATCTCATGAACCGTGATAACTAGACAGTTGAAATTTTCACAGATGAAGTATTTCTGTTGCCGCTGTAACAACAAATACTAAAAAATAGAATAAAATAAATATTAAAGGGAGCTCCCATACAACAAACGTGATTTTTTTGCCTTTTTTATAGATAATGGTACGGAACCCTTCGTGCGCGAGTCCGACTCGCACTTGGCCGATTTTTGTAAGACGTGTCCTACTAGCGTAGTAGACGTGACGTACTAGCGTAGTTGTCACTCCTGCAGTTTCTCTGTTATATTACGGACATGAAGGCTACGGCGAGTACGTTACTTAGAAATACGATCCTTCCCCAACACTCCGCATATCCAGCGCAGCATATTATTAATATTTGATAGCGGTAAAACATAAATACAAAAAGTCAATATTGAGCCTATTATTATTCATATTACGCCTAACGTATGTTTAAGCCAAGAAAATTGATCGCCGAAAAAACAAAATATCGTTTAAATAGTTAATAGATTCAGGATAGATAGATCAACTTTCATCCATAATTTCAACGACTCTTTCACCATCATCATTACCAGCATCATCATCGCCAATCTCTAAAACTCAAACACACACGCTCACTCGCGCAAGCGCCCTGCGCCGCTTAAACCAAACAGCGATGTTGATAAACTACGATGAACGAAACGCGTAAGCGCCAAGAATTTCATGGCACTTACAACGTTTTGGTCGCGAGAAAATAATGCCCAATGAACGATCTAGCGCTTCATGTTTTAATTGTTTAATTAGAGGTAATTAATGTTTTAGCGCTGCAGCGAACTGAAGTTCTAATCTCACCAAAATCTTACGGTCAGTGTCACGTGTCCTGACGCGAGTTCGAGTCGGGCTCGCGCACGAAGGGTTCCGTACCATTATTTATAAAAAAGGCAAAAAAATCACAATGCTGTATGGGAGCCCCCCTTAAATATTTGTTTTATTTTCCTATAATTATTTATTTTTGAAGTGAATACATAACTAAATTTTCTGTGAATATTTCAAGCGTCTACCTGTTGCCGTTATCAATACCGAGCAAAAACGAGCAAAAAAATCACGTTTAATTTTATGGGAGCCCCCGTATATATTTATTTATATGTTCTTTTAGTATTTGCTGTTATAGCGGGAACAGAAATATATCATCTGTGAATTTCAACTGTTTAATTATCACGGTTCATGAGAAACAGCCTGGTGACAGATGGACGGACGGACGGACAGCGGAGTCTCAGTAATAACTCTATTACCATTGGGTACAGAATCCTAAAAATAAATGCATTTTTTTTATATACAACGTCAGAATGCATTCAAGCATACGGTCCATCTGACGCGGTTACGCCTATTACGCTTGCAACACATAAAGTATCACACACGCGACGCCGCCGCGCCGTCTCGTAGTATAAAAAATAACGCATGTATATTGTAATTGCCAATTCACTATCTCCCCAGAAATTATCATTTTGATAAGAAATTTTAAGCAAACCACTTGCCCACAGAGTACCAAGACATGACCTAGAAAAAACAATTTTCTTATTTCTCGTTACGTCACAACTAGGTCGTTTCGCTTTGTTAATGAGAAAATGTTCACCTAGCATAGCATTTAACTGTCTGTCATAATGCGGCATGCAGTTATAGTCTTTACGGTTAAAGATTAAGGTTTAAAATATTTTTGGAATACATTCTAAATTACGATTCGTTTAGTGCAGGCGAAGATCAATAGAGTATGTAATAGGAATAAAATTATATCTATCATACGAAGACTATACTCATACAATCTTCATACAAAGACTCACATCACTCATTTGCTCCATTTTGATGAGAGCAGGACAAACAACAAACTTTCACATTTATTTAGTAAGAAAGGTCTTGTATGAGATAGATATTTTTAATATGGCTACTTATTGGATATACGAGTAGCTATGCAGTAAAGTAAACTAGCTATATAAGATCTGCGACTTATGCCTTACTTTCTTGTACTGAAAACGTTTATCTACTACGGTAACCGATTCACATAGAGACCTTTGAAAAAGAAAGAAAAGGCATTGAAAAAGGACGTATTAAAATATTTTAACTTGGAAGTATCAGAATTGCAGTGTTACCAGCAGAGGCGGCTTCGCGCAAGTGATTCTTGATGTGTTACATGCGTTTATAGACTACAGTGGTAACACTTTGAACCTATGGTCGTATGCCTCCCGACGTTCTATATAATGTTTATCCTATAATAACCCTATGTTTACAATAAATTGGTATATATTTTTGACGAGCTCGGTGGCTCAGTCGTGAATGACGGTACTTTGACACCAACGCTCGTGGGTCCGATTCCCACACAAGGCAAACATTTGTGTGCATGAACATGTCGGTTTGTCTTGGTCTGGATGTTTTAAGAGACGTAGGGCGCATCAAAGCAGCCCGTCTGGGGAAGTACCTCCACCTCACAGAAAACCGCAGCCAAATAACAACTCCCTAGAGGGTTGTTGTGTTCCTGCTTGTGAGTGAGGTCACCAGTAAGCTCCCAAGGAGTTGCTGTGTAAGCAGCAGAGGAGGCATCGCGCGAGTGATACTTAATATATCGCAAGCGTTAATAGGCTACGGTACCCGCTTTACATCAGGTGGGCCGTATTCTAGTATACCTCCCGACGTAGTATAAAAAAAATACACTACATGCCAATAAAAAAGAATGATATGGTTTTGAAATTGGATTTTTTATCCGCAACTAATACTACCGTTTAATGGAAAAACGTAGCGCAAAAAGGAGATACTTTTACACTTACAAAAATTGTGTTCATTTATTATTCATAGAGTATTTATACCTCGCAGCCTGGGAGTCCGGTGTGCTTGAGATCCCGTATTTAATAGCTGCATCGTTATCTTGGATTTTTACACAATATCGAGAACAAATACCTACCACGACCAAATTCATCGTGTTTTATCAGTGATGACAGGAGCCTTAGAAACCAGCGAGCGTGCATGAGAAGAGCAATGAATGTTTAAGAAGCGAGTGAGGTGCAGTGGCATGCACAGAGATTTTTGACAGGGTAGGCAGAATTTTTTTAAAGCTATTAACTTACCAAAAAATACAGCATGTTGATTTTGGTTACCCAGTCTTGTGGAAATAATGATGTATGTGATTGGTTAGCCACCTCAAATATCTATAGATTGATTGATTTTATATACATATCAATTTGCAGATATTCGAAGCGGCCTTTCGGCGCGTTTGTTTGATGTTCTGTATTTACAAATAATAGCAGCAACGCACGCACGCCGTGAGCCAATAATGTGAATCATATTGTTTTGCATTAAACTTACGATTAACTTTGCTTTTAGTTTGTATTAACTTCAAATCAGGTGTACAGCGGCCTTTCTCAATCACTTGTTTTTTTTTCACCGAAGGATAGTTTTGAAAACCCATCATTTTTTATTTTCCCTACACACACACCACCTGTCCAACTTTCGCAGTGAATATTATCCATTTTTATCAACTTTAGAACTTTAAAATCTTATTTTGTCTGCTACGAGTCAATCAAAACGATTCAAAACAAACAATGGCGTCAATGGTGGCAGTTTAAAAACAAAATAAAATTTAACACCAATTTTATACGAAAAAAGAAATTGCACTTTCTTTCACTCTAATTATATGGAGCAAACTACTCTTTAAAATAGTTACGTAGCAATGTTCGCGACACTTCGGTAATTTACGTCATGGTTCGACTGAAAAGACACTGTCTATAGTATGCGATTGTTTGTGTTATTTGTGTTATTGTTGGCAATGTATTTACAGGAATGCACACTACACTATTCGTATTACCACGCGGCATACATACGTAAATTTAGACAGAAATAGTTTGTGTCTCTGCCGTTAAGCTCTCATTGCGGCGCTAGTGTAGCACATCGATGTAGCGGGTATTAATGAATCTATTTTAATAACTTGCACGGATACCGATAGATGGAGCTGTTTTTAATTTTTTGTTTTTGATACGAAATATTAGTTAAAAACTATGTTTAAGAATTAAGAAACATCGGATGGTACTTGTCAAATTGATAGGGTAGGCAATGTCTTTTTGCCTATATGGAGTGCACGCAACTGGTGAGGTGTGCAAGGATCGAGTCACGTGGCGCTCGGTACTCCCTGCCTACCCCGCAAAGTATTTGGCGCGAAGTTATAGATACATAGATAGATCGAGAACAAGCGCACGCGATGGGAAATAGTTACCGTACTCAATGGAGGCTTACAATACAGGAGTTATAGCACGTGTGTTCTCACTACCGGTGGTAACATAGCAAGCCGGCTTATCTATAATCTCATTCGCAGGAACACAGCAATCTTACAGGGACTTATTGAAGTGAAAACTTTTCTAAGTACGTTGCGTGATTTTTGTAGTGGAAAATCTTATGGGTTCGCGTCATCGATATGATAATGTTAACGGAATATATGTAGTTTTCAGAGTTTTAAGTTTTCAGCTCCGTGTGTGCAGCTGACATGACTGCCAATTTATTTGGTTCCAGAGTATGAGGTAGAAGTACTTCTTCATTAACATTGAGCATTAACGAGCTCAGTGCCGCAGTGCTTGTAAACATTACTTAGACACCAACGCTCATGGGTTCGATTCCCACACAGGACAAACATTTGCGAGCATGAACATATCTGTTTATCTTGGTCTGGTGTAGAGGTAAGTCGCATCAAAGCAACGGTTCTGGGGTAGTACCTCCACCTCACAGAAAATCGCAGCCGAATACCAACTCCCTAGAGGGTTGTTGTGTTCCTGCATGTTAGTGAGGTCACCAGAGGGCTCCTAAGGAGTTGCTATGTTAGCAGCATAAGTAACATCGTGCGAGTGATGGCTTAATGACTTAAGCGTTCATAGGCTACGGTAACCGCTTTATATCAGGTGTGCGGTATGATGTTTGTATGCCTTTTGTTTTTTTTTGTTTTGATTGATTTGATCTGAATGCTGTTGGTAGCTGCAAGCATTTTCTTACTTTCTCTCTTTTTTCTCGGCTAAGAATTTTATCGTGATGTTTAAATAGCCTAAAAGCTTCCTCAAGATTTAAGCTATCAAATGCAAAAAGGTTTTGACAAATCCTGCGGTTAGTTTCAGAGATTAAGGCGTTCAAACGAACAAACATAATATTATCTTAGTATAAACACAACTTAAACAATGACAAGCAAGCACGATAGCTCAGTGTATAAAACACCATCTATGAACCAACTGGTCCTGGTTCGTATTATGTGGGCATGTATAACTAAATTCGTGTTTTCGAATTTATGTACATATTTGTAATTATCACTTGCTCAGGTGTGCGGAAAAAAAATCGTGAAAAATCCGCATATCATATATTTAAATTTCACAAGTCGTATGACTTAACCTAAGAAAAGTCTAGTTTTCCTCTGGGTTTGGAGGTCTGATAGCAGCCGCCCCATGTCACAAATCAGTATCATCGACAAATCCTCAGACCAATTTCTAATCGATTACGATTAACAGGGGGTAGCGAACGCTGTCAATCGTAATCGATTAGAGAATGAGATAATGCTAATAACAATACAATGTAAATAGAAGAACGTAGGTACGTAACGTAAAGCGGACGTAACGTAATTGACGTTAACGTAATTGTGCATTTTATGCGAGCACACAATGACTCACGTCCGTCCGTCCGGTTCCGATTGTTGTTGATAGATGACAGTCGTCATCCTTTTGACGGCTTGAAAATACTCCGCTGCTGACCGCGTTCGAAATGATGACGTACGAAAGAGAGTTGGACTGAAAGAGAGTGTCGGTATTAAGATAAGAAAGGGCATGCTCCGTTGGTTCGGACATGTAGAAAGAATGCAAGATGAAAGATGAAAGAATGACGAAACAGATATACAATGCGAAAGTGGAAGGATGTAGAAGCCGAGGAAGACCAAGACTAACCTACCATGACCAAATTGGTCGTGTTTTATCAGAAGGTGATGTCAGGAGCCTTAGGAACCGGCGAGCGTGCATGAAAAGAGCTATGAATGTGAAAGAAGCGAGTGAAGTGTGTAAGGACCGCGTCTTATGGCGCTCGGTTCTCTCTGCCTACCCCGCAAGGGACCTGGCGTGAAGATATACATACATACATACAAAATACTCCGCCAATCCGCAGTTGAGCAGCGTGATAAAGAGTTTTAGAGCGTACTCGCTGTAAACCTCTTCAGTCGAAGGAAGACCTGTATCCCTAAAATGGGATGTGTCGATCGATATGGTGAGGTGGAAGTAGCTCACCATCCTTTTAAGGCCAAACCCGCATGCACTACCCACTGAACTACGACAAGTACTTTTAATAAGATAAGCCGTACGTGGCTCATCTTTTTAACATTTGACGACTTTTCCCTCTCAACTTGTATAAAAGAGTAAACAGTAGAAGGACAGCATGAAACACTAATTAATCTCTCATTACCCGCGGGCCGCTTTTCCGCCAAGAAATGTATGGGAAAACGTATATAACGGGGTCTCACAGGTTAAGACACTAATCTACGAATATTTTTTTTAAAAATAGATATAAAGAACCAGCCAAGCCACTTTTGTAGTAAACAATAAGTCAAAGTGATTATTTTCACTCACAAGCTACATAACAACAAAATCAACGAAGATACATTGAATCTATACTTGTTACATTTATTACAGGGTCTATTAACAGGATACTTCAAGGTCAAGTTGGACCAAAAACCTTACATCAAAGGATGTACAACATTTTAGCTTTAGGCGGCCCTTTGTAATGTTAATTAAGTTTATCTTCTATGTACCCGTTCTTATAAAACATTCTGCCGCAACTTCCCGTTATTATTATCCATCAATACCTTCACTTCAGGACCTTTTTGGGGTATGCAGATAGAACTGAGGGCAACGAGACGCGGTCTTTGGAATCCATTGTCAAAGGAAAAAAAGGCACTGAACTGCTTTATCTTTGCTTATGTACTCATAATACAAATTGTGAAAAGATAAGCTATCTATGTGATATGTTGATTCACAAGGAAATATATGTACAATTTTATACAACATCGGGCGTCATACACGTATACGGTTCAGCGCTAAAGCGGTTACCATAGTCTATAAATGCCGGCAATAAATTAAGTATCACTCGCGCTATGCCACCTCTGCTGCTAACACATCTTCACGTAATGTCCCTTGCAGGGTAGGCAGAGAGATTCGAATGCCATAAGACGCTGTCCTTACACATCTAACTCGCTTCTTTCTTTTCATGCACGCTCACCGGTTCCTAGGGCTCCTGACATCGCGTACTGATAAAAGACGATTAATTTTGACATGGTAAGTGAATCTTGTCGAAAAAAATTTCTATGTGAATAAGAAAGAACCTTGACATTGTTATTTGGCAATAGTCCTATTGTAACATAATTATCAACAGAAATTTAAGAGTCTTTGTCGATGAAAACATCTGTAACATTCTGGCCACCACCATTCTCTTGATATCTTGATTCGACAAGACATTCACCCTTGCCTTCATTTGCAACACTTCGCTTTCGTAAATCTCGAAAGTTTAACAAATTCAACGGTATTTTTCAACACGCAACCTTATCTCGGGATATCTTGGAATTTTACTTAGGAGCTGAAATAAACGCGAATCTTTCATCGTGGCAATCCACATATTGGTGTTAAATTGAAATACGTGGTGAATCTTCTTATTTTTAACACGCCTTTGTGAGTTATATTGTGTGAGATATATTGAATGTATTTGTAATGGAAAGTTATGTACATTCCATTACATAGTATAATATGAAATGCTGTGGGAGGTACATGGAGAATTCTGGAAGGGAAGAAAATGTATGAATCAAATTTTATTACTCCGCAAAATTGTATTCTGCAGTTCATGATAAAAATAAACAAGAACACATAGTTTTCAATAGGTTCGCTTAATTGTTTCTCTATATAATTTTACTGCTAACCTGATCAAACTGATTGTCCTATAGTTGGTACAGTCTATGCCTGTTCCTTTACATTAATAGAATGGCATGATAACTTCTTTTGATAATCTCTTGCAACTGTTCTGATTCATCAGAGTTGCACGAAAATCGTATAATTGCTTCCTAGTTTAATCATCTCATTAGATTTTCTTTTTATTCATTAATCATCGATTATTTAAAAAGATATATTTTCCCCCGTATCGTTTTATATTCTGATTTCTTTAATTGTTGAAGACTTATAATGTTAAGTCAGTCACTCACATTGTCAGCTTCCTTAACTTAACATATGCTTTTCAGGTACTCACTAAAGTATTGCAAAATTTTCTATGTGATAGCAAGAATGCCGCAAGAATATGTCGAGAACCACTCTGTTGACTTTCTATAAACATACCTAATCTCCGCAAAAAATCATGACAATGAAGTTATCAATTTTACTTAGAATTAAAGTGTACACAGATTTTATTTACGTATGAACGCAACTCGGACGAGCTTCGAATCCCGTACAATACAAATATTTGTGTGCTTGAGCATTAGTATTTGTCTTGGTCTGGGTGTTTTTGAGAGAGGTAGGAATCAATGCAGCCCGAACCGGGAAAATATCTTCACCTCACAGAATACCACAGCCAAATAACAACTCCCTGGGTTGTTGTGTTCGTGAGTGATGTCACCAGTAAGCTCCCAAGGATTTGCTGTGTTAGCAGCAAAGGTGGCATCACGCGAGTGACACTTAATGTATTACCAGCGTTCATAGGCTACAGCAATCACTTTACATCAAGTGAACCATATGTTTGTACGCCTCCCGACGTTGTATAACAAACAAAAACTATTAATAGAAAAAACACTTTAATTGGTTTTTAGTAAAGACATAAATATCCGACCCCGACCAATCCGACTTTTTTTATTAATTTAATGGCTTTAAGTTAAGCTCTCACATGATAAAAAGTTTTATTTTAATTAATTTGTCATATCAACTAATCTGCTATATGAACAAACTTGGTAATAACTAACTACAGTCGAGATCAAATAGTAATTTAACAAATAAAATTTTAAAAATTGATAATTTAAAATAAAGCAAAATAGAATAAAATATCTTTATCTTCAGACTGTTATTGGCAATCCATATTTGTAGTACAGAATAAAAGCAAACAAACTTAGTGTATGTACTGCATGTTCGAGTATGCTCAGATTATTTCACTTGAGGTTTAGACTGACTCAGTGCTTTAAGAAGCCATTGTCCAGCCATTCACCAATGGCAGCCAGAATGGTGGTACAGCTGGAACGCAGTCTGCAAAGTACCGAAGCACTCTGCTCGAGTGAGCACAGTTTAGAAGTTGCCGACACGAGCATTCGCAAACACATCTGATGCACTGTAGAAGCGCCTCAGCCGCTGCACCACCCTAAATGCATTATTAAACTCGATGCACAAAGCGTTAAGGCGACACATCGAAAAATTAGACCAACTTTCATCGAATAGTATAGGCTAATGACTAAACTGACGGATCTAAGATTTTAATATAAATAACTTCATTTCTTTATCTTGAATTTGCTTGCTCAAATACGCGATTGTGTAAAATTGATTCGATAATAATTACTTTCGAAAACACCTCCTGAAATTCATTATTTTTGAAATTACAACGAAGTTGTTCTGTTTATACGCTTCAAAATTACTTAAATCTATTAGTAATATCTATGTTTATAATATGGTTGCTGCATATTTTGATAAGTGAAACATGAAATTTTTTAAAAATATTTTAAGTTTCTGACAATTTCTAAGCGATCACATTCGTCTTGGGTGCTACGTGTTTTCGACCTTATTGTGCGGTAATGAGGATTATAAACGCGCTGACTAACTACATCCAGCCAGTCCGGCTGCAGCCCGCTTCGAGGTGAGACCTATGTCGACTGTCTGCTCGAGCTCGCTCCATTTACATCGCGACACCGAAGTTTTTATAATTAATAGTTGTAAATATTCAATATTATAGTATTTAGCGTAAGTGTATTATTATTAGATATAAGTAGTAAATAATATTATAGGTTTATATATATTTATTATACTGTTGTAATAATGGGGAACACTAAAAAGAAAATATATAGAATAAAAATACAAAGAAAATGTTCGTAGAATGGCGGAGGCGAACAAGACAAGGTATTTTTTTTTTTTAATTATTATATTCATTAAACATATTATAATAACATTGTGTAGACATATTTCTAGTTTTTAGAACAGTTCCTAGGTATGGTTGGCCCAAGCTATTTAATTCCTCTTCAAACTTTTTTTTAATTTTGCTTACTTAATAACTCTATATAAAACTGCATTAATTAAATAAGAGTTATTTTTTGCAGGAATAAACAGTAACATTTGATAATTGGTATACATTATCCACAGGCTGACCGCGTACCTATATAGGACGTCAAACTCCTATTATGTCCATTATAATCTGACCGAACTCCGACTTAGAAGTTGTACGTCGGTGGAGGTCAGGTTACGTTGGAAATTTATACCAATAAGGTTCGCGCTCTCAGCACATAGCAACCAGTGGAGACTCTTTATTTCTTTGTATTAAAATAAAAACTTATAAAATAGAATATTTTTGCTGTTTTGTTTTTTAGGAGAAACTTACTAAATAAACATATTCCACTAGAAGAATCACTACTCGATTTATATGCTACTTTAACGTAAGTGTCATACGGGACGACAAACTCATAGTAACCATTATAAGCTCACCGAACTCCGACTTAGACATTGTACGTAGGTGAAGGTTAGTTTACGTTGGAAATTTATCCAATCAGAAGATAGAAAACCAGTGGAGGGTTTTTTTTTTTTGTATTAAAATAATTACTAGTAAAATAGTATATTTTGATAGTTTTTAAAAAAACTCGGTATGTTTCATGTTAAAGAAGCGAGCGAGGTGTGTAAGTACCGAGTCATGTGGCGCTCACGAGGGATTTAGCGTGAAGATATAGATAGATAGTATACTTATACCCATGGTACTCGTGAAAACAAATAATATTTACTATGAACCAACACTGAAAACACAAAAAAATCATCTATTCTATACATTGTGGTTAGTATTGAACTATTGTACGGATTAGATTTATTTTGCAACATCAGAGATGGTCCTGGTTCTTTCTTCTTGAGAGTTTAATAAATAACAAGGAAACGTACAACAATACAAAACACAGAGTATACATAAGTAAAATACAATAAATGTCATTATACTGAAGTTAAAGTTATGAAACAGCAAGAAAATCATTTGTCACATGTTTTTTTTAAATATGAATAGATTATAAAATCTATTTGTATATATGTATATTAGGGTGTCCCTTATTTTTCAAAGTTTTTATTTTCTAACGCATATGTCTTAGTTTTGTTCATTTGCTTTTAAAACACTCGGAAATTAATTTTTAACTTATTTGGATTACGATAATCCGTGCCGAATTACATCGAAACATGTTCATACAAGTTGCGCGGCAGTGCCGCACGTACTCGCGGTATTCATTTGTTCAAATTCAAAATCTTTTTATTCCGTAAAAATGGCTACATTTGTTTGGAATCGTCACATTTTTTTTCCCTACCGTGCAGTTTATGACTAGGTGAGCACTGATAAAAATACTGCCAAAAAACTCAGGCATCCCTCTTTTGGTATCCAAACAAATTTACATATTTTGTTAATTACATTATAATTGGATCGACTCACTCCCAGGCATTTTTATCATTAATATAGTCAGATACTTTATAATATGCCCTGCTACACAATTTGGCTTTAATAGTAGTTTTAAATTTGTTTATTGACAAATCTCTTATATTGCTGGGAAGTTTGTTATAGAACCGTATACATTGCCCCATAAAATAATTACTTGTTTTGTGGAGACGGCTTGCATATAACACAAGATTATGCTTATATCTAGTATTTATGCTATGAGTATCACTCTTTTTACAAAATGAGTCTATGTTTTTATGGACATACAAAAGATTTTCATAGATATATTGCGATGCGACTGTTAAAATATTTATTTCTTTGAATTTTTCTCTAAGGCTCTCCCAGGGACCAAGTTTGTAGATAGCTCTTATGGCTCTCTTTTGCAATAAAAAGATGGTGTTAATATCCGCGGAGTTACCCCAAAGAAGAATTCCATATGACATAATACTATGAAAGTAGCTGAAATAAACTATTCTAGCCGTATCAATATCAGTGAGCCGTCTAATAGTTTTCACTGCATAAGCTGCAGAACTTAGTTTTCCTGATAATTTTTCAATTTGTGGGCCCCTTTGTAGTCTGGAGTCAATTGTTATACCCAAGAACACAGTTGTCTCCACAGAGGCTAAATTAGTTCCATTAACATGTACATTGGTAGCCACCTGCCTTACATTAGGTGTTGAGAACTTAATTACTTTAGTCTTTTTATCATTTAAAAGCAGATTATTAACACTAAACCAATGAATAACTTTAGAGAGAGCATCGTTAACTTCGTCATAATTACCTAACCGTCTATTAATTTTGAATGTCAGTTATTCTCGTGATTAATACGTAATGTTTTAACTTTTATAAGATGGCAGTGGAATTGAGAAGCAATAAATCAAGTATTTTCTTAGTTGGAGACGTAAATTATCAAATAATAGGCGCAAAATTACCGTCTAACCGTCAAGTTCTTCCTGTACTTTTTTATAAAATTCGCGAAGTTAAATTGACTGTTAGTGAAAGCGCATACCTAGTCATTCGAGAGTGTATTATATTTAGGGAAAAAGCTAGGATCCCTACCAGAGCTATACCTAACTGTGTAAAATAACTTGTGAATCTTCACCAGGAGGGAGTTGCAAAAAAATTCCAATTTTCTATTTCAATTTCAATCTAATTCAATCTGATAATTTTATTTCTCTTATTTATTCGAAATAAAAAAATCCTGTGTTTACTCGGCGCTATCAGCCATTATGACACTCGAACATCTATAACTTCAAGCCAAATCCCTTGCGGGGTAGGCAGAGAGAGCCGAGCGCCACGTGACTCGATCCTTACATATCTCACTCGCTTCTTTAACATTCATTGCTCTTCTCATGCACGCACGCCGGTTTCTAGGGCTCCTGACATCACCTTCTGATAGAACATGACCAATTTGGTCATGGTAGGTAAGTCTTGGCCTTCCCCGGCTCCTACATCCTTCCACTTTTGCATTGTATATCTGCTTCGTCATTCTTTCATCTTGCATTCTTTCTACATGCCCGAACCATCGGAGCATGCCTCTTCTTATTTTAACACCGACGCTCTCTTTCAGACCAACTCTATTTCTAACATCATCATTACGAATACGGTCTACAAGCCTTACGCCACAAATTTTGCGCAGCGCTCGCATTTCAACCGCGTTTATTCTACTTTCATGCTCTTTCTGCCATACCCAACTCTCGCTTCCATAAGTTAGCGTTGGGACCAACACTGCATTGTGTATAGCGAGTTGTGCCTTCTGGCTCAGGATTTTACTGCCAAGAAGTTTTCCCAACGCTCCATTCACACTATTCCCAGCACTCACTCGTCTTTCCACATCTGCGGTGTACCTTCCATCCCTGCTGAAAGCGCATCCAAGATATACAAACTCATCCACTTGTTCCAACACTTCATCATCAATCGTAATCCTTACATTAGTTCTGGATTCTTCTCTTTCAAATACCATTATCTTTGTTTTCTTCGCATTCAGTAGTAAGCCTTTCTCCATACAGTCGTCTTTCATCGCTGTGACCAGTGTTTGCAGTTTAGATGGTGTATCTGCTAACTAAACATATGTGTCCGAATCAACAAATGGCCCGCTTTAGCCTCTCGATAAACAATGTTGTATTATGTAGCTGGTGTTTCATTCTTCTTAAGGGGGATACATGCCGTCCAGTGGCGCCTCAAGGAATAAAATATCGTATCTTAGCGTGGAAGATAAACATTATAAAGTCATGTGTTGCGTGTGTTACAAATACAATAACGTACTTTTACGTCATTAAACCAACAATTGAAATGTTTTGCTTTCGTTGTTATAGGCATAATTGCCAAAAAACGGCCTCTTTTAGCACTTTTGCTTATAACAACGATAGTGGAATATTTTGAGTGTTGGTTTAATGACGTAAAAATACTTTACTATCTTCGTAATAAATGCAACATAAGATTTCATAATGTTTATCTTCTATGCTATAATATGTTTTTTATTCAATGAGGGCGCCACTGGACGAGACCTAAGTAAGAACAACATAGATACCAAGACATGTTAACTTGTAGAGATATAAACATAAAACGATGTCATTGATTTCTCTTTCAATAAACTTTTAAAAGTGAATACGTTTCTGTAGTTTTTTATTACTATTATTACTATTGTTTTCCGTCTAGCTTAAATAAATATGTTTGGTTCAGTATGTATAAAGCTAAATAATAATTAAATCAATAATTTTTATTAAATATTGATATTATAAATTTTATTTAAGTGTGACGCGACTCTGTAGCTTTTCTGTTCGTTTGCATTGACTATACGTTGACCCCAGGTTACCTATTAGGCGCTAATTTCAAATTTTACAAATCGAGCGTCGAGTGTCAATTGAGGGGCGCGGGGTGATTGGGCGGAGCCATTTTAAAGCTTCACGATCGAGGTGTCGCCTTAAAAGATATCTGAGTGTATTAAGTACACACAGCATGCCTTAAAGAGAATAATTTTAACTGAAACAAACAGTAATCTATTGCTGTAAAATTTGTGCTGAAGTTGACACATTAAGCCAATAAATTGATCCTTTTGAAAAGGTTCCTGGAATCGAGCTCGATTATAAGTCGAATATTAACTATAATTTTCTACGGAACAACCAGAGAATAACTAATAGTAAATTACTCCTGTTTGCTCAGTATTATTATTTATTCCGTGGCGGAAGGTCCAAATTTAATTGTTTCATAAAATTATGGAACTTTGTAACGTACGAAAATGTTACGTGTGATGAATAAATTATTTTCAGCGGTTGTCCCATTTGTTTAAATTCGACACAAAATCATTATTGAAAAGTTTCAGCTAAAATAATGGATTTTCACGTTTCCAAGTTATCTTATTGATACTTAAGCTCATCAATACCCTTTTGACAGAAAAAAATATGTAAACAGAGGAGAATTATTCATCTGATTGAATGCAAGTCTACCCGGTATAATTTTTCCATTCGGTTCTGTACAAATGTGTAAAATAACATCGACCTAAGTAAAAGTCTTGCTCCATTTTGGTAATAATTAAACCTAATGTCCGCTGCAGCGCTGAAATAATTTAGATGCCTATCCCAAAGATTCGAAGATACAGGACTAAATCGATTTTCATGGCGTTTACAGTTTTCATTCAACGTAGTTCAGCAATGAGTTGTTGCCGATCGGCAACAAAGCATGGCGCAAACATTTGGTTCGCGGTGTCGGCTATAGTACATTAGTACATAGTAGTTCAATGGTACCTGTATCCTTTCTACATATCCGAAACAATGGAGCATGCCTCTTCTAATTTTACCACCGACACTCCCTCTCAGACCAACTCTGTTTCTAACATCATCATTGCGAATACGGTCTACAAGCATTACACACAATTGCGAAAGTATTTAATTAAAAATAATTGTTAATTAGACATAAAGTTGGTACTTTATATGTGAATTAATGTATAATTTGCTTGCTAATATTAGTTTTGCCTCGTGGCGGCAGGTATCACTATTGACTTATAATTGATAAAGTTTGAGTGTCTGGAGTATGTTGACTAGCAAGAGATAATGGCAATAGCTAAATGGATTTTAGTCATAATTTATAATTTAATATATAATGGCTTTTTTATATGGCACGCTATGGTAGCCTATGAACACTTGCAATACATTAAGTATCACGATGTTGTTACCTCTGCTGCTATTAACCAACTTCTAGTAAGCTTACTGGTGAACTCACTCACATGCAGGAACACAACAATTCTCCAGGGAGTTGTCATTTGACTGCGACTATCTGTCAGATGAAGGTACTTCTCCAGATTCTGCTTTGATGCGCCCTATCTCTCTTACATATACCCAGACCAAGAGAAACAGACGTGTTCATACACACAAATGTTTGTCCTGTATGGAAATCGAAAGCATGAGCGTTCGTGTTAAAGTAGCGTTACTGACCACTGCGCCACTGAACTCATCATAAAAGCATAATCAATATGTTTCGAAACCTCAAAAACTAACTCCAATAACTCATTATGCATTCGTGGTACCAATCTTAGCAAACCGAGGCGCTTTAAAGCCAATTAATGAGTCTTGACAAATAGACCTACAATAAAGTGATACAGCAAGGTTTCGTCGTTTTATCAGCTAGCGTACGGGAATCTTTTATCGTTTGCAGGCTACATGGCGTAACCCAGAAGAAAAGGAATCTAATTGTGATCTTTCTCTTTTATATGTATATACATATAGATAAACGTATAAGAGCTAAGATGTTAAAGAAGATGTGGGAGGCGTTATGGACCTGCTTGTTCCCTACCACATGATAACTTGTGTTACCGGATCTACACTCTGCAGAAGGTAAGACGTGGTGACGCAAGTACGAGAGTGTGGCTAGCGCCCTCGCTTCCTCATAGCTTACCTTACCTCCCGAAGCGGTTCAACCACACTCTCGCATGCGCACTCAGTATGCAAATTACCGACAGTAAGTATAATGCACAAGTATAATGTGAGAGCATTATTTTTTCTCGTCATGGCAGACTGGTCTAATGTTTTATGTTACTTTTATAGAATTATACCAACCTCAACTAGTTAGACGTGGTAGGCAACTGATTAACTTTGAGAGTATGGATTGAAGTCTTGTAGCCTCCGCTCGTCCCTGTTCGCGCGAAGGCCTCCATGAAGCGCCCTCGGGAAGAGTGTAGATCAAGCATGTAGTATAGACGTTGTGATCTAGTGCACCATAGATCTTGAGTTATTTTCATCTACTCTTTTTTGGGTGACAGCGCACTTGTAGTAACTCAAATATATCCACTGTAAGTGACACTCGGACCATTTCAGTGAATTTCTAAAAATTTTGATAATCTGAATTCAAGTACTTGTGACAGCAAATCAGCTTCTAAGAGTAAAACCATAGTTTTTTCTGATAAAATAGGTTGTAACCTAGGCTCACTAATGTATAACCATCTAAAAGACACTATTATTAATTATTGTATGCCAAATGCAAACCTACAGCTAAATAATATGAAAAAATATGAATACACAGGTGGATGACAATACCACTATTGTTCTATTGATAGGAAATTGTTTATATATCCAAAAAAAGGATATAATTAATTCATTAGATAAATTGTACCAATAAAAGGATAATAAGATATTATTATGCGTACTTCCGTATGTTAGTTGCCAATCACCAAAAATAAATACTAACATATACAATATTAACAATTTATTTTATCTGACATGTTGTCACAATGACAAGTTTGTATTTTTTGATACTAATAATTTTATTAGTTATTTTTTTTTGACGAAGGATATATCATATCTTTCAAAGAACTCTAGGAGTAAGATAGTTACTTTAGTGGCAAATAACATTAATAGTATTAATAGATTACAATGTAAACTACAAAGTAATTATATAGATTTGACTGCAGATTAAACTACAGAAAAAGATTGTTAATAGATTCAGGCGTTATTTTGCGAAAGTCAAATTTACATGCAATTTGATCTAACCTGCTTTGTGTGCTTCCGCCACCAATTAGTTCATGCGGCCTAGCGCCGGCCGGCACCCACCCACTACTGTTAGTACGTGGTACATACCGACGCTGCCATGGCTGCTCCGGTAGTCTCTGCCTCGGTTGCTGCGGTCGTCCGCCATCTGGAACAGAATCCGTATGCCCCCACCACCACCGTCGCTGCCACGACTGGCCTGGTCGTCGCTGCGACACGTGTTTTGCCTCTCCACGAGGCATCATCAGGCGTTGTAGACGTTAATCGTAAGAATAACATGCTACAAGTGACAAACCCATCGCAGTGCCGTCCGTTATATTGAATTGAGGGTGGGGGTGGATGGTGTGAGCGAAAAGATATTTAATAGTGGGGAATGGTTTACGTCAGTCTGTTTGTTCATGAGAGTAATTTTAGAATTGTTATGTTTATTAATTTCTAATTGTTCCCTAATATTTAGTTTTAAACCTTTGGCTATGGTGTGTAAAATTTGATATGTATTAGTGGGGGATAAGTTATGTCCTTTGTCTTTAAGATGCTCGGCGCGCCCAGAAAGGTCACACTTCGCCGAAAATTACTTTTATTTATTATTTCGTGAAAATCTTAGAAGCAGGAATAGATTGCGTATGCCAGTACATCGACTTGCTAAGACTAATAGATCTTTTGTTGTAAATTGTATTCGATTCTACAATAAATTACCTGAAACAGTTCTGTCCTTGCCTGACAATATGTTCAAAAGGCACATCATAAATACTTTATGTAAGAAGGGTTATTATCGAATCGATGAATATCTAACTGACAGAGATGTATGGAAATTATTCAGCATATGAATTAATATAACTTTAATTGTACCACTTGATATCACTATATGTACACTCATATCATTATATTTATTGTAATATGTATAAGATGATTAGAAAAAAAAAAGACTTATATTGGCAAGTTTCTTTTGGTATTTCTTCTTCGCTCTGGCTAAAGGCTTTTTTAATATACCAGATATTAAAAAAGTGAAAACTTAAAAAAATAATAAGATATAATATTGAAAATTTAAGACGTGTCTAAGTGCCCGTGATGGTCTAAAGGCGAATAAAGATTTTTTACCTTTTTTAGCAAAGAATCTATACCTATCAACGATCGCATCCGTCAAGATTCAGGCGTTGCAGTTCGCATTGAAGACATAGAGAGTAATTTGAGAGGATCAGTCCTAATGAGAGATATTCTCCGTTGGTTCGTACATATAAATGGGATGCAAGGGGAAATTATGACGATACAGTATAAAATGTGAAAGTAGAAGGATACAGGAACTGAGGAAGGACAAGCCTTACTTAACACGACCAAGTTGGTCGCGTGTTATCAGAAGGTGCTACAAATGTACAAGGAATGAGTTATGTGGCACTACGTTCTCTCTGCTTTTCCCACAAAGGACATGGTGTGATATTGATAATAGATAGTTCGTAGCTAACGAGCTACGAACTATCTCTATATATATAAAATAAGTTACCTACTTATTTTAGTTCGTAGCTAACTGTGATTACTTAACTTACTCTACTTTACCTAAATGGTAAAGAGAGGATTTCGTGTACAAGAGGAAAAAGCTTACTACTACCCTTATCAGATCACTCACGCGTCAGTCTGTCCGTCGTAGGTATTTGAGAAGGCATTTTGATATACTAAGTTCAAATTTGCCATAGTTGCTTAACTGCTTCCCACCCACACATCATTGTTTCATAATTAAATTCATTTGGGTGGTAACTTCTGTTAAGTAATTACATCCTTAGATTAAACCAAAGATAGTATATTACTATACAGCTATGCGTGGCAAATGACTTTACCGCCATTCTGATGTGAACGGTTAGACTATGAACCTTTGAAATACAAATAGTTTTACTCGCAAGAGTTGGTATCCAAAAGCACTAACGCAGACATACCTCAGGATCTTTCTAATATTCGCAGTTACTAGCAAGAACGCAACAATCTGCCATGGAAATGCTTTATTCTGTAGCAAAGTCGATCCGCAATTCTTTATTATTGAGCCCTGCCTCTCTATTAGCTGGATGTTGATTGGCTTCGTTTACTGCTGACGGGTGGTAAAGAAAGATTTGCACCTGATGTAAAGTGATTAGGCGTTGTCACATTCGCTGTCCGTGCAGTACTACCTCTGGAACTAAAAATAAAGATTAAAATCATTTATTTGCACTTAGACACGTCTTACATTCTTTAAATTAAACCATATTGTATCTTAATAATTTTCCAGTTTTTTTTTACTTTTAATCTCTCTTTTTAATCTACTAGCAGAACTATCTGGATACCTTACATACAGGAAGATAACAACTCTTTAAGTAACTGTTATTTGTCTGCGGTTTTCTTTGAGGTGGAGATACTTCTTCTTTCAAGTCGCTTGCTATAAGGCGATAAATATCGGTATGCTCTACCCCTGTCTCCAGAGCCTCGTTCGTTCCTCAAGGTACGGTAAGGTAGGTGAGATTGGCTTTAGATCTTAAGATGATAGTGAGACACTCATATTTATAATATTGCTAATTGCTACACGGTGTACCAGTTTGAAGACCATGGGTTTAAACCAAATAAGGAATTTTGTAATGAACTAAACTACAATAAACGGGGTGTTAATAAACTACTGTACGCGGTTCCAAATATTTCGACAAACACACTGCAAGTTTGTCATACTTAGGAATAATTACTGACAAACTAGTTAACATATTTAGGAAAAAAATAATAATCATGTTTCGCTTAAACCACGTGATTCACTCAAATCATTTTGCAACAGTAAAGATAAAGTATCATCCAATAATAAATTCGGCATTTATAAGTTGTTCTGCGATGAATGTATATATCGGCCAAAATCTTACAAATGTGATTTCTTGAATACTTATCAACATATAGAAACAATCGCCCAGAAAGGTCACACAACCGAACATTTTACAGATATAGAACATAATTTATCCCTTACAATACATGTGAAATCTTACACACAGTAGGTAAAGAATTGAAACTAAATATTAGGGTATAGTTAGAAAAAACAAAACTTTAAAAAATCTTTTCTGAAAAAATAAGGAAGTGATCTAAGTAACTCTCCTCTATTAAATATCTTATTACTCTCAATGCAAAAGATGGCAATGCAAAAGATTTGTTATTCGTCGTTCCAGACGATGTCTCCTGGAGAGGCGAAGCAATCAAAGGCGATCAAAGTAGATAAGGCATCAATAATGGCATGCAGTTACTATTGCAGACAATTACAGAGACGACCGCAGCACTCGTGGTAAAGAGAACCAGAACAGTCATGGCAATGACGGCATGCATATGCTAACGGTAGTGTGTAGGTGCCGGCCGGCTCTAGTTCGTTTTGTTAACTAATGGCAGAGACACACAAAGTAGTTTAGATTAAATTGCCTGTAAATTTGACTTTCGAAAAAAAAAAAGCACCTGCTCAGGAGCATTTGTAACGAACTAAAATTAACGAAATTGAACGTTGAAGAAGCGGGCGAGGTGTGTAAGGACTGGCGCTCGGTTCTCTCTGCCTACAGCAGTACAGCCTATGATATTAGATTAAATATAATGAGCAGTTGTACTTAGCTATAGAATGAACTATGTTATATCTAGTTACAATTTAAAGAATTAAACATTTATCAAAATACCTTTGCTGCCCTTCATAAGATACCTGTTCCTAGAATAGCATCATTAATATTAATAAATTGATTCGCTTAAGTATTTACGGTTGAGTGGGTGCTTATAATATGAACCTACGCACTTTATAGAGTAGGAGCTCAGAGCTGCCAGAACTACGACATTTAGCAATGCTACAATTTTTAGTATGAATTGTGTAAAACAATATTTTGTCAGACTTTTTACTGTAAATGCAAGCTACTTTAATACTATTATTATTTGGAATGATAAATGTCAGGAGAATCTCGTTCACGTGGAAAATGCCACGCTAACATACTTTAATTTCCTGTTTAACAACGATAATACGAGTAGTCTGTCTCAGGATGAGAGTGATCAGTTTATCTTTGTGTTGATAACCGCACCTTGCCGGCTAAAAGTATGGATAAATGAAAGTAAAGAAAAAATACCACATGTCAATAACTCAAGAGAGAAGAGCAGTGCTAGTTTAATGGATAAAGATCCATTATATTAAACTGACTGGTTTCTGGTTCAAATCCTGATGTACTAAACTCGTGTTTGTTTAAATATTTGTGATTATCGCTTCATCACGCACCGAGCGGTGGCGAAGGAAAAATATCGTGAGGAAATCCACTCGCTATTATTTTGAAAGACGTGTTACATATCCTAAGAATGGTCTGGTTTCTCTGTATTGTGGAGGGTACGACAGAGGTGGGTAGAAATCGGTATCTTCGTCAAATCCTTAGACACAGGCAGTGAATTCCGTCAATCCCAATGGATTATGAAACGGGATAATTCTAGAAGAAGATTTGAATTATTTAAACATTCCCTTCAAAAAGTATTTTTGTTACGCTTCCTGTTAAAGAAGCACGCTTTCAACATTACAAGTAAAATTGAAGCATTAGTAACATATTATATGTTCTCAGCTCTTGGACCATTACAAATGACATACGTAGAAAATAAATTGGATGTTGACTAAAACAGTTCACGCCTGAATTACGAAAATATTCGGACCTTTAAGAATTATTTTAGGAAATATCTAAGAGTTTTAATCGAAGACCCTCCAGGAACCGAAAGCATCTTTTATTCATTTTTAGTTGAAGTTGTAAAAAGTAATATTTTTAAATAGAAATATATATCGTAGTAATCATCTCTAATGTCGCTTATATTTTTACGACTGCTTATGCTGCTTTTTAGGGTTCCAAAGTGGTAGAATAAAATATTGAAAAAATATTTTATGGTGGTACCTCCCCTACACATAAAGTGCGGATGTTTTTTAGTATTCGCGCAAACCTCATGGTGTGGGGAGTCGTTAGATAGGTTTTTTTTTAATATTGAGAGTGTGGGAAGATCATTTTTCGATATAGTGATTGCGAAATATATATATTAAAAGTTTAAATTTTTGTTCGACTCAAGTGTCATCGTCGTCCCCTAGGTGCGCGAGTCGGATTCGCAACTCACGGCTTATTATACTTTAATGTCGTGGATTTAAAAAAAATCTAAAATCCACTATTATTTCTTGTTTTTTCGTGTCACAATTTTCCTACACGAGTTCTTAAAATTTTTTTATTTATGTTTTATTTGTTGTTTTATTTTTTTATTTATTTTAAAAATATAACTGACATAAAATCCACTTTATAAAAAAAATGGACTAAACCGTTTTGAAAAAACATGTATACTATAGCGCCTCTTGATGGTCTGTGATATTAAAACTCTGTTAAGAACATGCTCCAGAATGAGATTTATATAAATCAAAAAACCATTTCAAAATCGGCCTAACCGTTTCCTACTCCGTTTGTTGTTGTGTGTGTACGTTAACAGATACACACACTATCAAACAACCCAAACGCATGTACCGTCTCCGTAAAAGTCGCGGATAAAAAAAAGTTGATGTATGTTGTCTAGACAAATTCATATACAGGAGTTACTTCTATTTTGGCAATGATTAATTGCTCACGCAATCGTACTTAATACTTAATGATACCTTTCCCATGCAAGGGAATTTCAACGTTGGCTATTTTATTATTTGGATCACATTCTCAACCTTTTTGTGGCATAGTTTGTCAAAGGTTACTTTTGGGAACATTCTCATGATAACGTATTTTCCGAAGGCGATGTTGCCTTATCGCATATTTGGCTCAATTGAAAGAGTGACAATAAACGCAAACTGAATTATGTCTAAGTAAAAGTTTAATAGGGTTATTTTCATTATCGATCATTAAAAAAATAAATATAACTGTTAATAACTTTAGGACTTTTGACATTAAGTGAAGAACATTTTAACTTCAGATTTTTTGTAAAGGACATGTGATAATATTATAGTATTGTATCATTTCCTAACTCTTTCTCATGACAAAAATAAATGTTGATGATCACGGTGGCGAAATAGGGCATCCCCCTAAGGCGACGTGCACCGTTCCGCCCTCGTCGGTGCGAGATTAACTGCATGCGGCGGTAGGAGCCGCCACCCACCATGTAACGCTCAACCCGGAGGTATAAGTAGAACTGAGTGTCATATCAGCACATGGAATGTGAGTAAGGCTATCAGTAAACTCTTAAGGAGTTGCTGTATTAGCAACAGAGGTGACATCGTGCGAATGTTCCTGGCACAGATCCATTTTTCAATGAGACACGATAATTTAAATTAGCTCGCAAAAAATGTAGAGGTAAATTTTGAAATTGGAACGCACCTAATTTTACTTATAAATAATAATATTTTCAAAATAAATTAAATTAAATTATTATAACTGGCCAGTCTCTCATACATAAAAACTTTTATTCGCAATACTTTATGAGCGACCTGGTATTCGCCCCTATACCCACCAAAAATTTGCAACCGCTATTGGAATCCGTAATGATTAGGTAATTCGACGGACAAATGACACACACACCTCATTTTGTGCCGATTCTAATTTCCCGCTTGTTGAGTTCGTTCCTCCAGGAACACGGTACGGTGATGGTATTTGCGCACCTTATTTTTATATCCATAATGATAATAACATAATTCGTTATTATTGTTTCGTGTTGCTGATGATGGCGCGAACTTGAACGCGAAAGTGCAGCGTCTGTCGAAAAATTGCCGCGAGCTTTGGTTGGGTTTTGTTGGGTTAGGCGGCGATTTCTAATTCCATCGGCGCTAATTGTAGCGATAATTGCGTGATTAAATATATGTCAGCTGCTCCTGTGGTGGTGGCTTGGTGGGTCCTGTTGAAACTGATGTTCTCGGAAATACGGTCAGCCATTTCGATCAACTTGTCTAAGGTCAAATTCTCTGTGACTGCCAAAACGGTGGTAACCGATGGTGGAAGTTTAGGCAACTTAACTGCATAACAACCGGATATTTAACTCAGACTCAGAGCCACCAAAGACCAAATCGGTGAAGCGAGGGTTAGCGCGAGAGAAAGATTTAGTCGGTGTACGTTTGAAGCCATATTTTGTCTAACTAACCCACTGTAGGCCTAAATGTTGTTTGCCGTCGGGTCGAGAGCTCTGGGCGAGCGGGCTAGTGAGTATAAATTGTGTACGCGTACGCTGCAACATCAGAGGTTGTAAAAAAGAAACAAATCTTCTCAGCGCAAACATCCCTTTTCAGTTATTGGAGTTATTTATCGATTTGAAATATAAGATAAACGCAAGTAGGACAAAGAACAGTCCGGGCCGTTACTCCAAAAAAGTTTCAAAGAGTTGACACGAAGCCCGGCTCAAGGGACACATAAACAAGTTTACAACACACGCATATGACAATAATACCACTTTTATTTGCATAAGTTCTATTATCTGTTAAGAAGTGATACTACAATACTGGCCTACATTCTGTCTCAGACATTTTGTTTTTCGCAGCATTTTTTACCGCTCTATTTATTTCCATAATAACAAGATATGATAACACGGGCGTTGAGGATACGGAACCGTCGTAAAAATGAAACTGTATTACGGTTGTATTAGGCCAACTTAAATGTGCAAATATTTGAGCTTATACATTTCAACAGTATATTAGTTGAAGCGTCTTTATTGTACTCGTAGTCAACGTATTGATACAACTACGTCTTTTGTTTTTCTAGTTGGTTTTGCATTTTGGATTTAGAAGTTTTTAATTCATGTTTGACTTTATTGAATATAAAGTTGTCATTAGTTCTTAAACAAATCTTTATCAAAGTTACTTCGAATCAGCATATGAGACTTCGAATTCTGCCCAAGATAAATATTCTTGTGTATCGACATTCTGTTTGGTTTGGTATGAATATGGTTCTATTTATAATAAGTATTTATTTACAAAAAAATAAAGTCAGTACGCTACAGGTACAGTAAGTCTTTAGATAGAGAGAACTCATTAGTGGATAGAATGGAGTCAAGAGCAGTATTTCCAACTACAACGGAGGGCTCATTGTCAGGAAGAAGAAAAGGAAGTACCCAGGGAGTGATAGAGTCAAATTTCCGTAATAGAGAAAATAGAGAAGATAGTGTAGTAAGCCATAAAAGCTGAAATGGACGTTAGATACCATATGAATCAAAGTACGAGTACATCGATCGTTTTTTTTTAATTTTGTTTGTGCAAAATCCCAGTCCTAAATATAGAAGCAACATCAGGATGTGAGTGTGCAAGTACAAATTGATAACAAATAGCATCTTTATACGGAACACTAACCTCATTTGTTCGTGGTAGACCCTGTTTCGGTTTATTAGTAAACGAACCTCTACATATAAAGCGCATTTTGCTAGAATATTGAAGCTATAAAGCCTGTAAGTGCACCAAGAAGTTGATGAAGAGATGCTGTATTAATGCAGAAAAGAAAACGCGCAGGCGATACTTCCTTTGTTATATACTATACCAGCCCTAAATCATCCCATTACAGGTCCAAGAATGCAGGTCTTTCTTCAACCGAAGGGCTTCACCACGCTGCTAAACTGAGATTTGGCGCAGGATAGTATTTTCAAGCCGTCCGCAAACCACATACTTAGCTTATCTGTCATATATTGACAACAGCCGGAACCGATGGCTTAACGTGCCCTACAAAGTTCTAGGCAAATGACTGAAATCACGTGGAGGAGAAGTTCAAGCTAGCATCCAAGAAAGCCTACAGACAGGCTGCGGTTAACGTTGCTTAACCTGCGTATATGGTTAGAATGACACATGCATGACGATCAACCTATTAAGTTTTATACTAAATAACACATTTGTCATATATAAACCCTAAAAGATATGATAACTGCTTACATCAGAGTATGCTTATTTTCCACCCAATTTAGTTTAAAACTAAGTAACATTTCCATCAACATCCAGTTAATTAAGAAATGAAATCTATATGAATGAATTTCAATACAAATATTAGGAACAAAGAAAATTGTAAAAGGGTTATTGTTATACGTGAAACAGCTTTGTAATATTTTATAGGGCTGTTATCCATTAAGCCGTAACTACTCCTTTACGCTTGTGTATCTTTGCCTTGATGGGGTAAACTGTAAATTTTATCAAAACAATGCAACGTTAAGTGGAAGAAAATAACAACACAGTCCTTAGTACGTACCTACAGATATATAACTCTTATATTTACGTGATAGTATCAATGAATATGTCAGAATGATACGGATAGCTGTCAAGTGTTGCGTACCTCACAAATTCGAAAGAGAATATATGTTAGATTTGATGGACTGTATGTAGGCTGTCTGTCTTTGGAGCAGAAATGAAGCACGTAACTTGTTATGTCCGACGGATTTTTGCTTCATTATGAAAGTAGTGATATTTAATATCGTAGACCAATTCGAAAATAACGCACAATATGAGCAATTTTGCGTGCTAGCTGATATGTCGGCAGAGCAAGAGACGGCGCGTGGGTTCGGGTTATTTCGCAGGCCAGAACCAGTGGTATAATAATCTATCTATCTCTATTCTAATTCAATATCTTCGGCAAATCGGCTTCGGCTAATTATATTTACGTAGTTGTAGTCCTTCACTTCAAGGACACGTCACTTAAAATCGCCAAGACCTTGGCGTTTCATGGCGTCAAGATCTCCATCGAAGCTCAGTTCCGTACTCACGTGGAGGAGAAGTTCAAGCTAGCATCCAAGAAATTAGTGTGTTGAATAGAGAGAATCATCATTTCAGCTCGAGACATACAGATTTTGAAATACAAGTCTCAACTCCAGACCGCACAGGGAGTACTATAGTCACCTATGGACAGGTGCAATTTGATCCAAATGCGAGTTGTGAAAGTTTACGATGATCCTAAGCTCACACAATACCACATTGAGCTCTTAAGAAGAGATTTTACATTCCTTTGTATGTTCTACCGATTGTAGAATGAATTATGTCCGAGCAGTTGTTCCAACAACTATATGATGAAAATGAAATACGATGCCTCGTTTTACAATCACATCATTTACCATGGCTGGAAATAGTGGGAATTTATCCTCACACAGGAAGCGCAATGGTCGCTTACTGTGCGTTTCCAAAGAAATATTCTACCGAAAACTCACGTTGTGGAATGAGGTCCTTCAAAAAAGGCGTGAATATACTTTTAATGAGTTTGCAATGCTGATGTTGCAACTGGTCATATGATATGGTGATTGTTTACCAAACTTACACATTAAAGTTCTGCTGTCAACAGCGATAGTTACGGTATTTATGAAATTGAAAATTGCTATTTCATGATTTTATTCTTTTATTTTTCCTGTATTCTTTTTATTCGTCATAAAGTACATTATACCTATATAAAAATTAATAAATCCCTCCATAGATAATTTATTTAAAGGACTTTGAAAATATTGAAATAATTCAATGCAATCTGTAGTTATTTATGACCTATTTGTCTTCTTTTCAAAATTATTGTAGTTATTAGATTATTTCAGAAAATACTGACGCATAAGTTCAGTATATAAGCGAGAAGAGGTGATATCGTTGACATGTCATCGTGACTCATACACTGTACAATGATTTCATTATTCTCATTAGGGCATTCTCATTATGTGATGTGACAGGAGCCATGTACATACAGCGACAAGTCATGTTAGAAACTTGGAGCACCATTTAAACCCTTTATTGCATGCGCTATAAGAACGGTATAAAGGTCAAACAGAGATTCAGATGTCGCTGGGCTCAAGATAAAATAGTTGCAGCTTATTTCTGTTGGTTTATTAGTCCGTTTATACTTGAGATTAAAGATAAATAATACAATACAGGAATACAATACAGGAATGTCATATAGAGCTGTAATAGTATTGAGTGTGTTGTGTATATACATACATACATACATATCATCTTGCCTGTCTCCCATTGGGGTAGGCAGAGAACGCCAAATGCATCGATTTAAACACGCCTCTCTCGCTTCTTCTACATTCATCACCCTTTACAACACTTCACCAATTTGATCTACTTGTGTGCGTCTAGAGCGGCTCCTACCTATATCTCCATTCACTCTTGCTGGATACACTTCTTTCGTAACTCTTTTGTAATGCATTCTTTCTAAATGATCAAACGAAGCATACCCTTTTCAATTTATGTCACTACATCATCTTTCATTCCACATAGTTCTCGTATCGTACTATTTTTATTGTATATTATGTTACGGGTAATGCTAGAAGAGTATGTAAACTTAGGTTTACCCGGGTTTTCTTAGTATTGCCCAAGCTTTTTGGGTAATATCCGTATATTAAATCAAAATTAATTTGTATTCGGCGTTTATCCTTATACATCTGTACCTACACAACAGCTTGGTAATGTTATTTATAGCTTCATTTTTGACTTGATCAACTAATTGCTCCTTTATCTTCAATTGAAATGACAATTAAATATTATGTGACCACCGATAGTTGCTCGACATTATGAATGAAACTCATTTGGTTGTAGGGCATGGGGGAAAACATCGAATGGAAAAACGACAGTACTTTAGTTTTTGGCGGTAGTGAACATAATACGCTCGAAAATGACATAAATGAAAATATTGAATCAGTTATATACTGGCTACAAAGAAACAACCTTCTAATTAATCTGGACAAAACAGTGATAATGAATTTTCAACAAAGACAAAATTTAAGTTTAAATTTAGACATCAAATATAATGACAAAAGTATTCAAGAAACTAAAGACACAAAATTTCTTGGACTTCACGTAGAAAACACAATGAAATGGGATAAACAAATTGATAAAATATGTTGCAAATTAAATCAATACTCATACGCATTACACATGTTAAGTAAAACTGCTAACCGATCGACAGTTCTAACTGCATATCATGGCCTGGCTGCCTCGACATTAAGATATGGTATAATATTTTGGGGCAATGCAACCGGTAAGGACTTAGTGTTTAAATCCCAAAAACGTTGCATACGTGCTATTTGTAATCTAAAACCTACCGACAGTTGTCAACCACACTTTAGAAGGTTAAGAATTCTCACTATGCCATCATTATATATATACGAAATAGCTTTATTTGTTAAAACCAATATGTCTAGATTTTCGCGGGTGAAGAGTCGCCGCAGATGTGACAAGTTACACTTAACGAACTGTAAAACTTCTCTCGTTCAGAAAAGTATATTTGGTATGGCCCCTAAAATTTACAACAAATTGCCAAAATCTATAAGAAATACGGATAGTCATAAGAATTTCAAAAGACAGTTATTTAATTTACTACTGGATAAGGCATATTATACAGTAACGGAATATTTCAATGACAAATTGTAAACACTATTTTAATAGGAATGTATACCATTATTAACGTTTTGACATTTTAATATAGCTTTGACATTATATTTCACTTACCTGATTTAGTAATCTAATTAATATGTATAATTATTTACTTGTAATGTGCTAATTATCCTATTTAAATATTTCTAGTGTTTATACCTTATTTTGATATTTGTACACCAATTTTATTGGTAGGATATAGAGATCAATTTAATTGTAACTCAACACCATGTACACCTATATTCACAAATAAACTGAAACTGAAAACTGAAAAAGAATGTAAAAAAAAGCCAGAAAAAGTTGAAGTCTATCAAAAGGTCTTGTTGTCAAACTACTGCTGGTCAATAGTCGCTGTCAAGTGTGGATTTAATTGACATGCAGTCTAGCCCCGATGGCCACTACAAATTTATACTGGCATATCAAGACCATTTTACAAAGTTTGTGCAGCTGCGCGCGTTGACATCCAGACGAGCTGCCGAAGTCGCTCATGAGCTTTTGGATATTTTTAGTATTATTTTGGCGCACCTTAATTCTTCAATCTGACAATGGGCGCGAGTTTCCTTATTAGCACTGAAGAGGAGCTCGAGAAAATGTTGACTGAATTTAGTACCGGACCAGAATCCAGAGAAAAGCCCTAACAATATTTACTTAATGTTGAGCTGGAATCACAGAATGACTTTTTACAGAACAAGAACATGATACAAGATATCAAGACAGAAGTTCTAAACAGAAACGATGACGTTACAGAAGTGTTACAGCTAAGAAGTACTGGCGAAAATTTGGAACTTGAAGTTGGTGCAGAAAAAGCAAGATAAGAAATAATTGTAGAAAAAGTTGGAATAAATAAATACAAAATGGAGTATAATAGATATTTACTAGACCGTGCACAAGAAATAGATTTGTGTGAAATTTGCACTACTTAACGAAATATAATTGAAAATAGATTAGCTGCAAGGTTGTGTTTAGAAAATCAAGCTAAGAAAATGAAATTATCTAATGACATTATCTAATTTAAAGTTTTCTCCGTGTTCTGTTGGAGATACGGTAAGAGTCCAAATATTAGACTTTGACAGAGGAAGAGGAAACTTACGGAACGTGCTTAAGGCAGTGGAAAAAAATACTGATTATCTTTATTGGCTAGGAAACGAACGCGGAACTGTCGAGGAAATATGCTCAAGAAATCAGTTTTCTGGTTTATGCTGAAAATATATCATTAAAACAAAGAAGCTTACGGCAACTTGTAAATGAACAGTCTCTTTCAGGCTATAAAAGGTGTAATTGCAAAACATAATGCACTACAAAGAATTGTAAATGCAAGGCTGCAGGAAACATCTGCAATTCAAAGTGTCATAGCAGTTTGCCTTGTTAATAAATAATAAGTATATTAATATTTAGGTATTTTAATGATATCATTAGTAACTTATGATTACGAATAATTTTTGACATGCCTTTTTCATGCAAACTATTATCGCAAATAATTTCAATATTCAATTTACTGTACTACACCAATTAAATAAGCTTAAAAAAGCTGTTATATTTTTAAAGTTCGGTACCTGAAAAGGAAAACGGAACCCTTATAGGATACTTTGTTGTCCGTCTGTCAAGACCCTTTTTCTCAGGAAAGGGTGAAGCTCTGACGCTGAAATTAATATCAAATACTCAAGTCTCTAATCCCTTCAAGCAGTGAAAAAATCAAACTTCTAAAACAACGCAATCAAAAGATACGGCTGTTTATGCGCATATTTTGACACTCGCGAGGGAATCAAAACCTATAGGGTACCTCCCGTTGACCTAAAATCATAAAATTTGGTAAGAAGCAATGTCATGTAGCACAAGTAAAGGAAAAATCCGAAAACCGTAAATTTGTAGTTACATCACAAAAAAAGAAATACTTAATAATTTCCAAAAATATTTTTTATGGAACCCTCATCGCGAGTCGGACTCGCACTTGACGGCTTTTTTTATTAAATAAAAGCAATTATGCACTTGGTTTTCAATTTTACTAATTATTCTAACATTACCCAGCCAGTGCTGGGTAGTCCTAGGTGTGTACGGGTAAACACCGAATACAAATTTATTTTATTTTAATAATCTGACTTTACCCAAAGAGCTTGGGTAACGCTAAGTAATCCCGAGTAAACGTAAGTTTGTTTAATCTTTTAGCATTACCCGTAACATATATATAGTTAAAAAATCGTAGGACGAGATATCAGGCGACGTTGCACAATACGGGTGTGGGGCGACACGTGACGCAGAACATATAATTATCCTCTTGTTATATGCAACGTTTTATACAATCTGAGTCATTTTATAATTGCTTTTATTTATTAGTCACATTTTTATGTAAAAGTTATTGTAACTCTGTTCATATGTTCACTCTGTTCGTGTATCTATATATGTTTGTAATACACTAATTAAATAATTTATTTATGTAACTTACAACTGCATGATATATTTGATTGTAACGAATAACTTCACGCCAAAAGCCTTGTAGTACTCCCACTGATAACTCAGCAACTCCCCAGAGGCTTTTTGGTAACACAGTAATATTCCAGGGAGTTATTATCTGGCTGTGGCTTTCGGTGGAGGTACTTCCCCAGTCGGGCTACTCTTATGCCCCCTACCTCTCTATAAAACATCCAAACCAATACAATAATGTATGTTCATACACACAAATATTTGTCCTGTGTGGGTATCAAACTCACGAACGTTGAGGTTAAAGTAGCATTGCAAAACCACTCCACCACCGAGTTCGTCAAAATTCCTATTAAGTGCTTAACAGACGGACAGATAAGCAACAAAATTAAAGTAACTTCTTCAGTATCATTAATAGAGTTCAGCTGCATCACTGTTAAAATATACCGCATCATTGAAATAAGTGATAATACAACTTTTTGGTCCTTGTGATATCTTTTATATATAACTACACGCCAAATCCCTTGCGGGGTAGGCAGGGAGAACCGAGCGCCACATGGCTCGATCCTTACATACCTCAATCTTCTTTAACATTCATTGCTCTTCTCATGAATGCTCGCCGGTTTCTAAGACTCCTGACATTATCTTCTTATAGAACACGATCAATTTGGTCCTTAGTAGGTCTTGACCTTCCTTGGCTCCTACATCCTTCTACATTTACGTTGTATATCTGTTTCGTAATAGATTATATACAACGATCGATCTATTTGATACAACTATTAATATAACTACACGCCAATAACAAGTTTTCACATATATATCGTCCAGTGTCACATACAAAGACAACCTAAACTGATATTCCATTTAAAGCCATTTGATTTCTATTCAAACCCACAGAGACGGAAAAAGCGCGAAAGTGACAGCGATCCGGAACTAGATATTTTGTAACATTGGCACCGCGCCGGTTCGCGCCCGCTTCTTGTATGACAGGTTACGAACGAACATGAATATTACAAAAAATCCCGTCTCGAATCGCCGTACTGTTCAGCTTTTCCCGCCCCTTTGAATTTTGGGTAAAGTGCTTGATGGTTCGAAGTTTCGTTATGCTAACGTCTACCGTTGACGTATTTCATGGCTTAGTTGAACACTTTCCGTAGCTTGATGTATCTAGTTTTCACTGCCGCCTATCTGAAAAAAAAATAACAAAACAAACACACCTTAATTCACTTTAAAAAAATTCATACAAGACATCTGAGAAGACTGAATCATGACTTCAAAGATTATTTTAAATTACAACGTCAGGAGGCATATAAGGATAAAGCCCACGTGATGTAAAGATGTTACCGTTAGCATCTGAACGCTTTCAATACATTAAGTATCACTTGCGCCACGCCACCTCTGCTGCTAAGATAGCAACTCCTCAGGAGCTTACTGGTGACCTCACTCACACACAGGAAGACAACAATCCACTAGGAAGTTGTTATTTGACTGCGGTTTTCTGTGAGGTGGAGGTACTTCCCCAGACGAATTAAGTGAATTATTTTGTTCTACTTCTATAGCATTTTTTTTTTAATAATCGCTTATCTTTTTGGATTTAACTATATCTAGAAATCAATCTATCCATCAATTTTCTATATATAGCAAACCCACTCATACCGATACCACGATCTCTGCTCATCAAGCCATCCTTGGCAACACAAACTCGCATCGTATAAATATATGGTACACCGTTTGATGAGCGTCCAATTAAGTAAGGATAATTACGTCAAGGAACTTGATGTAATATACCAGATCGCAAAATCAAACGGTTACACCAAATCCACCATCGACAAACTGTTCCGAAAAAGACGAATAATATCGTCAATAAACTACTATACGCATTTTCAAATGTTTCGACAACAAAATGCACTGCGAGTTTGTCATAGATAGGAAAATTTACTGACAAAATAGTTAACATATTTAGATAAAATAACATAAACGTTGCACTCAAAACACATAACGCTCTCAAATCGCTTTGTAACAGTAAAAAAAAATTCGCCGGTGATATCAATAATCCTAGAAACCGGCGAGTGTGCATGAAAAGAGTTATGAATGTTAAAGAAACGAGTGAAGTGTGTAAGGACCGCGTCTGAAGTTATAGATAGATAGATAGATAAAATTCAAATCTAGTATTTGCATTATAATGTTAAATTTACTTCAAAGATTACTTCTTGTTGGTTTTTGGATTGTCACAGAAAACCGCAGTCAAAACAACTCCCTAGAGGTTTGTTGTGTTACTCCTACTCCTAAGGAGTTGTTGTGTAAGCAGCAGAGGAGGCATCGTGTGAGTGATACTAAATATATTACAGCCGTTAATAGTCTACGGTTACTGCTTTATATCAGGTATACTTATAGAGTCACCATTCACCAACTTTAAAATAAGGTATGTGTATTTATTCCTCATCTATTTATCCCTAACCAATACTGTAAACAAACGATAATGCGGTACAGACGCCTCATGATGATCGCAATAGTCATTAGAAAAATGAATAGCTTCGACTCAGTCAATGAATTGCTTCACGGTAGATTTACACGGTAGACAAAAGTTGTCCAAAGGACCTGTGACAAATTGTTACCCGTCGCTGATGGCCCTCCACGTCTGCCCCTTGGTGGAGCGAATTGAAAAAGCTCGAGGAACTGAAAAAGTTGTGTATAAAAAATCTCCGCCGGCTTAACAAAACCGTATGTCGTCAGCTACTAACATCACAGTACTCATATACTTCTTTTGCACTGCCTCCATAACCAACTATAAGGAATTCTGCACTCGACAAAAGAGGGAAGACGTAAGGATGGTAACCAATCGTCTACTAAAGAGCCGACCACTGGCACAACCACCATCAATATTACAATTAGAAGGTCATATACAAAGGACCGTTTGGATATCGCACAGGCGTTGCTTTCTAGCGTTTTCCTAGTATAACGGACACCAACTATCCATCCATCGAACAGGAAAGCAGTAGAATACCAGGAGATATTATCAACAGAAGATCAGTAACTAGTGGATAAGAAACCGGCCTATTGAGGAACCGGTCCCCACTTCGAATCCTGGCGTGTGTCACTAAATTCGTGTTTTTACGGATTTATGCACATATTTGTAATTTTCACTTACTCAACGGTGATGGACGTCGTACACAAATCGTCTGACCTAACCAAGAAAGGTCTGGTTTATCCTTTGGGTTGTTGAGGTCTGATGGCCGTCGCTCCACATAAAAATCAGTATCTTCGCCAAATTCTTAGGCTTAGGTAGCGGACCCCGCCAATACTAATGGGTTAGGAAACTTGATAACGCTAAGGAAAAGAAGAAGATCATCGACAGAAGAGCTCGTATCAGTAAATTTCGCTAACACGTGCCAAATCTACATAGACGGAAGCAAACACGATGATGGTGTAGGTGCTGCTTTCGATATTTCGTACTCGTAGTATCGCATTCGTTATGGACGTAAGTACATCAAAAAAGGTGAAGCTATACAGCTACTCTACAGATAATGGTACGGAACCCTTCGTGTGTGAGTCCGACTCGCACTTGGCCGATTTTTTTTAACAACGTCAGGAGGCATACAAGCAAATGATCCATCTGATGTAAGTGGTAACCACTTCTTGAAGTTCCACTTACATTCATATAAATTGCCAGCTGTACCCCGCGACTTTGTCCACGCGTATCCCGGTATCCCGTAGGAAATGCTACGGTCTTTGAACGCTTGCAATACCTTGAGGAGTATATAAATAAATAAATATGATAATTAGTGTTATTATTATTCACGTATGCACATAGTGACATTATGTTTAATGATAAATGTTATTATGAAAAAATGCTGAGTACATAATGTGACCTGTAATTCAATGATCAAGAACGTATTTCTGATAATGTGTCTACAAATTCACACAACGTACACCGCAATGAAGATATATCCAAGAGCAATAAATCAGAACATATATATTAGTTCTTAAGTCACGTAACTCTACGCGCCATGTCGATAACGCGTAATATTTAATACTCGTGTGAACGCATCATGTAGGAGTTTGAAATTAAAAATAAGTAAAGATCCTTCATGCAGTATTCCTATACTAGTTCCGGTTAATTTGTCATTGACATCTCTTATTATTGTTCGAGAAGTTCAGTTATAATTCTAAATAAGTATACAGGTATCTCTTCCATCTTTATCAATATTGGTTAGCGCTGATTGCGCTAGGTTTATTGGATTTAATAAACATAGGCCACAAATTTGTGTTGCTAGATTATGATTAACTTTATGCTTGCTCACTCCAAAGCCGTGTTATTTTCTAATAATAATCACTGTTTTTTTTGAAGTTATACTTCTTTAGGCGCGTTATGAAAAAATGACGAAAGTGAAATTTTAAGATGCGCGCGCATCACTGTAACACAAAAGTAACAGGTTGAAGCTGCTAAATGTTTCACGATATTACCGGTAGATGGCGCTATAGTTAAAAATGTATAACATTTGTACTTGACATTTGACTTGTATGTAATATATTCCATAAACATCGCCGCTACTACTCGTACTTGAAAGACGTTTTTAATTTTACTCCAATAACCCTTCTTATAAATTAAAATATTATTATTTAATATAATTAATACTAAATAATATTACATTATTAATGTTAAATATTTATTTCATGATGCCAAAGAAGTATAACTTCTCACGCGGGTACATAAGTACACGCACACATTTTTTTTAAATAACGTCCAGTAGTCTAAGAGCCGTATAAGAAATGATCTTCATCCATCTGTTTAGTGGATGAAAAGTATTTTATATGAATTTTAATATATTGAAATATATATTACGACGCTAAAAAAATCCTGGCGATACTATAATTAATTAGTTTTACAAAATTAGTGTAATTAAAATAATCAAATTGGCCGTGTTCTATCAGAAGATGGTGTCAGGAGCCTTAGAAACCGGCGAGCGTGCATGAGAAGAGCAATAAATGTTAACGAAGCGAGTGAGGTGTATAAGGATCGAGTCACGTGGCGCTCGGTTCTTCCTGCCTACTCCGCAAGGGATTTGGCGTGAAGTTATAGATTGATAGATACGTTGTTTCATTAAGCAGTCTCCTCTCCAAACGCAGCATTCATATTGCGAGCCGTTTCTGCCGCCTTAGTACCGCGTCGGAACTCGTATTCAAAAATTACTCGGATTTTCGAAGTATCCATCTTTCCCGTCTAAGCTGAATAAAAAAAACATTTGAAATTCGAAAATCAAATGATGCACATTTTTTAAAATAAAAACCTAACATAATACCTGTTGAAAAAAGTTTCACTCGAAAATCTCACACTATGAAGGTTTAATGTCAATTCAAAGTATCTGTTACAATAAAACGGCAATTTCATACTTTAACCCTATTATTTTATAAAATATTAAATTTCATATAATATACTTTTCATACATAAAACAAATTTATTTATTTATTTATTTATTTATTTGATCACGTACAATTGGTAACAATAAGTAGTACACGCTAGTGGTTCGTAGATGGTATTTTTTTTTTGTTACACAATCGCCTTGTTAGGCATTAGTGATAAGGTTATTAAATTACTATAAATTACAATTACAATAAGATTAATAGTCAAAGCAAAAATAATAATAATAATATAAAAAATTCGAAGAATGTCATCACGCTTTACAATTATATTATTCAATTAATAGTAGTTTTATGAAGATATGAATGAATATAATTATTTTTGAATCATACGTTAAAAAAAAAAAAAAAAATCCAATTAGTAAATTTGCAAGCATTACGAGAAAGTTAAACAGGTTTTGTGTAACTAGCAGCAGTACAATTTAAAATTTATCTTGCAAGTATTCTCTGACATTGTAGTATGATTTTTTTAATAGAAAATTTTTTAGACTAATTTCAAATTTACTACCTTGGAGGGCCTTGAATGGATTTGGCAAGTGATTATATATTTTAATGGCCATGTAGTACGGTCCATTTTGGAACAGTGTAAGGTGAGGAGTGGGTAGAACTAGGTCTCTATCACGGCGCGAAGTGTAACGGCTAGGCATGTCCTCGTGCTTTTTAAAATATTGCGCTTTACATCTTACCAATCGACAAAGTTCAAAGATGTACATGCCAGTGACTGTAAGGATTTTATATTTGACAAATAGATTCCTGCATGATTCTCTCGGTTCCGTAAATGTTATGATCCTAAGGCAACGTTTCTGTAGGATAAATACATCTTTCACGTCTGTCGAGTTGCCCCAGAAAATAACTCCATATCGCATCCAAGACGCGGCATGACTATGGTACGCAATGAGTGCGCATTCCTCGTTGGTACTTTTTCGAAGCTCACGCAATGCATATGAAAATTTGCTCAGCTTACTAACAACTGCATTTACATGGGGTTTCCAAGAAAGATTGGAGTCCAGAGTAATGCCTAACAATGTGAATGCATCCACTTCCTTAATTGTTTCGCCAGCGTAAACTACATTTAAAGGCTGTTTGGGTCGTTGGTGTGGCCGAAATTGCACCATTTTGGTTTTCTCGAGATTTAAAATGAGCCCGATGCTTCCTAGATGGTCGGCTAAACTAGATAGCGATGAGCTTATTTCCATGTGCAGCTTATCTAAGTCATCATAATCACCGGACACCACAAGTGTTGCATCGTCTGCAAACATGACTATATTATGGGGCACCGTATTCGGAAGATCATTTATATACGATAAAAATAACAAGCACCCCAGTACGCTGCCCTGGGGTATTGATCCAGAAACTACTTCAGTGCTAGAGTCAAAATATTTTAACAGCCAGTTGGTTTCGTCAAGATAATTTATTCGGACATATTGCTTTCTGTCGTGTAAATATGAAGTAAGCCACTTCAATGTTTGCCCTCGTATTCCCATTGCCTCTAGTTTTCTCAGTAATACCACGTGTGAAACACGGTCGTATGCCTTGGACATATCCATAAAGACTGCAACAGCGCACTTGTTTTGGTTTAGGGCGTTTAGTATTTCAAAGGTGCAGTCGAACACTGCAGACGCAGTAGAATGGCGCTTACGGAAACCGTGCTGATTTTTACAAATGACATTGTATTTCTCAAAAAAGTTATATAATCTTTTACATATAATTTTTTCTAAATTTTTTGATGTAGTTGGCAAAACAGCTATTGGGCGATAGTTGGCAGCACTATGCTTATTACCCTTTTTAAATATCGGTATTGTTTTAGCCAATTTTAACTCTGCCGGGCATTCGCCTTCTTCGAACGATTGATTTGTCAAGTAGGTCAGCGGAGGCACAAATTCGTCTACACAATACACTAATAAAGAAGCCGGAATTTCATCGTGTCCACACGTGTTAGTTCTTTTTAGGCTCAAGATGGTTTTTCTCACATCTGTTTCAGTGACCGTCCCCAAATAAAATGTGTTTAACAGTGATTTTGAGTTATGTTGGGACTGGTGTGACGTCGTTTCATTTGTATTTGAACTTATGCCTACATAATATTCATTGAACATCGTCGCTACTGCCGACGGACATGTAATGATACTACCTTGTTTACTCAAGGTCACATTCTGATGCTTAGTATTTTGAACTGAGTTTATTTTTTCCTTTATCAACGTCCACATAGTTTTGTATTTATTTTGTGATTGGGTAACTCGGCGAATATAAGATTTCCTTTTTTCCGTTGCTATTATTTTCTTCAGTATTCTACTGTATCTTTTTGTGTATTCTTTTAAGGTTACATTTTCAAATTTAGTTACAAGGTACCGTAGTATTCGTTTATTATAGCAACATCTTTTAATTCCTTTTGTGATCCATTTTGTTTTAGATTTGTTTTCATGTATTGTTATTATTTTCCGCGGTATATGCTTGTCCATAATATTCTTAACTAGATTTTGGAATTGAGTGTAATTTTTATGTATGTCATTGTCTTGAGAAAAGATGTCATTCCAATTAATTTTCTGTATCGCTATTTTGAATTTTTCCATGTTTCCTTTATTAAATACACGTTTACTAATTTTATAACTTAATATATTTTTGTTATTATTCGTATCCGTATTCCCTTGCAATGGAATTCGACCAATTAAAGTATTATGGTCTGACAGTTGGTAGTTGTGAACTTCCGTGTCCATGTCAGTATATTTATTAACTATGAATTGGTCAATGCATGTAGAACCACCTTTTGCTTCTCGCGTAGGAACATTAATTAGACAACGTAAACCGTAACACTGTAGGAGGTTTAAAAACCTCCGAGATATATTCGTAGTTTTTGTAATGTCAATATTTAAATCACCCGCAATTATAACTTTTTTGTTAACGGAGAGTTTCGCGACATGGACATTAATAAAGCCTCCATTTGAGAAAAGAAGATTTCCGTTTCCGTGTCTGGTCGATATATTGAAATAATAATTAGTTTGTGATCGATTATTTCTACTGCGCATAGTTCCAGAATAAATTCTACAGTATAGGATTGAATATCTAAAATTTCTTTAGTTTTAATATTTTTGCGAGTAAATATCGCAACTCCACCGTGGATGTGATTTTGTCGCAGGTATTTAGCGCGCATCTCAAAGCCCTCTAATGTATAAAGTTGATAATTATTTGGCCAATGGCAATAACCAATGTTCACTCATTACGACTACATCAATGTCAGAATACATGAGAAATATGTTTACGTCGTCGATTTTATTTGTTAGAGATTGCATGTTCTGACACATGATTTTAAAATGTTTAGCCGCGAAAGGAATGATTTTCTTGTAAAGAATTCATGGCCAGTTCTTCAATAGACTGATATTCATCACTAATTTCATTAGATATATCTAACACTAACTGTCTTACGTCGCTCATAATAACTTTATAACCGCGAAAATTCAACCGGCCAGTAATCCTTGAGAACATGCTAAATTAACACTCAAGATTTTTATTTGAGTCCAATACATAACAATATCGGTAGTTAAGATTGTCTCGATAAACTAAGTCACCGAAGGTTTCTACTCTTTGATTGTAAATATTAGCATAGTAAGACAGCTTATATGTCGGCAAACATAGTATTATATTGGTATGTTGTACCGCTAGTAATTTTTGTCTTATTTCCTTAACTATACCTAAGTAATTCTTTGAGATATTAAAATCCAGTTCACCTAATAATATTACACAATAATCTTCTGAACTATAGTCTTTTAATTTTTCTTGAAGCCCGGAGAGCAGCTGGGAAACTCCTCCATTAGGCACACGGTAGTGGCACATGTTGCATTCGCCATAATGATTTCGCACGGTTGCAGCTGTTTTGTTATTGTCGATGCTACTGATTAAGCACAGTTTGATTTTTTTCTGTACGCTTAAGCCCGTACATGTGTTTGTATTCGCGTGGTTACATCGCGCTCCCGAAAGTATGTTGCGCTTCTCCTTATTCTTCCTGAATCGGTGAAGGTACGGGACACTTCCAGTTCCGGCCAGTGTTTTTTCCTGATAATCATTAGGAAGACCATTTGTTCCAGCAGCTGAGAAGCTCATGACCTGTTCCTTTTGGGGCTTTCGTTTAGTTTTTGGATTGTAACTTACCAACGGAGTTGACATGCATGGACCACTTGCTTTTAAACTGGTGTTCATGCTATCTATACCTAACGTCTTATATAATTTTATTGTTTTATTCTGCTCTTCGATTTTTTTCTGTAATTGTCTATTTGCGATATTTAACATTTCAATTTCGTGATGTGCTATGTCCAATTCTGACTGTATTTTTTTATTTTTTTCCTTTAAATCTTCACAACACTGATTACAAGCTCCATCTGGTACGCTATGCGTAGTTTTGTCTATACTTAAAGATTTTGACATATCAGGCAACGACGGCCATTTTTTCTTGGTTCGAACTGTTATATAATCGTATTCATTTTCGGTGGTGTAGTATTCATCAACTGGTAGACGATCGAACGAGTTTTGCATTGGAATATTTATTTGGCAGTCCGATTCTTCGCCTGAACTTCCCATTTTTATAGACAAATGTATTGATTTTGAAATATATGTTTTTTCTTAAAAACTCTTAATCAGCCGCTGAGAATCGAACTCAGGGCTATGAGTGCAGTGTTTGAGAGTCAAAATGAGTCGCGTTAACCATGTAGGCCAACATTAACTTAAAGTTAGCGGTAAAATTTTTGATCTCATTGCGCCAACATTATTTAAATGCCCGTTGTATTTATTCATTTGAAAATATAAGTATTGAGATCACCGTCACAAATTTTTATCACAGTAATTTTTATTTTTTCACTACTCTTTGGTATAAAAAGTTCTGTTATATATATATCAATCGTAAACTTTGTGCAATGATTATTGTATTCCTTGTTTAGACTACAATATATTATAATTACACAAATATATGGATAAATTATTCTCCCACACTAGTTCTTTATTTATTTTATTTCACTTCACTTTTGTTCAGGTTATTATTAATAACACTTTCACATAAAAGATCTATAGGTAGTATTCTTTTTATTTCACTTTATCAATGTTTTTCGTCATTTATAGCCTCATTTTGTTGTTGAGCACTGTTTTTGTCGAATGTAATTGCACCGTTCATTTAAATTTGTTATATGTTATTTGTCTTTAATTATATTTAACTGATAGCACTTCCTCTTGTCACGTATTTAAAGCTGTACACTTTAAGATATAAATTGTCGCAAATTAACACTATTACAATTTTTAATCGAATAAAATATACGGAGACTGTGTTCGCATGGCGAGCAGCGCCATCTATCAGCGCCATCTATCAAATTGATGAATGTAGTTTCTTATTCGAATCCTCTACTAGAGACTACAGTCCAGAGTGATTATCTATAACCCACCATGTGTTCCATCGGCAATATTCACGGTTGACAATTTAACAACAAACCTCCCTTGTATTTTCGTAGTTAGTTCATCCCTTAATTGTTTAACCTATGAGATAAGACTTTCTTGTCATGCTCATTAAACTTTATAGCTTCAAACTTTCACCACATCTTGTAAAGTATCAATAAATGTTAATGCAATACAATAGTCAAACAATAATACAATAATAAGTCGAAAACATTTCTTTGTTTTCGGGTCTTTTTAAGTTGCCAGATGCCAGATTTTGCATGTACATTCCTTTTTATCTAGCATTTTTAGGATTTTATAAACAAAAGTAAAAGCGGAACCGCTTCGTTGTCTGTCAGTCTATCCTTATGTCCGTTCATCTGTCTGAAGACTGAACTATTTAAACGTAATAGGATGACACTTAACTTTTTTAAGTGAATTAAACAGTTCATAATGATTTATTTATGTTATGAAAACTTCATGAACCTCCAATAATATGACACAAATTCTCATATCACTTCTTTTTAGCAAAGCTAAAAATTAAAGGAATCAGCAAAAAACATGTATTTTTTCCTATATTTTTATATTACCATGCTACAGGACCCAATACGTACGAGTTTAACCCACACTTGCCACAATAAGAACTAAAGACATACTTGGTTTTGTCCATAAAAAATCGTTAGTTTTATAACAATTAAATGCTATTGGTGGACATTATTAAACAAAATTGAGGATTGCGTTGACTACTGCAAGCAAAAATATCCCCTTAGGGCGATCAACCGTGAACTTTGTTTACACTGTTAATTTAACTTCGCTTTTATTGTTTTAATTTCATACCTTTTGAGTCTATCATTAAATCTTCGCCAAAAGTATAATTATTACATCACGAAAAAAGATCGAAAACGGATCATAAATAAATAAAATCAGAAGTTTATTCTATTTATCCCAAAATTTACATAGAACCAATTCTGATCGAAGTTTACAGAACACAGTGTGAGATATCTAAACTCGTTGGCCTATTCCAGAAATATCTGTGAACATAAACGAAAAAGAAGCATTCACGATGACCATAAAAACTGTTCATTATCATTGAGTAAGGCCCACTATACACATCCATTGTATACAAAATCCTACATCGAGTATTGAGACATCTCTCGAGAGTATTTTTCTGTGAGACATTTACCCAAGAAGCAACTGAGAAAGTGCTACGATAGCAGCGAAAGTGGTAATAAGCGAGCGGACCTCTTGTATTGCAAGATTTTGTAACTCTACATACGCTTTCCCTTGGGCGGGCCGTGCCTATTTAACACGCGACGTTGTATAAAATATAGAAACTGGCCTACTTGTTTCCCTGATATACAAATATACATAGTGACTAACCTTCGTCCCGCGCGATGAGAACCCTTTTAGTACAATCAGTTTTTACCCTGAAGCTGAACTTCTACAGTCGACCTAATTATGTTTATTAATTATCGAACATAGCGAACACATGGTACCTATCCAGTGCTTAAATATGGCTACTATATTTATAAAGGTCAGAAATGTGATACTTCTTTTCGACTCTAACTGATTTATTTTTTACTAGTGATCCGCCCTGGCTTCGCACGAGCAGTAGAGTATATACATGTATACATACAGTAAGGATACATGTAATATACTCTACTGTATCCGTATAATATCCGGCGGCTTGACTTTTTCCAACATTTTCAACAATTATCGTCATACCTCATTACTATCTAAACCTTCCTCAAGAATTACTCTGTCTATTGGTGAAAACCGCATGAAAATCCGTTCAGTATTTTTTGAGTTTATCGCGAACAGACAGCCATACGCGGCATGGGACTTTATTTTATAATATGTAGTGATTGACGGCGACTTAGAATAAAATTAATTGTTTGCGACTTAATATATATATACATATATTTATATTGCGAAGAAATAATAAGTTATATCAAACAATAGGCTCCTTAGGAGCTTACTGGCGACCTCCGTCTGCAAACATCCGTCAGTCATCCAACATCATCAACGAGTTTCATTACCTTGCCGTATCACAGTCTCGACTAGTACGGAAGGTAAAGAAATGTTCATATTTGTATACCCACATGATAATTGCTGTCATGTTAATATAAATTGTGAATTGTTATACCATTAACGGTGTACAAACAAATAGTTAGTATGCACAATAAACGATTTTTGATTTGATTTTGATCATCATGAGCATCATAGTCAACATTTATACTCGGTTGGATAATTATGTAAGAAATTGAATTATCCATCGGCTGATATGTAATTAGATCCACCGACTGAATACAAATTATTATTTTGTGAAGAAAGAGTAATGCCGCATATACATCTTTTTCAGATATTTTAGATACATAATCTCTTATTGAAATACCAAATATAAACCATAATGGAAATGGTTTGCAACCAATGTGCAATGCAACGTCGAAACTAATGAAACAAGAGATGCTTAATTTGAATTTACTCGCGAGCGAAGCTACGAGTAACATTTCATTATTAAATATACTAGCTGTGTCTGCGTCATCGTCTACGTGGTCTATAGGATATTTGTATCCTATATATATATATGTTTCTAGACAAATATCCTATATATATATATATATATATATATATATATATATATATATATATATGTATATATATATATATACAGCCATACGCGGCATGGGACTTTATTTTATAATATGTAGTGATTGACGGCGACTTAGAATAAAATTAATTGTTTGCGACTTAATATATATATACATATATTTATATTGCGAAGAAATAATAAGTTATATCAAACAATAGGCTCCTTAGGAGCTTACTGGCGACCTCCGTCTGCAAACATCCGTCAGTCATCCAACATCATCAACGAGTTTCATTACCTTGCCGTATCACAGTCTCGACTAGTACGGAAGGTAAAGAAATGTTCATATTTGTATACCCACATGATAATTGCTGTCATGTTAATATAAATTGTGAATTGTTATACCATTAACGGTGTACAAACAAATAGTTAGTATGCACAATAAACGATTTTTGATTTGATTTTGATCATCATGAGCATCATAGTCAACATTTATACTCGGTTGGATAATTATGTAAGAAATTGAATTATCCATCGGCTGATATGTAATTAGATCCACCGACTGAATACAAATTATTATTTTGTGAAGAAAGAGTAATGCCGCATATACATCTTTTTCAGATATTTTAGATACATAATCTCTTATTGAAATACCAAATATAAACCATAATGGAAATGGTTTGCAACCAATGTGCAATGCAACGTCGAAACTAATGAAACAAGAGATGCTTAATTTGAATTTACTCGCGAGCGAAGCTACGAGTAACATTTCATTATTAAATATACTAGCTGTGTCTGCGTCATCGTCTACGTGGTCTATAGGATATTTGTATCCTATATATATATATATATATGTTTCTAGACAAATATCCTATATATATATATATATATATATATATATATATATATATATATATGTATATATATATATATATAGGATATTTGTCTAGAAACGTCAATTTTTGTATCAAACTCCTTCATACATTTGACGACCTCGGTGGCGCAGTGGTGAATGATGCAACTTTGACATCAACGGTCGTGGGTTCGATTCCCACACAGGTCAAACATTGGTGTGCCTGTTTACAATGTCTGTTAGTTTTGGTCTGGGTGTTTTTAAGAAAAGTATGGCGCATCACAGCCTATCTAGGGAATTACCTTCACCTCCCAGAAGATCGCAGCCAAATAACAATTCCCTAGCTAGAGGGTTGTTGTGTTCCAGCGTGTGTGGTCACTGGTAAGCTCCTAAAGAGTTACTGTGTTAGCAGCAGAGGTGGCATCGCTCGAGTGATACTTGATAACAAGCGTTCATAGGTTACGGTAACCGCTTTATCAGGTGGGCAGTACAGCGGGCAGTAAGCTTATATGCCTCCCGGCGTTGCATAAAAAAATCCAGGTTTCCTGTGGAACCGTCAGGGACATAAGCAAATATGTTATTGGCATTAATTACGCGGAAGACTTCTTTATAGAGTTGTCTGAGCGAGAAACAACTGGTGCTCGGGTTCACGCCAGCTACACATAAAGTTTTATCTTTCAACGTTGGGAGGCATACAAGCATACGGTCCGATGTAAACTGGTTACCTTAACCTACGATTGCTAAGGTAAGGTAAGGTAATGCCACCTCTGCTGCTAACACGGCAACTCCTTGGAATCTTATTGGTGACCTCACTCACATGCAGGAACACAACAACCCTCTAGTGAGTAGTTTCACTGCGGTTTTCAGTTAGGTGGAGGTACTTCCTCGGTCAGGTTCTTTTGATGCACCCTACTTCCCTTAAAACACCTAGACCAAGACGAACAGATATGATCAGATTTCCACACAAATTTTTGTCTTGTGTGGGAATCGAACTCACGAGCTTTGGTGTCAAAGTCGCGTTATTAACCGCTGCGCAACCGAGCTCGTCAAAAGTTCGTCGTCTTTGGCCTTGAGCTAATTAGCATTACGTAGTACACGTATGCGGGGATTACATACGTAAAGCCAAAAGGAAAATATTTACAATGGTGGAACCCCTGAGATAAAAGTACCATCGCCTGCGCCACAGCCTATCAAAATTTCTTCTTCAAAATTGCTTTATTGTAAATTTCAGTTTAAAGGTTTTAGGGTTCCGTACCCAAAGGGTAAAACGGAACCCTATTACTGAGACTCCGCTGTCCGTCCGTCCGTCCGTCCGTCCGTCTGTCACCAGGCTGTATCTCATGAACCGTGATAGTTAGACAGTTGAAATTTTCACAGATGATGTATTTCTGTTGCCGCTATAACAACAAATACTAAAAAATAGAATAAAATAAATATTTAAGGGGGCTCCCATACAACAAACGTGATTTTTTTGCCGTTTTTAGAGATAATCGTACGGAACCCTTCGTGCGCGAGTCCGACTCGCACTTGGCCGATTTTTTTTACTCATTTTTGCTCGATATTGATAACGGCAACAGGTAGACGCTTCAAACATTCACAGAATATTTAGTTATATATTTACTTTAAGAATAAATAATTAAATTAAAATAAAACAAATATTTAAGGGGGGCTCCCATACAACAAACGTGATTTTTTTGCCATTTTTATTGATAATGGTACGGAACCCTTCGTGCGCGAATCCAAATAGCTCAGTGGGTAAAGGGCCAGCGTATTAACCTACGGTCCCGGGTTCGAATCCAGACATGTACCACTAAATTCGACTTTTCAGATTTATGTATATATTTGTAATTATTATTTGCTCTTCGATGTAGGAAAGTTTGTGAGGAAATCGTGCGTCCAAGAAATTATATATCAAATGTCGTGTGACTGAACCTAAGTAATGTCTCGTTTTTCCTGTGGATTGTGGAGATCTGACGGCAGTGGCTCCGTGTAAAAATCAGTATTCTCCACAAATCCTTAGGCTTAGGTAGCGGACCCCGCTAATCCTAGTGAATTAGGAAACTCGATATCGCCAGGAAGAATAAGAATAGGAAATTGTTCATATCTTCCTGTGTAATGAGTCTGTCTACAGATAAATTTTCAGTTACTTCTCCGGGAAGGGATATTTTAGTATTTATTTCTACAGATCGAGCATTTAGCAGTGTTCTTCCGTAAAGTCAGAAGTTCACTTGACTTAACATAATTATCTTATTCATTAACATATACAGAAGTATTGAAGACTTGCAGTAATATAATTAATGTATAATATAAATATATATAATAAATTGAATCGCAAAATAACATTTCCATTTACTTTTATATATGTTAATATATACTGTATTCGCCAATTTCCAGCAGCAGGTGTTTTTGGCTTAACCTACACAATTACAAATAACATTAGCTTTATCACTGTATATGGATATATAGAGTACATCTACGAGTATTACATACATTATTATAAAGTGAATCTTTTTTTTGTATGTTTGCATATTCTATAACTTCACGCCAAATCCCTTACGGGGTAGGCAGAGAGTACTGAGCGCCACGTGACTCGATCCTTACATACCTCGCTTCTTTAACATTCATAACTTTTTATGGACGCTCGCCGGTTTCTAGGACTCTTAACATCACCTTCTGTTCAATTCAATTTGGTCATGACACGTTAGTCTTGGTCTTCCTCGGCTCCTACATCCTTCCACTTTTGCAATGTATATCTGTTTCGTCATTTTTTCATCCTGCATTCTTTCTACATGTCCCAACCAACGGAGCATACCTTTTCTTGTCTTAACACCGACACTCTCATTCAGACCAACTCTCTTTCTTACGTCATCATTACGAACGCGGTCAGCAATCGTTACGCCACAAATTTTGCGCAATGCTCTCATATCGACCGCATTTATTTTACTTTCATGCTCTCTCTGCCATACCCAGCTTTCACTTCCATAAATTAGCGTTGGGATTAGTACCGCGTTGTGTCCGGCAAGGTGTGCCTTCTGCCTAAGATTTCGGCTGCCTAAAAGTTTACTCAACGCTCCATTCACGCTGTTTCCTGCACTCACTCGTTTCTCCACATCAGCGGTGTACCTTCCATCGCTGCTAAAAGCGTTTCCATGATATACAATCTCATTCACTTGCTCCAACACTACATCATTAACCGTAATCCTAGTGTTCATTCTGGTTGTCTCTCTTTCAAATACCATTATCTTGGTTTTCTTCGCATTCAATAGTAAGCCTTTCTTCTTCTTCTGAATTATTTGACCTGGACTACGAAAACTATTGATGATACATAAAAAAATACATCTTTATAGTACTCATCATGGACCCACAAAAAAGTCCGCGATCAGGGAGCCCATGGATGTAAACGGCACAGGACCGATTGCTGTAGAAGTCTAAGTGAGAGTCCTATGTTCAGCAGCCGTGTTCAGCAGTGGACGTGATTCGGCTGAAATATTGATAATGATGATGTAATATTAATAACACTTTTTATTTTTTTTCGGATCTGTTGCTACGTTCTGTTTGTCCAATTATTTAAAGTATTAATAGCTTTCTATCTATGATAATAAACAACTTGACGATGCATAAAGGCCCTCGATAATATGTAATGTATTAGCGCCCTAATATCGAGCGTACTGACCAATAAAAACTGAGCGTTCTACTTCACCCGCACCTTAATCTTACTCGTTGCGGTGAGTTTAGTTACTATGCAAAATTGTGTTATTGAGTCACCATAGATTCTTCATGATATCTATCTACCCGTGCGACGCCAGGGCAGGTCGCTAGTGTCACATAAAGGCGTTTCAGAAAGTTCCTAATCAAATGGAAATTTAAACATTGTGTGTACTGATTTGCCTCCATGTAATAATGTTACGTATTTCAGGGCTTTTGGAGTTTCATATTTTAAGATAAGAAATGTTTTGCGGCAGTTTGTATGGGTGTATATTTATCATTCTGCTATATTATTATATGTGATACTTATATACTCCGAAATTTTTCGAAAGACATTCAGCTATAGCAAATTGCTACTTATAATTTATCGTTTTAAAAGAGGTAGGACGCAATAAAGCAGTCCCTCTGGGGAAGTACCTCCATCTCATAGAAAACCGCAGCCAAATAACATTTCTTGGGTTGTTGTGTTTCTGCGTGTGAGTGAAGTTACCAGTAAGCTCCTAAGGAATTGCTGTGTAAGCAGAAGAGGTATCACACGAGCGATCTCCCGACGTTGCATAAAAAAAAATTACGTGCGAAGCCGAGCAAGTCGCTTGTAATATACGTAGTCCGACCATAAGTTCTGTTACAAATGAATATGCATTTATTTATGAAGTAATGTAATCTTAATATAACTTATATGCACATATTAATAAAAGTTCTACAAAAAATATAAAAAATGGATCTATTTGTAATGGCCAGCTTTACGCACTGTTTCCAAGAGAAATTTAGCTACTGCTTGCTCCAGAGATTTCTTAAGATATATAATGTCGGCATGTCGTTCCGAGCAGGCCATGCCCTCTAAAACTGACCATAATTTGTAGACCATAAAGTTGTCTAAGGGGTTCAGATCTGGGCTAGACGAGCGTCAGTCTTCAGCTCTTCTAAAGTCCGGAACGTTGGTTTCGACCCAGGCTTTAGTAGTTCGTGCTTTGTCACCAGGTGCAGAGTCCTGCTGGAAAGTCCACGGTATATTTTTAAAAAGTGTATTGCTGAGAAGTTTCATGATCCAAGACAGTCTCTTGATACACTTTGGCAGGAGTCTTCGCTCCTTTTTCATAAAAATGAAGCTTTGTGACTCATTGATTAGACACCCCTCTCCAAACCATTACAGACGCATAATGATGACCACGGTGTACCTTTCTGACCACTTGGGCGGCTTCTTTAGAACTGTGTGCTTACAATTTGTCATTTTCTTTGTTGTAGTGGTATTAGCCGTGTGGCCTCGACGTAAGATTAGGCCACCCCGTCTCAACCCGTGGGTATCGTAAAAGGCAACTAAGAGAATTATCAAGGAGATGGGCAGCAGCATCCCCTGATTTTAATATACTTCCTGCGGCTTTCAACCCGCCTGCTAACCATGGCAACTATGGCAAAAAAAAACCCCAGTCACCGGCAGCCCCGCTGATCCTGGCTTCGGTAGCGGTCAGAGTATCGGCGGGGTAGGGAGTGCTAAGAATCCCAGGTTCCGACGCCGCGGCTACCATCACAACAGACTGGACTTGGCAACATACTTATGCAATGAGGACCGATAGTGGAGCTGGAAGAGGAACTAAAGAAGTTGCACAGGGATAGGACTGTCTGAAGTCACAACAATGAATTAGTACAATAAATAAAATAATACATTCCACAAATGTACAACTTCATTTTGTTCATACTGAACATGAAGGGCACCGTAAGGCCTTTGAGTACAGTTCATCCGCAGGCTGCATGTGTAAAAGGATTAACAGTAAGCCCACAATATAATGGCTTTCAAACTGTGGCGTTATATGTATTTTCTATTGTGTATTGCCTAAATTATATATATATATGTATGTGTGTGAGATATATATATATATATATAAATATATATAGTACCTCTAAATTGCATAGAAACCTTTTTATAAATTATCTTATCAAAGTTAATATTTTTTATATGTTGAAGGCGGCCAAGCAAACCGTGTTAATAGATAAGGCAGACTGATGCGGCGCTGCCAGCCAGTCCATATCCAGCTACGCACGCGAACAATGTGTCGCTTTGCTTACCGCCGCGCATACGCAAAGATCGCTAACGCATACGTTGTTTGTTTATCTGTATAAATTCTGTGCATTCATACTTTCACTTCTCTGTCATTTTCACTCCTTCTGTCTACTCTGCTGTGAACTATCTGTGCTATCTTCATAATATACTGTTCTTCATCTATCATGCTTACAACGTTCATTCTTCGCCTTCACCCCGCTTATCGCCTCAAGCCGCTACAGCTACAGCTACATACGAGTAGAAGCAAGTACATGGAGCTACTACTATCATCCCTAAAAAACTAATTGTACACTTAGCAAACCTGGAATCAGTATGTTACTTCTGGCTGCTAGCACCCTACGCTCCCTGTTAATATGCGCGTCATAATTCAGTGATGCATTAACCCAATGTCCCAGATATTTGAATTTGGAGACCATTATGAGCGAGGCGCCGATTAAGGGGCACAATAAAACCGTTGTCGTCCGGGTAACTCAACACGAGTTCATAAATTTACCATCTTTCGGTCGATATACAGACTGAAGAACCTAGGCGACATCCTCACTCCCTACATCCTTAATCCCACACTCCAGTCTAAAATGACAAAACTGGGCGGGTTTGACCCTTACCACCTTAACTGATTTTCATGATAGCTGTACAAAATTTTAAATAATTATATGAGTTCTGCAGTATTATTGTACAATTTCACCCACAACTTGTTATAGGATACCAAGTCGAAGGCTTTCGATAGATCGAGAAAACAGACAGTCCGACTGGAGAACTCACAATACGCAATATATAATTTCAAACCAAAATTAAATTGGTATTGTGTGAAATGAGCCCATTTAGAAGTCCGTGTAATATCAAACAAAATGCAGAGAATTTTTATTTTCCTTAGAGACTTCAGCATACAGTTCTTCAAAACAGGAATAGGAGATTTTTACAAAATCTGTAAAGAACAAGTGATTTCTCTGGTGTTGAAAATGCCCATAGGCTTCGATAATTACTTACAAACAAGCAGGTCGTACGCTTAATGATAGTGACTTATTAGTTATACGTACTTTGGTGGCACGAAATAAAGAAAAGTGCCTGTACAAATTCTCATATCAAAGCTATGTTCAGATAGTTTTTAAGTAAAATAGCTTTGAAGGACGGAAGGACAAATTAAACGCATGGAACCCTGAAAGTGGTAATCAGAAATAAGTGCGGATTATTAAATATTTAATCAGGACTATGGAGGAATGGGCATCCATCATTTTTTAACGTAATAAACTACTAATTTTTTGTAGTGGTGTTAATCATTTGTATTATTACCCATTCGAAAAAATATAACTGAAAATTCACTTCAGAAATATGGTGTATTCTTTTATAAATTAATTTTACTGCTATATTTTTATTAAAATTATTTAGGTCAGGGTACAAGTGAAGAATTGTTCGATATGATGTCGACAGTATTTTTCTATAAGCGCACGGCTCGCCGATGGCGGGGTGTCCGCCATCCCATGCTTGAACAACAGTGGTCGCGTACTGTGCGGTTCCAGAAAAGTTTTCTTCCGAGAACTCTCAAGTTGTGGAAAGAACTCCCAGCCGAGATTTTTCCGAGGGATTACAGTGTGAGTTTCTTCAAAAAAGGCGTGAAGAGGTTTTTAGAGGGTCGGCAACGCTTGATTGACAACCCCTGGTGTTGCTAATATCCGTAAGCTACGGTGACTATTTAACATCAGGCAGGCCGTATGCTTGATTGCCACCTAAACGATATAAAAAAATATCTATATGCCGTATTATATTTATGTCAACGCCAAAGTCACTCATATCTTATGCACCTTGCTATTTAATAAACAGTGCTCTGGTGAATAAAACATAGAGTGCATCAAAGCAGCCTGAATGAAGAAGTTTTCTTACAGAAGTTTTCTTACATTCTTCTTACAGAAGATCGCAGCCAACTAATAAGTCACTGAAGGATTCTGTTGTATTTCTGTGAATGAGTTAAGTTCTTTGGAAGCACGTGTGTTAATGCGCTAGCAATACTCCTTCTATTTCTTGTTAATACGTAACACGATGAACTCGGTTGCGCAGTGGCTACTAAAGCTACTATGACACCAACGCTTTTCATGAGGTTCAATTCCCAAACAGAACAAACATTCGTATGCATGAACATGTCTGTTTGTCTTGATCTGGGTGTATTTAAGAGAAGTAGGGCGCATGAAAGCAGCCCGCCTGTGGAACCTCCACCTCACAGAAAACCGCAGCCAGGTAACAACTTAAGATTTGGAGTTGTTATTTGGCGAAAATCTTCACGAGCCTACAAGCTCTCGAGAACATTTCGAGTCAAAATGGTGTAATTTTACGAATGAAGAAGAAATTATTTTGACACGAAATTATAATTAGGTGTCCGTACGTACCACAATTCGTAAAGAGAAGAAATCGTTTTAATCGTAATTTCCAAGTATTTAAATTGCATTGAAAAGATTTAGAATTCGTGAACGCTATATTGCGTTCCGTGCCAATGAGAAAAAAAATTAAATACATTTCATTGGAAACAACCGAGATTCGGTGTAACGACTTTTCGATTCGCATGAGAATTTTCCGTATCAATGTGAATATCTGTGCTGATTATTTCTCTGGATTCTTGAGGTCTGATATCGTTCTATATCAAAATCACTATCTTCAGCCAAATTCTTGGCGGACCTGGCCAATCCTAAGGTATTACGAAACGAGATAACCCTAGAATGAATAGCTTATGTAAAATATACATATAAAAAACTAAAAAGAGCCAATCATCGCGCTGGTGTCAGAGCGGATAGCCAATTGTATTTATTATTAAGGTAATATTCAATTAATAATGAAAGTATATACTTATAAGTTCTGATCAATAGTTAATAGATTCAGGTGTTACTTTGCGAAAGTCAAATTTACAGGCAATTTAATCCAAACTAAGCACACAAAGTAGTTTTGATCAAATTGCCTGTAAGTTAAGATCAATAATAGAAGTAGTCTAAAAATAATTTCATTTTTTTTTTTTCCTAATGAGTTCACTTATGGGACTTATTTCGACTCTCGTCGAAAAGTTGTCGTAATGCCCTCATTAAATATTGTAACATGGAACATTAATGGCCTAGCACCAAATGTCAATGAAGTGGAGGTGTTATTGGCTACCCACAGGATTGATATACTGTTGATATCAGAGACACACTTCACCGATAGAAGCTCAGTTAAAATAAAAAATTATACAATTTACGACACCAAACATCCAGATGGTACAGCACATGGAGGAACAGCAGTCATTGTGAGATCGTCCATAAAACACCATGAACTAGCAGGGTATCAAACAGAATATCTCCAGGCGACCACTATAACAGTGGAGGGAAAGACGGGCAACTTTAACGTCTCGGCTGTGTATTGTCCACCAAAACACAAAATAAAAAAGGAACAACTAACACACTATTTCAGTACTCTCGGCCCCAGATTTGCAGCCGGAGGCGACTGGAACGCCAAACACCCCCACTGGGGCTCAAGACTAACAACCACACGAGGACGTCAACTGAAACTGTCAATCGAATGCAACAACCTGTCAACGCTGTCTACAGCTGAACCGACACACTGGCCTACTGACATGAACAAACTACCCGACGTAATAGACTTTTTTATTTGTAAGGGCATGTCACAATACTTCACCTCAATTAACTCCTGTCTGGATGGATCCTCTAATCACACTCCGGTTCTCTTAACCCTCAGCACAATTCTGTTAGAATATGAAACAACTCCAAAGCTGTACAACAAGTACACGGATTGGGATTCTTTCCGTGAAATTATAAACAAGAGGCTCAATCTTCGGATTCCGTTAAAAACACCGAATGACATAGATACAGCGGCAACTCACTTTACCAACTTGGTTCAGGTCGCCTGTTGGTCAACGACTCCTGACAAACCGGTCTACAAACCCAGGCACAACTCTGTTCCATTGGACATAAGAAATAAGATACGACAAAAAAGACGACTACGCAGAACATGGCATTACAGTAAACATGAAGATGACAAAAAAGCATACAACAAAGCGGCTAGAGAACTTAAAGAACTGCTCAGAAATGCCAAAAATGAAACTCTGTCATATCGGTTGGAATCATTGACTGCCACTAAGTCCACGGATTACTCACTATGGAAGGCAACCTCTGGTCTAAACCAACCAAAAAGAACCAAACCGGCCTTAAGATTAGAAGGTGGTAAATGGGTCAGAACACCACAGCAAAGAATAGATACCTTTGCGACCCACTTATCTAATGTATTCAAACCAAATGAAGCCACTAGTAATAACCCTGATATAGACGATATACTGAACCAGGACTTCCAACTAGATATCCCCATTAAACATACCACTCCACGAGAGGTGTTTAAATTCCTAACTCGACTTGACAATAAAAAGGCTCCAGGATTTGATCAGATCACTAAAGAGGTTCTCCTTGAACTACCTAGAAAAGGAATAGTCTTTCTAGCAATATTATTCAATAGTATCATAAGAGTAGGTTACTATCCAGTCATATGGAAGATCTCCCAAATCATAATGATTCCCAAAGATGGGAAGCCAATCAATGAAGTTGGATCATACAGACCGATTAGTCTCTTACCTGTTTCATCAAAGCTCTTTGAGAAAATCTTGTTGTCACGAATCATGAAAACCATACAAGAACGATCTATAATCCCAGACCACCAATTTGGATTCAGACAGAATCATGGCACTGTGGAACAGGTGCACAGAGTTGTGAACCATATAAGAAGGACCCTAGAACACAAGGAATACTGTTCGGCAGCTTTCCTAGACGTTCAACAGGCTTTTGATAGGGTGTGGCATAAGGGTCTCCTTTGTAAGATCAAAACGCTACTGCCCCACGCATACTTCGAGCTGTTGAAATCGTATATCTCTGAAAGAATATTTCAAGTTAAGGATGGCGAATATACCTCTAAATTTCAGAACATAAATGCAGGTGTACCGCAAGGATCAGTGCTGGGACCAGTTTTGTACACTATCTTTACGTGCGATCTTCCTGAAACGCAAAGTGTAGTAACGGCCACATTCGCAGACGATACTGCCATCCTCGCAAGCAGCAACGATCGCTACAAAGCGTCACAAACCCTCCAACAAGGGCTAGACAAAATCGAGCAGTGGTTAGCAAAGTGGCGAATCAAAGCAAGTGCCTCTAAGTCTACACATGTCACATTTGCACTGCGCACTGGAGACTGTCCACCTGTACAATTGGGAGATGCCATCTTGCCACACAATGAGTCTGTTAAGTACTTGGGTATGCATCTAGATCGAAAACTCACCTGGAGAAAACACCTACAAAAAAAACGTGAACAGCTAAATCTTAGATATCGGACACTTCATTGGTTACTTGGAAGGAATTCAGTGCTAAGTACAGACAATAAACTTCTTATCTACAAGGTCATACTAAAGCCTATATGGACATACGGTATTCAACTGTGGGGATCTACTTGTAAATCTGTACTTGTAATCTGTATGATGGCAATATTGGCCATCATACAGAGAGCTCAAAATGGCATTCTTAGAAACCTGACCAACGCTTCATGGTTCCTGAGAAACAGCGAATTGCATGGAGAGCTAAACATCAACACAGTCAATGATGAAATAAAGCTATCTATGACTAGCTACAAACAGCGAATAGCTATGCATCCAAATCCTCTGGCAGTGGAACTTGGAAGCATAAATTATAGAAAAAGACTGAAACGTAACCACATAATCGAGTTGGATTTGTGAATGCGGGAGTAATGGTCAATGGATCACTTCTCTCACAGAACTAAGGAACTTTTATCATATCTGCTCATAGTCGATGGAAAAAAAAAAGACTGATCGCAGATCATAGTACAACAAAAAAAAAAAAAAAAATTTTTTTTTTAACTTTAATCGTAAAGACGATAAAATATTCCCACTTCGTTCGCAATTACCAGTATAATATTACGTTTTGCGAAAGTATGTGTGTATATAACTATATACTTTTAGAGAAACTATGTTCAATTTCTAGATGACGACGGTTAAAGTATTTATACTAACAGTTAAGTCTATTACATCATTTACCTATCGGCGCTATAAATTTTTGTCTCGTATTTCATGGGTTGCTCCAAAACCCGCACGTGACTTTTAATTAAACTACTACTAATTGAGGGAGTACTTTAAGACTGCTATTAAACTCACTGGGAAAATTATGATAAAGTTATTTTCATTATAGCCTAGATTTTTCATTTACGACTACAGATACACGTGCTTAAAATTCAGTGCTTGCTAGATACTATCGGAAATATAATAAAATTTGTATGAGTTGAATAATAAAATCATATTATTTAATTAGGATATATTGCTAATAGCTTCGCTCGTGCGTTGCATGGTTTAGCATAGTTTGCAACTAATGCAACGTCGAAAGTAATGAAACTATGTGTATGGCATTTAGTAATTACACGTGAGAGACACCATGAGCAATGATTAGTTGCCGCTATAGAAGCCAGCAAAGAGAAACACATTACCGGAAGTTCAGGCAGCAGCATCATCTTGCGTACATCCTGAAAATGCGATCACCTAACTCGTCTGTCAAATACGAGTATGAGTAAAATCCCATTTAAAGGGCAGGCCTAAGTTGATGAATTTAACGTCCTTCATCTGAATTGATGATGACATTTCAGTTCGCTCAGAGTAGATGCACAAGGCATACACGCCGCATCTCCTATAATTCCAGTGGTAGTCCAAAAAATACCCATAGAAAAGACACAAATCAGAGTATCAACTCTGATTTATGTCTTTTCTGTGGGTATTTTTTTTCTTTTAAGAACAAAAATAAATAAATGCTCTGTTGCAACCTGTTTGGATCTTTATCACCAGTATACACTGTGAAGGATGTAAACAAATTTGGATTCTACTGCACACCCGTTTCAGGGGCTAACTATCTTAAGATTGGCTCAGGTTGTCGAGCAGCATGGCGATGCCCTAATTGTAAATCATTCGACCCCGTTGCTACTGAAGTGGAGAGTTCTGTTCAGATCCCTCTCGACCTTGGTGACCAGTCACATCGAGATCATTATTGAATAAGATACATGATGAAACGTCAGCTAGTAGATGTCCATGCCCTATTTGTGGAGGTTAAAATCATCAAAAGCGAAATTGACAACTTAACGTCTTTTTGTGAGTTCGACCATTACAGTCTAGCAGAGGAGAGCACAACAACAAGTTGGTGAATTATAGATGAGGATACAAGAGATGACAAAGTTCGTTCTAGAAAGCATCATACAAGGTGTTCAGATACTTTGAAATGTTGGAAAGCGAGTCAGCTGAGCATGAGCAACGATCTAGACTAGACTAAACAACGTAGATATCAAGGGTATCCCTGTCAGGAGGACGGTGAATATACGCTGTTATACATGTCGCGGGAAGTACTATTGGATATAAAGTGCCTAAGACTCAAATAAATTATATAGAACGCATTCCAACACATAATTTCAGAGAGAAATCTGTTATTCTCATATTTCATAATCGATATATAAAATGAAAATATTGTTTCTACTGCACGTGCGTGTGAGATTCTGTTGTCCTCGTGCACACTGGGAATTGACAGTGACTAATGAATATTTGTCAATAATCACTTGACTCCCGACAACAAGCGCCTGAAGATTAAGGCTGCCGCTAGGGACAAGGGTTATGCGTACGTATGGGTTGAATATAGTAAAATACACGCAAGTAAGAATTATACTTCATATATGTTTATTGTCAATGGAAATTCCCGAGTATCTCTGGTTAAAGCAGCGGTAGAAATAGATATAAATGTGGTGCGTGTTGCGATCGATGACTGGCCTCGTCGATTAAGGCCATGTATTCGAAATGGAGGAGGATATTCCGAATAATGTTAATAAAATTTTATTGTACATTTAATTACCTTTTATTTTATATATAACTTTTACATAAGATATAATAGTGACAATTCGAAAATTCAAATAGTGTCAACTCTGTTCACCATAATGTAACAAACTACGGCTTGTTCCTAATGAGATGTGTTAATTCTTTACTTAAATATGGCTACAAATCAATTAACTAATAGTAATGTAATTGTTTACTACCAAAACGCATGGGACTTACACACTAAAACATATAAATTTCATCGTAATGTTTGTATAAATAATTATGATATAATATTAATTACGGAGACATGGATGTACGAAGATGTTTGAAATTCGGAATTATTTGACGATCGATATATGGTGTGACGGCGAAAGGATGTTTTAGTAGATACGTTCGTGTATCTGACTGCAGTGTCTCAACCAACCTATTGCTCTACAATATAATATCTGTGGGTTACGGTATTTGTGTAATGCCCTCGCAACAAATCACTGACTTTTTTTACATGCAACGTCGAGAGTAGACAAAATAATAACCCTTTTAACTCTCAATGATGCAGAGAAGATTACTCCTCAAATGCTTTTTTAAACAATGTCGATAGGCATGCAATCATACGGCCCAAATGAAGCATCAATCGCGCGATGCCACCTCTGCTGCTAACACAGCTACTCTTTGGGAGCTTACTGATGTCCACACTCACAAATAGGAACCCAAAACACTCCAGGGAGTTTGTTATTTGATTGCGGTTTTATGTGATGTGGAGCTACTTCCCCTGGCGGACTTCTTTGATGCGTCTTACCTCGTTTAAAAACACCCAGCCTAAGACAAACAGACAAGTTTATGCATGTTTGCGTCGGACGATTTTCGATTTTTTCGATTTTCGACGAATTTCGAGGTTCGATAACCCACGAGTCTTTGTATCATATTAGCGTTATTGACCATTGAACCACCGAGTATTAATTATCTTACGAATACATACCTCCTGCGTATGTTAGATAATTAATAAATTTAATATTAATTTTACTAAATACAAACAACTTGCTTGTCAATAATATTGGAAACTTACTGATGACTAATCATGATTTCCTGTTTTTACTCGACGTGTACAAGTATTTATGTTTAGTGTGGGTGATAAATGTATTGAGATAAATACTTACATGATTAATAATGATTTTACAAAGGTGTTTTCATATACGTAATTACGTTATCATACAATTAATTAGAATAAACATAGATAGTCATTGTCATGGCAAAAATGGCGGGTGGACAAAAATATTAAAATGGAGTGCCGTTGGGCTGACAGGACTTCTGCTGCTAACACTTTGACCAGTTCAGACGTCTTTTATACCAACTTCGTATTGTGATATACCACAGATAAGTGGCATTGTGTTGCCTTTTATATTATTATTATTATTTTTTTTTCATTTTATACGTACACCCCTGCCGTGGGCAAGGCGATTTATATAACAATATGTATATGTTATACACATTTTTAAAATCATTAATTATAAATAAATAACACATTCATACATCATACTCTCTTTCATTCCGCAATTCATTCTTCCATTCATCATCTTGCAGTAATATTTTCTAAAAAAAAAAAATTTGATTTTGCCCATTTTAGAACGCCGGTAAAACGATTATAACTGTTTCCAAATTTCCCTCCCCATACTGCGTCGGTCCATCCATGGGCGACAGAGAGCATCACAGCTCCACCTAGCCACCGCGATCCCATCGGCTATACAGAGTATAGCCGAGGTATACAGCATTAGTCCTAGGTGGAGCCGCTCTGCTTGTTACGGTCAATGACAACCATGGCTAGACCGACGCAGTATTTTAAAAATTTTGTCCGAGTTTTGCCCACTACTAATTCGGAGACTGTGTTTTCGGTGACCCGCATTCCCAACTCCTGCTCCAAATCGTACCTCTGTTTGGAGAATGCGGGACACCGAAACAATACGTGCTGCACTGTCTGGTCCACGCCGGGCTCGCAGAAGCAGGACGGGTCATCCGCGCACTTGAACCTGTGCAAGTACGCGGAGAACCCACCATGCCCCGAGAGGACCTGCGTGGTGATGCTCGACGGCACCATTTTGCCCACGATGCCGTACGCCTCCGCCGCACTCGGGAAGAACAGCTTCGTCGTTGAAGCTGTCGTTCCCGATTTGTATCTCCTGTCCCATTCGTCAATGGTCCCCTTACGGATCATACCTTTGACGAATGAGACAGGGCAGCGGTCGTAATCTGGCCGCCTCCGCAACCCCAGTGCGGCGCTCCTGGCGAGTTCATCGGCACGTTCGTTCCCCTCCAACCCCGCGTGTGCCTTGATCCAGAACAACGAGACGCTCTTACCCTGGCTTTTGCACAGTTTAAGAGCGTCCCGTGTCTGCACCGCCAGGGGATGGGGGGACTCGACGTTCGCCACCGCCTCGAGCGCCGCCATGGAGTCGCTGAAGATGCCGATACTGGGTCCATCGCAGCTCAAAGCGTACTCGGCCGCCGTGCAGATAGCCAGGAGTTCCGCCTGGTAGACGGTACAGTAGGACGACAAAGCAAGCTTGACGGCCTTGGTTTCCGCGCCGCCGTTCCATATGGATACAGCGGCGCCAACCCGGCCCTCAATCTTGCTGCCGTCCGTGTAAATTCGCAGGGCAAAGTTGGAGTGTGCCCTGCATTGTTCCTCGTCCACCAGGCTGCCGAACTCCAAGCCATCTAGCTCCGCGGGATGCGGGGCCTCGATCTTCGAGGCCATCCGCTCGATCTCCCTGTCCCCGAGCAGCGGATGGGGTAGCCCCCTCTTGGCCTCGTACAAAGAGGCGACCTCGCGCACTCTGAGGTCAAGAGGCAGCACCCCGGCCAGCAGCAGTGCGGAGTTCAGGGAGACCGTGCGGTAGGCTCTGCAGATCTTCTGCGCGAAGCCCCGCTGTACGCTGTTGAGCTGTTTCTGGATGCCCAGCTTATTGACCGCTGGAGCCCATGCGGCGGCAGCGTACAATATTGTAGGTTCCACTACGGCTGAATATATGATCTTCACTACTTCAGGGTTGAGACCCCAACTGACGCGGGCCGTACGCGCAAGGCGCCCGTATATGGCCACTGCCCTTTTACAGACAGTAGCCACGTGCGCGTTGAACGTCAGACCCGCGTCAATCGTCAACCCCAGCAGTTTGATCTGCCGAGACATGCCAATGTCTATCCCGCCCATGGTAAGGCGCGGAGTGTCATACCTAAGTTTGCGCGTGACCAGCATAGCGCTGGTCTTATGCGGCGCAAACTTCAACCGGTTTTTGACACCCCACGCCCTCACATGCTCGAGAGCGGCATTGGCCTGTCTCTCTATATCCAGCGCAGTGTTGCCGTCGAACATCAGCACGACGTCATCGGCGAAGGCCTGACAGTGCACCCCCGCAAGGTCGAGTTGCTGCAGAAGAGGATCCAATAGGAGGTTCCACAAAATCGGTCCTCCTATGGACCCTTGGACGCACCCTTTGGTGGTGGACCGCAAGGTTTCCCCCCCGGCGTACCTAACTCTGACCGTCCTATCGCTGAGATAGCTGTCGATCACTCTCCTCAAGCCCAGAGGACAATTTTCCTCAGCCAGTCGTAGTTTGATTGCCGGCCACCAGGCGTTGTCGAAGGCTCCCTCTATATCCAGCGAGACGAGAGTGAGCATTCTCCTCTCGTCAAGCTTGGCGCGGATGTGCTGCACCAGGTTATAGAGGGAGTCTTCGGTGCCCCTTTGTGGCATAAACCCGTACTGGCGAGTACTAATCCTCGGTAGAATGTGGTGCTTGAGGCGAGCGATCAGCATTTTCTCGTATACCTTGCCCAAGACAGGCAAAAGCCCAATCGGCCTGTACGATTTGGGCATGGTATACGAGTCTTTGCCTGGTTTTGAAGGACAATTACGAGGGCCCCCTTCCACAGCCGAGGAAAGTAGCGGAGGGCTCGACATTTATTAAGAAGGGCCAGGAAGAACTCAGGGTCACTGTTGATGGCCCGAGCGCAAATGTCAGGCGTGAGGCCGTCGGCACCGGGAGCCTTCTTCGGGTTGAACGACGATACAGCCGCTGTGAGTTCCCTCATGGTAAACGGCGGGTCATGATCATCATCGACCCGCTCGTTTACCTCGCGGGCCTTCTTCCTCATTTCGCGGTGATCTGTATCGTCGTCCAACTCGCTGTCGGCAGGATAGAACGTATCCGCCAACAGCTCGAGGGACTCCCTGTGATCCAACGGCCTCCCGCCCTCCTGGAGGAGTACATCCTCCTTGCGCTCGGTTGCCCTCCCAATGACCCGATAGATACCTTCCCAGACGCCTTCTCTGTCTTGCCTCCCGCAAAATTTCCTCCAGCTGTCAGTCTGGGCATCCCGCACTGCGGCCTCGTATTTGCCCTTCTGTTCGAGGTACGAACTGACCACCATTTGTCTCCGGTCCGGCGCTGCGTTTCGGATTCTGCGTCGCTTGGTGTTGGTTTGCCTCTTCAGCTCCTCGAGTTCCTCCGACCACCACGGCAATCTAAATGAAACCCCGCCTTTGATTTTGGGCATCGCTGCCTGGCAGGCCTCGGCTATGGCTCGGGTATACCCGTCCACGATTACCTCCAGGTCCTCCCACACCTGGACCGCCTCAACGCTCTCCACGTTCAGGCGGTCCCTCCGCATGATTGCTGCCAGTTTCTCACGAAACTGACACCAATCCGCTTTCCTGGTGTTGAAGATCCTGGTGGTCCTCGCCACGGATACCCCTTTCGCCCGTGCCAAGTTGATTTCAAATAGAATGCCGTTGTGGTCAGAGGACGTTAGGGCCTCGGAGACGCGCCAGCCATCCACCAGGCTCAGCATATCCTCAGAGCAGGCCGTCACGTCGACATGGCTGCTGTACCTCTTCCCGCCTCGAACGGTATCGAATGTCGGGACGTCCCCCGAATTAAGTATCTGGAGGCCCAGCTCCCCTAAGGCTCCAGTCATCATCTCCCCCCTGGAGTCCTCTTGGGAGCTGCCCCACCAGAAACTCTTCGCGTTGGCGTCCCCGCCTATGACCAACCTTCCAGGTCCGGTTTCACGCTCAACCTGTCTAAGCTGCTCCAGGTATGGCTCCATGGGTTTGTCAGGTTCGAAGTAGTAGGAGACCAGTGTAATCTTCCAGGCACTAGTCCGGATCCCCACCACAACGATGTTGTTTGTGGTGAGTTGTGGGTACTGTACGACATCAAGTTCGTGATCGAAGACGGCTATTGCCGCCTTCACAGTACCCTCTCCGTTCCCCAGTGCCTGGAAGACTCTCACTCCACGATAGTCTCTTACGCTTCCAACCCGACCCACATAGGGCTCCTGCAGCAGTGCGACAGATATTTTGCGCTCACCTGCCGCCAACAGCAATTCGTGCGTTGCTAGCTGGCTTCTCTGTAGGTTGGCCTGAGCCATTCGATACTGGCGGGTGGTCCCCGAGGCAATCTCAGCAATAGGCGACAGAGGCCCGCGCCAATCCGTCCCACTTCTTTCTTACCGGGCATTCGCCGCCGAACGCATTGTGTTTCGCGTTCGGCAGCTTTGCCCGGGTGCAGTTTTTGCATGCTGGAGTCCCCCCCGCCCTGGCGTCCGCGCACTCCGCCTTGAGGTGCGGGCCACCGCAGTGGCTACACAGGTCGGCGGGTTCTTTGCAGAACCGCCGACCATGTCCGAACCCCAAGCAGCGTGTGCACTGGACGAGGGGCGTCTGGTCCTCCACGACGCACCTCTGGAGGTCGATACGCAGCTTCTGCTCCGCTATCGACCTCCTCCAAATCACGGGGGAGACGCTCAGCACGACGTGGCGGTTGTGCGGGTTTCGCGCCTTCCTACTATATTTGACAGCGACGCGGTCCTCCCCGCCGTCGAGGCCCCGAAAGACGTCCCGGTTCTGGTTGCGAAGGGCGCGTATGAGCTCTGCATCGCTGTGGATGCTCAGCACGTCCCTCACAACCAGAAGCGGGTCCTTGTTTTTCGCGTCCTCGACGACCAGGCCGCTCCCCGTCGCTGCCAATCTCTCCTTTACCTTATCCCTTTCCTTCTCGTCCATACATCCTACTACAACCCTGCGGTCCCTCACCTTTCGCACCCGCTCGACCCTGACCCATCCCTCCTTGGCATCGACAGCTTCCCTGATTTTTTGGAGCACCTCGTCCCCCGTCTCTGTTTCCACGGTCGAGGAGACGACTACAACAACGCATATAAACTTGACTAATAGTAATAGATTAATAATCTCTGGGTAAAGCAGAGTTTTCACTTAGGGGTCATCCCACAGGAACACATCACTGGGATAAAAAGAAGCCATTTTGTTCCGGTGATGTGTTCCCGTGGGATAGTGTGGGATAGTAGTAGATGAAAAGGCGCTGACGGGTGAAAGCGAAATAAAACATCCATATTTAGTACGATTCAAACATCTAAACATGCAAACTATCCCACCTGTTCCTGTGGGATGACCCCTTCGCGAAAACTCTGCTTTACTCTGCTTTTACGCTGATACGTGAAAGCAAAATAAAACATCCATATTTAGTACGATTCAAACATCTAATCATGCGAACTATCCCACAGGAACATATCACCGGGAAAAAAGTAGCCTATTTGTTAATCCAGTACTTCATCTATCTACCTACAAAATTTCATCAGAATCTGTTCACGCGTTGAGGCGTGAAAACGGAACAAACATCCACACATACATCCATACAAACTTTCGTGTTTACAATATAAGCAGGATAACGAATACAACTTTTGACGAAACCCACAGTAGTTAATTACCTTAATTAGCAGTGAGACAGCCCAGGTCTCCATTGCGAAAGTAGCTTGAGTTGACGTTCACGACGTGTTTCCGGAAACTGAACTGACGGAGCTTCATTTACTCATTGTAAATGCAACTTCGTCGCTCGCGTTTTAACAAACATTAATATTAACGCTCATTGTTGTGTTATGTTCTTAATTGTACAACTAGTTTCACATCGCTACTGTTTGGAAAGTGAGTATCTCATTATCTAAATAGTCTAAATAGCGGGTGGAATATTTCATAGCTTTGTTCTCGGTAGGAAATAACATTTTGCTTTTTCCTCTAAATAGGGAAGATTTTTTTTATTTAAATTTTCGTCGGCAATATAGATGCATACTATTGGTGGTAATGCAAGATATAATGCAATAATAGCCCAGTGAATAAAGAATCAGCCTGTATATATCCGTCGGTAGCACTATATTCGTGTTTTCGGATATACGTACACATTTGTAAATATCACTTGAAGGAAAACGTCGTAAGAACAGTCGCAAGACCAATAAATTATATTTCAAAAGACCCTAAGAAAGGTCTGATTTTCCTTCTAGATAATGGAGGTCTGATGGCAGTAATTAATAATAATTCCATGTCTAAAGCAGAACCTTTACTAAATTCTTAGGCTTAGATAGTGGACTCCGCCTATTCAATGGATTAGGAAACGGGATAACGCCAGGAATAAGATTATTTTAAGTGTAAATAGTGTTAATAATAAAATAATATATACATTGTAAGTCTCGTATGTGAGAATGTTATCATTACAAGTAAAAGATATTTTGTTTTAATATACTGGTCTCACTTTATTATATACCTGACTGAATATGAAGCGATCTAGCCATCTATAACTTCACGCTAAATTCCTAAATTAAATAAGTAGGAAGAGAGAACCAAGCACCACATGACTCGATCCGAGCCCACCTTTTATAGCAGATTTTTATGTTATAATGTTATTACGCATAACAGCGGATGAACAACAATAACACCAAGAAACTTAAATTCGCAGAAAAACGTTTAGCCTGCACTCATTTACAATACACTTAAAACGCAGAATAGTGTAAATCAGTCATCTTCAGGCATGCTGTGGATTAAAATTATACTATTTTAGGGTTTCGTAGTAAACAAGGTACCCTTAGAGTTTCGTAGTGTCCGTCTGTCTGTCCGCTTGTCCGCGGCCTAGCTCTATATTAACTATGCTGACAAAGTGCTGGAATAAAAAAAAATAATATTTAGATTTGTCTACATAAACATGTCTGTTTGTCTTCGTATAGATGTTTTTAGGAGGAATTAGGCGATTCAAAGTAAGCTGACTGGGAAAGTACTTCCACTCATCTTTACATAACTTAGCAAATGAGCGAGAGTGAAAGCAACGCGGAAGCGTACTTCGTTTTTTGTAATATATCGTCAAGTTCATGGGCTACGGTAACCATTATACGACTTATGTATACCTCCCGATGTCGTATAAAAAAAACTAATATATTTGCACATTTAGCAATACTTATATAACACACGTACAACCCGCTTGACTGTTAGCAGTTACTATAGTCTATGGTCAATTGCAAGCAATAAAGGCATCACTTTAGCGCTGCTGATCCTATAGAATTCTCTTAACGTTCCTTTTAAAGAAAAACCAGGAAGAGAAAATTTTCATTCGACAAACTAAGTGTCCTTGAAAGAAGTTCTCTAAAATCAATAACTACGTGACCCAAGCAGTTTTAGTATATCAGGTAAACTAACTTTTGTGGAAGGAAGTATAATGTCGAAAAATTCTTTAAAATGTTTGGAACACAACCCATTATAATATCGAAAGAGCGTACAAAGAGAAGAAATGTCTCTCCTTAAACTTAAGGCTTGTATGTAAACGATCTGTATACTTAAGATCGGTGAAAATTCTTAAGTAATACTGATGATTTCCTTATGGATAGAACTTTTCTGCTAAAATACAACGATTACAATTGTGCTTAATCACAAATATTCATAATTTTTGTTATTGGCTAATATTTCTAACATTAACCAACAACAGAAATTTCATTAAATATTTCATAAAAAAATTGTATATATACATTTTACCAAAGTACGTCAACTCTGCTACATCATTAATATTATTTACATTGATGAAGATGCTTTCAGTTCTAGCACAACAACTACACTACTATAACTTCACGCAAATCCCTTACGGGGTAGGCAGAGAGAACCGAGCGCCACGCGACTCGATCCTTACATACCTCACTCGCTTCTTTCACATTCATTGCTCTTTTCATGCACGCTCGCCGGTTTCTAGGGCTCCTGACATCACCTTCTGATAGAACACGACCAATCTGATCATGATAGGTAAGTCTTGGCCTTCCTCGGCTCCTACATCCTTCCACTTTTGCATTGTATATCTGCTTCGTCATTCTTTCATCATGCATTCTTTCTACATGTCCGATCCAACGGAGCATGCCTCTTCTTATTTTAACACCGACGCTCTCTTTCAGACCAACTCTGCTTCTAACCTCATCATTGCGGATACGGTCTGCAAGCGTTACACCACAGATTTTGCGCAACGCTCGCATTTCAACCGCGTTTATCCTACTTTCATGCTCTCTCTGCCATACCCAGCTCTCGCTTCCATAAGTAAGCGTTGGGACCAGCACTGCATTGTGTATAGCCAGCTGCGCCTTCTGGCTCAGGTTTTTACTGCCAAGAAGTTTTCCCAACGCCCCATTCACACTATTCCCAGCACTCACTCGCCTTTCCACATCTGCGGTGTACCTTCCATCCCTGCTGAAAGCGCATCCAAGATATACAAACTCATTCACTTGTTCCAACACTTCATTATCTACCGTAATTCTTACATTGGTTCTGGTTTCTTCTCTTTCAAATACCATAATCTTAGTTTTTTTCTTCGCATTCAATAGTAAGCCTTCCTTCATACATTCGTCTTTCATCATTGTGACTAGTGTTTGCAGCTCAGATGGTGTTTCTGCTAACAGGACGGCATCATCTGCATACAGCAGACAGTTCACCACTAGGTCACCCATGCGTGATCCTACATTCGTCGATCTTATTCTCTGTAGACAACTATCGAGATACAGAATAAACAGCCTAGCAGACAACATGCAACCCTGTTTGACACCAATTTTGACATCAAACCAGGGTGACATGTTGCCATCTATTCGCACACATCTGAGCAATCCTTGTAGGTGGACTGCACAGCACGCAGCAGTGAGCCGTCAATCCCATATCTCGGCAATATGTACCACAGTTCCTTTCGCACAACCCTATCAAATGCCTTCTCAAGATCCACAAAACCGCAGAAAACCTTCTGGTCTGTGGCCAGATGCTTCTCTACGATATTGCGGAGCGAGAAAACTTGATCCGTACATCCCCTTCCATTTCGGAATCCTCCATGTGCCTCCCACAGCATTTCGTCGGATTTCACCCTCATTCTCCTTTCAATTATCTTTCCATATAATTTTGCTGCTAAGCTGATCAAACTGATGGCCCTATAGTTGGCGCAGTCCATGCGTGATCCCTTGCCTTTATACAAGGGTACGATGACTGCGCGTCCCCAGTCCATTGGGACCCTTCCAGTTCCCCAGCATAGGTTGCATAAGTACCAGAAGGCGTCCCGGACGTAAGTGCCACCTAGTTTGATCATCTCAGCTGTAATCATATCAATTCCCGCAGACTTTCCATTTTTCAAACTTTGTATCGACCATTCTATCTCATCCATAGTTATACCTTCATCGGACGCCGTCAACGTGGAGTGAGCATCAGACTCACTCTCATTGTCAGCGTCCGAGGCATATTCGTACATTTCTTCAAAATATACACTCCACCGTTCTAACACTTCCTGAGTGTTTGCAAGAATGATACCAGCTTTAGACTTAATCTTTTTCATACTGGATGCCGACGAACCACCCCAAGACTTCTTTACCTCTCTCCAAAAGAGTTTGGTATTTGCCTCGAAGTTTCTCGTCAGCCTCTGTTCCTCATTCATTATTTGTCTTTCAGGCTTCTTTTTCACTAAAGCCTTGGTTTCATTCTTGCATTGACGGTACATTTCTTTCTTCTTCTCTCTCATACCTTCATTTAAGGGCAAAGATGATACATAATCCAGCCACGCTTTCCTCTTTCTTGCTACGGAGGATTCAACCTCCGCATCCCCTTTCAATGTTTTATGCCTCTTTGCGCATCCACATGCTTCTTTTGCACTATCCACCATACTTTCTTTCAGAACTTTCCAGCAATCATCCACATCTGTGCCGGAAAGACCTGCATTTGCAAGTCTTTCGCTTACCAGATGTACATACATTCTCCTTACACTTTCATCTTGCAATTTTTCACTCCTTATCCTTTCATGATCTCCGGAAGGGATTCGCACTCGCCAATGCCTCCACTTCTTGAAAAGTCCCACAAACCGGCTTACCACCAGGTAATGGTCCGTTTCAAGAGTAGGACCTCTAAAGGCTCTTGTATCCATTATAGTATTTCGGAGACGTCTATCAATTATAATCAAATCAATCACACTTTTTTGGTCATTCCGTCTCCATGTATACGTGTGAATATCCTTGTGACGAAATAAAGTATTCGACACGAGGAGGTTTCGTTCCATACATAAATCTAGAATCGACTTACCTGCTTCGTTCACTCTCTTATCTCCATAGGGACCAAGAGCAGCTTCATAGCCGTCTCGTTTGGTCCCAACCCATCCATTCAAATCTCCACACATAATCACTCTTTCATTCCCTTCAGCTAAATCCAGAACATCCCTCACAGACTCCCAAAACTTCTCTAGTTCTTGGGCACACGCTGAGCTTACGGGAGCGTATGCTGCAACCAGAAATACTCGCGTGATGCCCAGTTTTATACGAACCCAGAGAAGTCTAGGCCCTACCAAACAGTAATCTTTCACACCAGGGGCTAAGCGAGAGGAGAGTATGACACCTACACCAGCACTGGCATGATCGTCCCGGTCTACACCAGACCATAGGGCCATCATCCCATCGGGCAGATCATCGGTGTCGCTCCCCTTGCGCTTAGTCTCTATCACACACAAAGCATCTAAGCGTTTCTCATTCATTAGGTCCATCAGCTCATTCATCTTATCACTCAGTCCACCTCTCACATTCCACGTGCCTATGCAGCACTCGGCTCTCTTCGACCCGCCGAAATTGGCGCTGCGTGGTGGGTGGCGGCCCCCCACCGCCGCATGCACCTATGTTCGCACCGACGGGGGCGGATCGGTGCGCGTCGCCTCCGGGGGACGCCCTAATCCGCACATCGGTGCGTTTTCGGACCAGAATTGCAATCTAATCGATTGGCAGGGGTCGCGAACGAGCACGCTTCTGGCACATGACCCCCTAACAACAACTACACACATATATATATATATACATCTGTGCATCTTATGTCGTTAAAATAATGGTGAGTTTTAAACGGTGTTGCATAGCTTGATCTATCACCGAGTAAATATTGACTATTATTATTAGTTCAGATGTACCGTACCTAGTGCGTTCTCTTTCAAATATCCATCTTTTCCGAACTCTATATGCTATATGTATGGGTGAAAAACGTTAAGTCCGTATTAGATGGCGCAGATTTTTACTCACCAATATAAATATATAACATCATTATTAAGAATGTCAGGACAAGGTGTGTAAGATAGAAAACATTTGGAACATATACCGGAAAAATGGAAAAATTGTGTTGTGTTATTGCGTGAACATAAAAAAGAAAATAGACGCCGAGTTTGATAGACAGCTGTCATGTGTTTTCATAACAACAGCGATATCTGCATTGGATATTGGTATTTTATTCAATTCAAAGCTGTGAATATCCTTCTGTTATCGGTGGTGATCATAAAATTGGTGTATTAGAAAACCGCAATATTCGACAATTTGTTTAGTTGCAAAGATTGAATTTTTGGAATTGAATGAATCTATTCTCGATGAACTGACTGACTGATAGACGATGTACAACCTGAATCATGGAGATAGAGACATCTTCTCCTTCTTGGCCTTATTCCGTTTTCTAACGCATTAGAATTGGTGGAGTCCGCTAAGCCTAAGCGTTTGGGGAAGATACTAATTTTGAGCAAAAGCGACTATCGTCAGTCCTTCACGGCTCACAGGTAATTTTCCTTCAACGTCATTTACAATTATAAATACATAAATCTCAAAAAGACGAATTCAATGGTAATTACGGACATCAGAATTCTAACAAGGGACCAGGTTAAGAAGCTATTACTTTATACCTTATTTATTATTTTAGATTTTATTTTAGAAATACTTCCTAATTCTTCGAAACTCAGTGATTAACTGGCAATGATTAACATTGTAATTTTAAAATTCGGTCACCACAGGACAGGCATTGCCTAGTGTGGGTCCAATGGAAATCCTATAACCTTTCCGTAAATAATGTTTTTCACAAATTATCACAAATAATTATTTTTATGTTCAATTAGCATTATTGTCATTATTTTTTAGTGTAATTAATTATCAAATCTTTTTTTTTTTTTGTTTTGGAAAATGATATCTGTGTTGAAAACATTATTAAATAAACTTATTACTTATTACTTACCTAAGCCATCACTGTTATAGGACATAGGACGTTTTATGAAATAAACATACGTTAATGGCTTTTTAGTCGGACACTTCTCATTTTGTCTTTAGTAAATTGTAAACGTGAAAAATCGAAGCATGTTGCTATTATTATATAAAATAATGAGCCGATAACAGAAAGAGAGAAAAGAAGTTTATTTGGAGACACAATTACATATTAAACTTAAAATAATAACACATTTATCATAATGTTATTATGTTGTTGTCCCGAATAGGTCTCTACTCAGCATTCAGCATATGCCGTCGCAGGAAGTGTCATGATTCTGTGGAGACCATTAAATAAGACAGTGGTACTCGGCACTGAGCAAACAATAACTCCTGTCTGACGTGATAATAAATTTTACTTTAAAACATGAACACTATGCTAGTAACATTATTTATATTTAGTTATAAATAAAAATAATATATAAATGTAAATAAATTTAGACATGTAAACAATAAATATTATTATGAATAACTACTGAGGAGGTATTCCTATATGTATATTGGACATATATAATTATAAAGCGCCTATCACATTATCTATTCAGCTTTTTGAAAATTCAATAGGTATTTTTTGTACTTATTCTTGAATGCAAGTACTGAATAAGAATTCTTGATCAGTGGAGGAATATTATTCCAATATCTGGATGTTGAATAACGAAAGCTACGACGAAATGCCGCAGTGTTGTTGGTTGGACAGATTATGCGGTCATGTATTCGGGATTTTCGTATAGTAAATTTTAATTTTGAAAATAGGTACGACGGATAATGAGTTTTTATATATGCGTCTCATCAAATTATTGTTGTTATCAAACTATGAGGAATAGGGTAACAAAACCTGATGCAAGAATTCTGCGAGTTGGAGCACTTTTTTTAGTTTTCGTGGTAGCAAGCACCCAACAACCACAGTGTCAACATAATTAAATTTAAATAGTATAAGTGATTCGCAGAGGCAGACTCGCATCTCCATACTTAAATATTGACGTCCTTGTTAAATAACCTTCAATCTATAATAGCACTGTTTAAGTATATCGGAAACATGTTTTTCGAACCTCATCCCGCCATCGACCACAACTCCCAAATTCCTTGTTTCATTCACTTGTTCAATATTAAAATTTTTCCTTTTAATTATTGGCGAATACCTATTAATTGTGTTTACTTGAGTCTTTGATCCTAGTACCATAGATTTAGTTTTGGATAGATTCAAAACCAAACCGTTAGCTTCTGACCATTTATATGTTTAGATCCTGATTGATTTACAGCTATATTTGTTCCGTTCGGCTTAAAAGATTTGTATATTTGTGAGTCATCAGCATATAAGTGACGTTCAGTTTGTATTATAGATTGAGGCAAGTCAGCAGTGTAAGGAATAAAAAGATTTGGACTGAGTATAGAGCCCTAGCGGATTCCTTTGTTTAAAAGAGACTTAGTAGACAGTATTTTTGTACCATTACATTAAGTAAATTCTACTCGCTGTAGATGACTAGACAAGTATCTAGAGAACCATTTCATTGCGTTGTCGTCAAAATATTAATATATTAGTTATGCTATAAGTAACTCTATATTAATAGTGTCAAAAGTACGAGAATAATCTAGCAGAACAAAAATTGCTCCCTGTCCCACATCTTGGCCAGCCAGCACATCATTGATAACGTCCGTGAGTGCTGTTGAAGTACTCTTATTTTCTCTAAATCCGATTGTTCTATGTATCTATAACTTCACGTCAAATCCCTTGCGAGGTAGGTAGAGAGAACCGAGACCCACGTGATTGGATCCTTATGTATCTCACCCGCTTGTTTAATATTCATTACTCTTCTCATGCTTAGCCTACGCTGACCGGGAACATTACTATTGAGTATGAACATTACTACTCGTAGTACCAGTAAATTCTCGTACAGGAATAACAAAAAAAATCGAATTCAAAAACATCTGCTATGAAAAAAATGAACTTAAAGGTACAAAATAATTGCTACATTTCTTAAAATTATTGCTTATAGCAAACATTATGAGTGTACTGATATTAGAAGTATATTTTTGGACTACTTAGAATAAAATCAATGTATTAGGACAATAATATACATTTATTGTTATTTTTGTAGTAGGTGCCAGCCAAACTTTTAAGAATTTAGGGCTTAAAAGAAAAGTACATACCTCAAAATCCTAATATCGATATATTCGGTGCTTATACATTTACAGAAAATAGTACGGCGTCCGTGACATACATTTCGACTAAATATTTCCGAAACTGCCAAGTATTTTCATATAATTGAGAACATCCCAACATTTATATTTAAATCTAAGTAAAATACATCTCTTATCAAAATATTTATTGAGATGACATAATTTGAAATTGGGCTGAACCTGTAATAATATATCATAGCCCGAATACCGATTTTATTATTCCGGCAGTTTCTAATACTATTAAGTAATTAATATATTTTTTTTTAATATATATCTATATTTTTTTTCTAATACTATTAATACCTACTAATTTCATGATTAGTAAGTTAAGGTTAAATTTAAATTTAAAGTTAAATATAAAAGTTAAAGTTAAATTTACTCGGGAAAAAATTATTTATTCCCGAGAAAGTTTCCGGTAGGGGGTTTACTTGCCTTACCGGTAACCCTCTATCTTCGTTTTGTATAGCTTGATCTATCACGGAGTAAATATTGACTATTATTATTAATTCGCATAGACGATCCCTAGTGCGTTTTCTTTCAAATATCCTTATTTTCCGAACCCACACACTATATGAATGGACGGAAAACGTTAAGTCTGCCTAGCCTATAATTTTATTACAGGGTGAATATATTTCGTTGGCGCAGAATTTTACCCACATGTAAATATAAATCAATTGCTGCTTTTATATAACATCATCAATTAAGAATGTCATGACAAGGTGAGTAAGACAGAAATTATTTGGAACATATACCGGAGAGATTGAAAATGTGTGTTGTATTTTTTGTGTGAAAATCAAAATGAAAATTAACGCTGAGTTTGATTGTGTGTTTTCATAATAATAGCAATGTCTGCACTGGATCCCTCTGTGTTATACGTGGTGATCATAAGTTTAGTGTATTAGAAAACCATAAAAATCGACAATTTGTTGCATCGCGGAGATTGAATTTGAGTTGTGGAATTGAAGGAATCTATTCTCGATGAACTGACTGACTGACATACGATGTACAACCTGAATCATGAAGATAGAGACATCTTCTTCTTTATGGCGTTATTACGATTTCTAACGCATTAGAATTTACGGAGTACGCTAAGCCTAAGCGTTTGGTGAAGATACAGATTTTGACCAGAAGCTACTATTGTCAGACCTCCACGGCTCACAGATATATAAATAGATACATAAATCTTAAAAAGACGAATTCAGTGGTAATTACGGACATCAGAATTCTAACCTGGGACCAGGTTAATAGGCTAGTTATTTTTCCCTAAGCTATCTATGTGTTGTAGGACATTTTAGACATGTTATGAAATAAACATGGCTTTTTAGTAGGGCACATCTCATTTTGTCCTTACGAAAATGTAAATGTGGAAAATCAGAAAATGTCACTGCTATTCTGTAAAATAATGAGCCGAAGATATATTCTTTCATTATATAGTGGTATACCATACTCAATAAGATGTGAACAGTGAATGAAAACATTGCGTATCCTCGTAATATTTTTGTACCACATGTACAAAATTATATTTTGTAAAACGTGTGACCTAATCAGAGAAAGATCTTATTTTCGGCATTTGTCGACGATCGCTCTAGGTAATAATCAGAATCGCCAAAATCTTGGGTCACAATTGTCGACAATTTGTTTCAAGTTCACATCTTATTGAGTATCCTATTCTACTATATAATAAAAAATTGGCCAAGTGCGAGTCGGACTCGCACACGAAGGGTTCCGTACCATTATCTATACAAACGGCAAAAAAATATCACGTTTGTTGTATGGGAGCCCCCTTAAATATTTATTTTATTCTATTTTTTTGTATTTGTTGTTATAGCGGCAACAGAAATAAAGTCAAAGTCAAAGTCAAAATCTTTTTATTCCGTAAAAATGGCTACATTTGTTTGGAATCGTCACAATTTTTTTCCCTACCGTGCAGTTTATGACTAGGTGAGCACTGATAAAAATACTGCCAAAAAACTCAGGCATCCCTCTTTTGGTATCCAAACAAATTTACATATTTTATTAATTACATTATAATTGGATCGAATCACTCCCAGGCATTTTTATCATTAATATAGTCAGATACTTTATAATATGCCCTGCTACACAATTTGGCTTTAATAGTAGTTTTAAATTTGTTAATTGACAATTCTCTTATATTGCTGGGAAGTTTGTTATAGAACCGTATACATTGCCCCATAAAAGAATTACTTATTTTGTGGAGACGGCTTGCATGTAAGACAAGATTATGCTTATATCTAGTATTTATGCTATGAGTATCACTCTTTTTACAAAATGAGTCTATGTTTTTGTGGACATACAAAAGATTTTCATAGATATATTGCGATGCGACTGTTAAAATATTTATTTCTTTGAATTTTTCTCTAAGGCTCTCACGGGGACCAAGTTTGTAGATAGCTCTTATGGCTCTCTTTTGCAATAAAAAGATGGTGTTAATGTCCGCGGAGTTACCCCAGAGAAGAATTCCATATGACATAATACTATGAAAGTAGCTGAAATAAACTATTCTAGCCGTATCAATATCAGTGAGCCGTCTAATAGTTTTCACTGCATAGGCTGCAGAACTTAGTTTTCCTGATAATTTTTCAATTTGTGGGCCCCATTGTAGTCTGGAGTCAATTGTTATACCCAAGAACACAGTTGTCTCCACAGGGGCCAAATTAGCTCCATTAACATGTACATTGGTAGCCACCTGTCTTACATTAGGTGTTGAGAACTTAATTACTTTAGTCTTTTTATCATTTAAAAGCAGATTATTAACACTAAACCAATGAATAACTTTAGAGAGAGCATCGTTAACTTCGTCATAATTACCTAACCGTCTATTAATTTTGAATGTCAAAGAGGTATCATCCGCAAACAACACAATCTCATGTTTATCCCTTACAATACATCATCTGTGAAAATTTCAACTGTCTAACTATCACGGTTCGTGAGATACAGCCTGGTGACAGACGGACGGACGGACGGACGGACAGCGGAGCCTCAGTAATAGGGTTCCGTTTTACCCTTTGGGTACGGAACCCTAAAAAATAATGACATAAGACAACGAATTAGTTTCAGATAGAAAGAAGCGTCCGTTGTCGTTGAGGGACCAGTTGCAGTCAAACAAAACTTGTTAAAAGGATCAGTGTCCATAGACAATGATCTGTTTTATTACCAGGTTAGTGACTATGTTTTTATGCGTACATTTATAATAGCGTTTTGTAAGTCCCATGTGTACATTGATCGTTTTTAATATTTTTTGGTTTCATAGCCAAAAAGCTTTTTTAATCTTCTACCAGATGGCATTGTTAAATCATTTTTGAGAAAAATATGACTATATCATTCTTTCCCTGTACCCTTCGTTTCTTAAAACATGAGCGAAGAAGTTGCATTTACAATGAGCAAATGAAATTGCGTCAGTTTCTGGAAACACATCGTGAACGTCAACTCAAACTACTTTCGTAATGGAGACTTGGTTTGTCTTATTGCTAATTAACTTACAGTTTACAGGTTTCGTCAAAAGTTTTATCCATTATCAGTGCATATCAGTGTCAAATCAGTGCTTATCATCATCTGTGTCACGCAGAACTAAGAGACCTAGATTTTCCTATGGAATTTAGTCAAAGTGCCGACCATATGTGTAATAACCCCGAACATTGTAAAGTATTAGATTCCATGTATTATAATATCTCAGATATACTAAGTCAGGCTTCTTTATCTACATCTAGACAGAGGTGCCCGCCACGTAGGAGAGGTGGTTATGTTATGGGTTGGAACAGATATGTAGCTGATCACCACACGGAAGCCCGTTATAAATTTTTAATCTGGGTTGAAGATGGGAAGCCTAAACAAGGCCCATCATATGTAGCTATTTACGAAAGTAGGCAGATATTCAAATCGAAGCTGAAAGAATGTCAGGACCGTCATGAGCAGATTAAGATGGATATTTTGGCTAGAGAACACACAAATAGGCATTTTAAACAATTTTGGAATCATACAAATCGTACGAATAAAAATCAGGGCTTGCCTGTGAGTGTTGGTGGTATAGGGTCACCTATGTCAATTACTAATTCTTTCAAAGACCATTTTAGAATATTAGCTGATAACGTCGTCAGTGAGAGCAACGGTGGGACCGCGATGCCCGCCGTGCAAAATGAAAGCTTTACCGCATCTGAAATCCAGCAAGTAATCAAATCAATGCAAAAGGGAAAGTCACCCGGACATGACGGTCTCAGTGTTGAACATATTAAAAATGCAGGTTTGCACCTGCCACGTGTTTTGTCCATGTTATTTACTCTGTGCATTAGGCACATGTATCTTCCAGGGCCTTTAATGAAACCCATGGTTGTACCTGTTCTGAAGAATAAAACTGGTGATGTATCAGACAGAAATAACTACCGTCCTATCTCCTTGGCTACAGTCTTAGCAAAGGTACCAACAGCGCTATATTATATCTGAAACATAGTGTCAATTACTGCACGCAGAGAAAAACACCGGTATATGCGTGTTTTTAGACCTATCCAGGGCATTTGATATGGTGCTGTATACAAAATTGTGGCAGAAACTGGAAGACACGCATATGCCGAAAGAATACATTTCACTACTGCGTTTTTGGTATGCCAACCAGGTTAACCTAGTGAGATGGGACGGTTATCTTTCTGATTAGTACGTGCTCGAATGCGGTGTAAGGCAGGGGAGGACTATCATCGCCTACACTATTCAATTTATATATGAACAGTTTGATTTGTGAGCTTAGCAGCAGCCATGTCGGATGTTATATTGATGGTGTATGTCTTAATAACCTCAGTTATGCTGAGGACATGGTGTTGGCGGGCCCGTCAGTTAATGGAATCAGGAAATTGTTACATTGTTGTGAAAAATACATTGAAGAGCATGGACGCAACAACCAGTAATGTCAAAAGACCGTTAGGCGATATATCACCTAATAATTTGTCACCTAAAGAAAAACGACTACAGCGGTCGTCTAGCTTTGAAAATATGGCCAATTTAAGTCGTAATAGCTCGCTTGAAGTTGTAGACTCGAACGTTGACAATATCGAGTTCGTCCGCGAATCATCACAATGCTTGGCAAAAATTAACGAAATTATTAACGGACTGACCTCTCGCATTGGTGTCGCTCATAGATCGGCAATAATGGATATGACTCAACGGGTTACCTCTCTAGTGTCTATGATGGCCATAAAGTCAGCAACAACTGAAACGAAGCTTGCCGTAACAGAACGCGATTTGCTAGCACTCAAATTAGAAGCCAAAAATAACCATGCAGCACCCGTTGCTAAAACCGGTGAATCGTACTCAGACAAATTGAAACTTCGATTGCCCAAGCAAATTAAACCCATTCAAACTCGGGAACCAATGCCTTGCATTGTGGCATATCCCACAGAGACACGATCCGCGGAATTCAAAACGTCCGAAGCTACGAAGGAGGCTCTTATGAAAGCCATCAAGCCATCCGATGATGGTTTTCAAATCGTAGGCGTTAAAAAAACTGCCAAATCGGGTGTAGTTTTACGTGTATCAAATGATGCTCAGTTACGGAAGCTGCAATCGGCAGAAGGTATAAAATCGGCGGGGCTTAAACTCGAAAAGCCCAAAGGACGCCGACCGCGTATTATTATAAAAGACATTCCCGATAAAATGGACGACACAAAGTTTTTGTCAGCGTTATATAATCAAAATATAAAAAACGAAATGAACATTACATTGTCTGAGTACTTGAAAGATATAAAAATAGTGCGTCGTCGTCCTGTAGCCTACGGTAGAAAATGGATGGGTATCGAACTATCCCCGGAAATACGCAAGCACCTTATTTCAACAAAAGAAAAATTTTTTATCGACTTTGCCACATGTAGATTCGTGGATGACATTGAAGTAGTACGTTGTTTAAAATGTCAACAATACGGTCATGTTAGCAAATATTGCACAGAGACCAAACCAACTTGTGCTCACTGTGCTGAATCTCATGACTCGCGGGAATGTACTAAGAAATCGGAAAAAGACTTTAAACCGATATGCGCACCATGTAGGCGGCTAAAGAAGGTGTCTGACCACAAGACCGGGTCAGAATCTTGTCCAACTTACGCGGCTAGGTTGGAGTACAATATTTTAAATACCACATATGGATAACGTCGTTATTGCTCAATTAAATCTTCACAACGATAAAATTGCAACATCAGAGTTAGATAAGCTCGTTGCGGACTATAAGCTCGATCTAGTCTTAGTTCAGGAGCAATACCAACGAGCCCAACTAACCAGTAAATTCCTACAGCTCAGTAATAAGTCACGCGCGGGTATTTATGTTCCAAAAAGCGGTTTAACTATAACAGCGATAAATAACTTAATGTCCACGCACTGTGCGGTAGCTGAAGTAACATCGCCCTATCTAAGAGTGTTCGTAGTGAGTTGTTATTTTCAATATTCAGACCCAGTAGGTCCTCATTTACACCATCTGCGTAGAGTTTTACATGCGCTTTCTGGTCATAAAGTAGTTATAGGAGCTGACGTAAATGCATCATCGCCATTATGGTACGGTAAGCTGAGAGCAACCGATGCTGACAGACGCTCTGCTGTTGAAGAGTTCATTGCTGAAATGAATCTTCTTATTCACAATACCTCAGAAGCACCACCTACATTTAGCAGCCCAATGGGCGAGTCTTCTATTGACGTCACACTTTCTAGTGTAGACGTCCGAATACAAAACTGGCGCGTTTTACCTGAGGCTTCTTGCAGTGATCACCGTCTGATCGTTTGTAACTTCTCCCCGGTTGTAGACAACTTACACCCGCAACAGCATACTGGCTTTCAGTATAAAACTAAAAATGTCGATTGGGCAGCCTTTGCTTCTCTTTTCGCTTCTCGCGCCGGAGATTTCACTCGTGCTGAACTTACAGTCACAGAAAGTGTTCAAATTATGTCTGATACATTCACATACTGTGCCGACGTTATTATGGGCCGAAAAGCTATAGTTAATAAGAGACGTTGTGACTGGTGGAATGATACGCTTGTCAGGCTGCGTAGGAGTCTCCGCTGTGCCCGACGTAAGATTTCTAAATTAAGAAAACGTAAAATCGAAGGAGAGCCATACCAAACTGCTCTGAGTAACTTGCGTATTGCTAGATCTCACTATCGCGCCGCCATCGAAAAATCTAAGGGTAATTTGCTAAAACGAATAGTAGAAAGATTAAATTGTGAGGGACCGTGGTCTCCCCTGTATCACGAATTTAAGGCAAATAGGCGCATTGATCAGGCCTTTGTTTCTAATATTAAACTTGATAATACCCACACCCTCGGTATAGAGGAGACTACTGATGCACTTTTGCATGCTTTAATTCCGGATGATTGCCCTGATAATGATAATGACTACCATCGTGAGGTGAGGGCCGCGGTAGATCTGTGCCCTGCCAATCCAATGTCAACTGTGGTGTCAATGGACGAATTTCTACATGTTGTAAAAACATTACCAACAAATAAAGCTTCTGGTGATGATAAAATCTCAAACAAAATGATCAAGGAAGCTTGTAAAGTAGCCGCGGAACCTATTTTAAAGGTATTAAACCGGTGTATTGTAGAAGGCAACTTTCCTAGCGTTTTGCGTAGTGGTGTTATAAAGATAATACCAAAAAGCGGTGATAAGCAACCCGACGATCCGAAGTCTTATCGCCCTATTACCCTACTGCCATCGTTGGGTAAATTACTTGAACGTTTAATTGTACCACGTCTGTTGCCCGGTGGCCCTCAATTTCATAAAAATCAATTCGGCTTTACCATCGGTAAGTCTACTGTTGATGCGGCACTCGTAGTGCGTAAAATTGTGGAACTCTCGGTTAGTAAATACGTTGTAGGTATTTTCTTAGACATTTCAGGTGCCTTCGATAATGCTTGGTGGCCAATGTTGTTACTGAAACTAAAGGCGAGAGGTTGCCATAGCAACATATACTCCCTTATTCGATCGTACTTTTTTTATGGTACAACTAAATTAACATTTGGGCATTATGCTGCTTCGAAGGTGCTTACGCAGGGCTGTCCTCAGGGTTCGGTGTTAGGGCCGTATCTTTGGAATATCGGTTTTGATGACTTTCTTAGCCTACCCTTACCGGAAGGGTGTTCGTTAACTGGCTACGCCGATGACGGCCTCTTATTAATAAAAGCTAATTCCAGATCAAGTATAGAAAAACTAGCCATTACTTGCCTTGGCCTCATTTCAGACTGGGGTTATCGTAACCGTCTCGATTTCGCACCTCACAAAACATATCAGCTCTTGCTTAAGGGAAATTTGCAGGTTCCGCCGCGATTCCACTTCAATGGAGTATCAGTTGCAAATAAAAACTCGGTTTGTTACTTGGGATTACTGTTAGACAAAGGTTTTAATTACATTGAACACATAAAGCAGGTTGGAGAAAAAGCCAAAAAGAACTTTTATGCGTTAACTCGAATTTCCACCTCGACGTGGGGCTTAACTTTTAAAACGTTAAAAATTATTTACACAGCCACATATTTAGGATGTATTACGTACGGTTCACCTGCATGGGCTGATAGGGCTACCATAGGTGCTGCGCGTCGTAAGTTGCTGCAAAGTCAGCGGCTCGCTTTAATATTCTTATGTAAATCGTATAGAACTGTGAGCACCGAGGCACTACCAGTGCTGGCAGGCGTATTACCAGTTGACTTAGAAATTCAACGCCGGGCTTCAATGTACTACACCTCTAAAAACATACACCCTGACTTTCTAAAACGCCGCGATATTGACAAAATACTTAGATTGTTCAAACCCATTGACGAGGTATTTGAAACTTTACTGTCGGAATGGCAAGAAAGATGGGAAACTTCTACTAAAGGACGCCATTTGTATCTGTTCTTTCAATCAGTGCGAGACAGATTAAGTAAAGAGTGGTTAGAAGTCGATCATCCTGTTGCGCAATTTTTAACAGGGCATGGAAACTTTAGGGCGAAGCTCTTTTCATTTAGACTTGTGTCATCGCCTTTATGTGAGTGTTCTACGACAAATCATGAATTCGAGCAAACAGCACATCATGTTCTCTGGGAGTGCGATCTCTGGCAACGGGAGCGGGACGATATGTTAAATTCCTTGCGTGTCACATCCGGGGTAGTATACTATTCTGATTTGGTGGCAACAAGGGAGAACTACCAGGCGTTTAGGCGGTTCTGCAATCTATATTATTGGAATCGATGTGTTAGGTAACAACTCACAGTTTAGGTCCCAATAGTGTTAGATATTTGATAATCCGTGGTGCACGGCAGTTGAGCTTCACTTGACTAGCCATCTCTTTGAGGTTTTAAATGCCTTATTTGTCATATTGCTGTCTCTCACTTTGCCAAGAGGGGAAGTCAATTCCAAAACTTCCTACTCCTACAAATTTCTTCTGATTAAATTCGTTGTGAGTTCCAAGGCAGCTGTAGTTTAACCCCCGGGACGGCAATGGACTTCACTGTTCATTGCCTTTTTTGTGGTCGCCGCTGTTAATTCTGGCTACACAGGAGACACAGTGGTAGGTATGAGTGGTGGGCCTGTCCCGATAATCTGTACTCAATTGTTATTTTTTTTTAACTTACAGCCATTAGAGATGGTGCACCTAACAGGAGCACATTAAGTTCCATAGGCAATTTATTTCACATAATTTTCATAGCAATGAACCATTATATAAAATAATTGGATCACTATATGCAATAGTTTTTGAATAGAATAAAAAATAAGTCATCTAATTTGGTTAAGAATGGCGACCTGTAGCATGCAACAGTACGTGTCGTACGTGTATATGTACAGACCAATACGATGGCGCATCTAGTTTCTCAAAAACTAATTTAATTTACAATAAAGAGTTGTTATAATTAGAAAATAGTATTGTTTTCTGAAACAAGATCTCATCTATCTACAAAACTCTATTAAAGGCAAATTGCTTACGAAATTGCTAGCAATATAGTCACTTTTCGTAATTAGATCTAAGACTATTTCATTAAGTATTCATGAAATAAATACCACCACCGCGTTGTGTGCCATAAAAGCACTACATAAATAACATTAAATGTGCACTAAAAATGCTAAATTGGTAATAGTCAAGTGCGTCTGACATTATCATTAAAAGCTTCGATGAAGGCTAATTCTTTCCACCACAGGCGATATTTCGATTTCCGCTTCCAGCCTTTTTTGAGGTCATCAGTTCATCTAGAGGTAAGATGCTAATGCTCCCTCGTCTTACTATTCTACTACTACTAGTACTACTATCATCACGCCAAGTTTCTTGCGGGGTAGGCAGTCTTGCTATTCAACTTACTATTGCTATTATACTTACTATTACTTTTATCACTAGGTATGCCTGAAATTCTAAAAGAAAGGCAATTCAGACACGTTTTATCTAATGACTTCTAAAGAAAATGTACAAAAGCCACAAAGAATTCAAATTGTTGATACATAACGTTCATCTTTAATACTTTTTACGTAAGTTACTATGCTAAGTGTCGCAGATTTTTTACAATTATAAGTTTTAGGAGAAGGCTCCTTTCCCTAATGTTTGCCACCATAGAAGATACTATTGCTATTATTATTTTATTATACTTATTGTTCCTAGATCTTGTATCACGGCTTATAATCCAGATTATTTGACAGATGTGCGCGGAAATATGAATCCAACGGGTAGAGGCCCTTTTAAGGTAATTTGTATACCCGCCAGGACCTGTCTAGGGGATATCAATGTATATTGACCATATACCCATGAATAGGTCAAGGCAGGTATTGGAATGATTACAAATATTTCGGAAAAAATTGGGCTATTGAAATGCGATCGGGAGGGATTATTAGAACATTACAGAAGTGGGATGGACGCCTGCCATAACTATCATAATCTGATGTTACTGTCGGCAGGCGGTGGCTCGCCACTCACTCGATAGATCCCCGAAATTCTAAAGTAAGCCAGCCGGGGGCAACATAGAAGTGTCAAGAGGTTTGCTACGCTTTCTCCGAAGTTACGGCGTTATGGATAGCCAATGAAGGCAAGCCAGAGCTGAGAGTCCTGCGGGCCTTCTTGAGTTTCCACTCCAACCGACGAAGACACGCCGGAGTCAAAGGTCCCGATCGGCTCTCTGGAGCACTCGGGTACCCATGGTGTCATTACGCACCAACAGCTAGCTACAAGCTGCCCTGAGGAGTATTATTTATATTATTACTATACCCGATTTTTAAAAGGCAGACAATTCAGACACTATCTAATGACTTCAAAATAAAATGTAGGGAAATCATAACAAATTCAAGTTGTGGGTAAATAGCATACATTTTTAATACATTTGTAAGTTTGCACGCTAAACGTCGCATAATTTTATAATTTTTAGTTTTACAATATCTTATTAACTATCAGTCGAACATACATAATTTTCATCATATAGTGGTAACGATATAGTGTCAACGTGACAACGCTGGCGTTTATTCTGATGAAACTGGGAGCAGCATCGGATACTGAGAGTGTTTACATAAACCATGAGAAGATCAGTTTCTTTAGTTCATCTACTTAACGTGGTAGTTCCAGTTTGACTTTTCGACTATCCTTACTAATATTATAAATGCGAAAGTAGCTCTGTCTGTCTGTCTGTCGCGCTTTCACGCCAAAACTACTGAACCGATTTAAATGAAATTTGGTATACAGATAGTCTAGACCCTGAGAAAGGATATAGGCTACTTTTTAATGCGGAAAAAGGGTTGTAAAGGGTTTAAAGGGGAGATGAAAGGTTGTATGGAAGTATCGTCATTTTTAAAGCTAGAAGCTTGAAACTTATTTTTTAGGCTGTTGATTAAATATAAATAAATATGACATTCAAAGTTTGTAAAAATTTTATGCTTAAGGGGGTAAAATAAAATAGGGGATGAAAATTTGGATGTCAATTCATCACTTTTGAAGCTAGAACGATGAAACTTTTTTCTTTGTCTTTTTTGGGTTAGATTAATAAATATTTTTTCTTTATTTGGGTTATTCTTTTGTATATTTCAGTCGTCAAAAGTAGATTACTCTCGAGTTTAGTTAGATGTTATTACGTCAGCAGGGCAATATGCAGAAGAGCAGCTTCTAAAAATCGGAGAAGATTGTATGCCAACTGACAGTAACGATATGATTACTGAGCCGTGAGTTCTGTAAAATTGTCGATAGCACAAATGACCTAAAAAATAATGTATATCTTCAAATAAATATGGGCAATCGAGAATGGCTGTGTGAAAGGGCAATTTTGGCGCCGACTAATGAGATAGTTAATAAAATAAACGAACAAATCATGTCAGACGTGGAGGGGGATGTTGTCAAATACCTCTCAATAGATAATGTTATGGACACTGACCAAGTCACTTCATACCCTATAGAGTTTCTCAACTCTTTAGAATTGTCAGGAGTGCCTTCCTATAAGTTAAGGCTGAAAGTTGGTATTCCAGTCCTATTAATGCAAAATATTTTGATTCCCCGTATTCCAATAATTCCGACTGATTTGCCATTTCCATTTAAAAGAGTGCAGTTTCCCCTGAAAGCAACATTTGCAATAACAATTAACACAGCTCAAGGACAGACGCCTAAAGTTGCAGGAGTTCATTTAGAAAAGAAATGTTTTTCCCACGGGCAACTCTGTGGCATGCTCACGCGTATCAAATCCGCAAATTCTTATGTTTATGTCTATGTTTTGGCAAAAGATGGGAAAACACAAAACGTAGTTTATAAAAATGTCCTTAAATAAACTCATATAAATAATTTATATATTTTATATGAATATTTTAATAAGCTCTTTGCAGTGAAAGATTGCAAATAGCTTATGAAAGTATTTATACGTATGTGTCTTATTTGTAAAATAATTAGCCCAAATAATTAAAAATGCTATCCAAGGTCACTATTCCACGCGGACGTAGTCGCAGGCACAGCTAGTAATATAACATAAATCAAATTTTTGTAACGATTGTATATTTGTAAAACAATTTTTTAATACTCAAAACATTTTAGCAGACTCTGAAGGAAGAGGTTATATGTTTTACGTAAGTAGTACATGAGAAATAATTAATATCACAATTTATTTATTTATTCGGATGATTGGAAGACCTGATTAAACCTTTGACGAATTCGGAAAACAGAACGTATTAACGTAATAGTAACGTAATGTACCTTTCTTAGTTATCCATATTGTCAAAGCAGATTAGTCGTATTCGGAAAACTTTAGAATTTGGTTACAATAACAATCTTACTTAAATTCAAAAATTATTGTCTTAGGTTTTCGCGATTGTTACACATTGAAATTAAACTATTTTTAACGGAAGTATCGCGTGTTTTATTTATTTTGTTGAAACCTGTACGTCAGGTTTCAACAAAATAAATAAAACACGCGATACTTCCGTTAAAAATAGTTTAATTTCAATTCAAAAATTATTTTTTATTTGAAAGACTTTTCGATCTTATGAAGACTTTTGACGAATATGGAAACGAGAATATTGTACGAGTAGTTTGTTTCTTAATTAATAAACTGGTTTTGGAAAAAAATATTTCAAATAACAATTTAAGATAACATAAATATACGAGTATATTTATTTTAAATCTACTCAGCAAAAACATTTATCAGTTATTTCACAAAAATAACATTGAACAAAAAATGACACTGGATTCATTGAAGCCGGCGTTAGTAATAAAGCAACATTGTGGATAGGCTTCGGCTTCAATAACGTTTATTTCGCTCAAGTTATGGTGTTTCAAACTGTGCAAAATTAATAAGCTAGATATTTTACATCTATTTACCAAGCGCGAGTGTAGTGCTCGCTGTAGAGCAAGCGTTGTGTTTGGAAATATGTTATATACATTAATCTCCTGTGTTGCTATATTTGTTATGCAAATTTTCAGACCGCAGCATAATACAAAATAACATAATATATATATATATTTTAATAGTCAGTGTCAACAAAAATATATATTGTGGTAAATCGCTTCTCGCCTGCCCCTCACTCAACGTAGTGACAGTTCTCAAGGGCCAACTGTCGTCCGTGTCCAGAAATTGACGTATCTGTTTCAAATAAATTCTCGAAAAATTACACAGAATTTCCTTCATTATCGTGTCATGAATATTCGAGTATCGTTGTTTGAATCGTTTGTTCGTTGCGTTCTGTTTTACTCAATTATACTTAAACGGCATATTGAGAAATTTACTGTAATTAGCAAAGCAGATATAGTTTGTTTTATGAATAAAAACAAAATGCACATTTAAAGATTTATATTATACAGTTATGATACTTGCAGATTTTCTGAGATTGTGTGAAAATGTTTCATTCGACATTAAAATTTCTGTAAATAAAAGTATTTTCATAAACAGCTTCAAATATGTATTGTTTAATTCACTCGATCAAAATCGCAAGCAAAAGTTAATTCCTTTATATAAATGTTGCGAGTAAAATACATTGTACTCGCTGTATACCATTTAAAGATAACCCGCTATTGCACCGAGTCAACATTTGCTGAATTATCTATTGTCTCGAACTGGGGTCATTCACAATATATATTTTTTTACGTATTATTCATAAATTCTTATTGCACAGTTTATGTGTACAAGTCTAAGATGTTTTTATAGTTTTACAGTTGGGCGTGCTCTCGCGTCGTGGCTATACGTACTTCGCCACAAATCTTTTCAGGTATATTCATCGCATTCAAACGACAGGTATCATTTATCTCTTTGTTATAGCAAAATGTCATAACAAATAACTGTACGTAAATATAGTACCACTTGCGCCATTTTCAAATACAATGATGTTGGTGTATAACGTGTCTACCTTTTAATACATCGCTGGTACAAGTATTATTTAAAAGACGTCAAATTTCTACAACTTAATCTATACTACTTCATCTCTATTATACTTCCTCCATAACTCATTCTGTTACACACCCGCTACGTAAGAAGCAAGAGCAGAGGTGACCGCATCATCCAGGGCAGAGACGACTAGAACACGCATGGCAGATGACGTTGGCATGCATTTACGTAATGCCTGCCAGCTCGGTAGTTCAGACGATATGCCTAATATCAGATAAACACATCGTACTGTAAATCAAATTTCCTAAATAACATTAAAATCTAAATGTTTATTTAAATCGTTACCTTAAATCCCTTACGGGTTAGTTAGAGAACCACAAAACATGGTCCATACACAATTCGCCCATTTTTTTAACATTCATAGCTCTTTGCATTTGATCTACCATTAGTATAGCTTTAGATATACTATCACAATTATGAATCAAGTCGCGAGAGCTGGTATTTCGGATAATATTGTCCAAGCACGATAACTAATTGACATTAAATAGATTAATGTTTCGAGTATTTTTTTGAATGTAGGAAAAATGTAAGATTGGTAGTCATCAATGAGTAACATATTTGGCTGCCATTTTGATGTAAGTGATTCATTATCAGCTTTAGAGTCAATATCAACCTGACCTGCACACGGTGCATTTGAGGAGTTGCTTTGCCTCTATGAATGAGTGAGTGGATACTCTACATTAAGTAGGCCGGGTTATTGTTTTCTTTATGACGTCATATAAAAACTCTTATGTTTGTATGTACGAATCTCACTCAATCATGCGATTCCTAAGCAAATAATGTTCTAGCGCCTTTTAGCCCCGTTTATTAAACGGCGAGGTGCATCATATGCCAGTTATGGTGACAATTTCGAAATGTGACGTTTCAAAGTCGATAGTTAACTGGTACAATCGCCTTAACTAAATAAACAAATGCTTTAACTGTTACGATATCGGAAATCGAATATTGTTACTCTAATGATAATCACACGATTTGCGGTTTTAAATGCTGCAGTATGCAAATAATGACGAGGCAAATAGAATGTGATACTGGAAATTGCAAATGAAATGAGAATATGTACCGCGTTTAGGATTAAACTGACGGGAATGGGATTATTTTTATTAGGTCCACGTGTATTATCGTCAATTTTTATACATATATTTGACGAGCTCGGTGGCTCAGTCGTGAAAGGCGCGACTTTGACACCAATGCTTGTGGGTTCGATTCCCACACAAGACAAACATTTGTGTGCATGAACATGTCTGTTTGTGTTGGTCTGAATGTTTTAAGAGAAGTAGGGCGCATCAAAGCAGCCCGCCTGGGGTGCCTCCACCTCACAGAAAACCGCAGCCAAATAACAACTCCCTAGAGGGTTGTTGTGTTCCTGCGTGTGAGTGAGGTCACCAGTAAGCTCCTAAGGAGTTGCTGTGTAAGCAGCAAAGGAGACATCGCGCAATACATATCACTAAATGTATTACAACAAGCGTTAATAGGCTACGGTAACTGCTTTACATCAGGTGGAGCGTATGCTTGTATGCCTCCCGACGTTGTATAAAAAAAATATATATCTTTTCTTCTTTGTAACGTTATCTCGTAATTGGCGGGGTTCGCTACCTAAGCTTAAAGATTTGGCGAAGATACTTAATTTTTACAGGGAGCGACTGCCGACAGATCTCCATGACCCAGAGGGAAAACAGACCTTTCTTAGGTTAGGTCACAAGTGTTGCGAGGAATAGTTTCTTGAACTTGGAAAATTCTTCAAGATGTTTTCTTTCACCGCCGAGGTAATGATGTTTACCAACATGTACAAAAATCTGAGAACACGAATTTAAAGGTACATATCAGGAATCGAACCGGGCACTAGCTGGTCAATAAGTTCTATCTTCTATACATTTTTTAAAATATGTTACAACTGTCCATCAAATGTTGGTGGTGTTCCCAGCAGATGCACAAAAATTCGGATATATCAGACTAAAATTCATGTATGGCTGTGAAGTATGGATACACAAAGCTTCTGGTTGCGGAAAAAAATGTTCGTTGTAAAATCCTGTGAGACTAAATGGGTAGCTGAGAGTCTGAGTGTATTCCGCGATTGAAAAAGAAGTGTCTGACCAGAACACCATTGGCTAATTTAAATAGCATCGCCTTCGCTGACTGGGGTAATTAGAGAGAATTAATAATGACAGAAGTGTAAAGAAATCATACCTGGGTTGACCGTATGGCCGACACCCAGTGAGTTGGCCCAGATATCGTTGGTAGGAGGCCATAGAGAAACACATAGTGCAACGCTTGTAGCCAGCTATGGATAGAGAAAGCCCAGGATTGATCGAAGTCGAACTCTCTTGTTACGGAGGTCAAGACACACTTAGGGTCACTAAACCAGCGTGATAAGTAAGCATATCTTCTTACGTGGTAAACAGAGAGAACATAACGCCACATGATCCGGTGCCATGCATATCTTACTCATTCTTCAACATCCATAGCTTTTTTCATGCACCCTCGTATTCTGCGGTTCCTTACACTAGCATACAACGGTGGTGAATGCATGCGGTTCCTGTTCTAGATGTAGGTCAACAGAGACGATCGCAGTAACTGAGGCAGAGACGACCAAAGCAGCCATGGCAGCGACAGTGCGTCTAGTATCGGTAGTCGGTGGAAGCCGCCCGGCGTTAGTTCGCATGAATCGCTGGTGAAAGCGCACAAAGTAGTTTAGAACAAAATGCCTTATAAATAAGCTACAAAACAGTAATAATAACCATATTATCGTGTCGACAACCCTTTTATGAATTAGCTCGGCGTTCGCTGGCTAGTGTATTTTCTTTAAGATAAGCTCTAAGCTAACTCAGATTATTCTACCTCATCAAACATAGTGCAGGATATTGGGGCCGTGACCTACATGCCAGAGCCTTGCTTTGAAGACATCGCACATGTGGGCCAAAGGGCTTTGCCGAGGTCATGCATCGAAGCACACAAAGGAGTATAAATGAAAGGAGTAAAATGTGGGTTGCTTCAGATTTTACACATCTCGGAAAGATGAATTATGAAAGATGAATCGCTCTCATCTCACTCAGATGAGATTGAGAATCTGATTGGTATCTCTGAGCGTATCTGTCTAAATATCGTTTTGATATCCAATTCGTCGACCGTGATGGCCAGTCTTTGATAGGGTACGTATCTTTTTTATTATATCTGGTAACAAATTACACACTATGACATCTTCTACTCGTATATATCTTCACAGCAAAATCCTAGCGGGGTAGGCAGAGAAAGTCGTGCGACGAGTGACTAGGTCTTTACACTCTTAAAATCGCTTCATGTAATTTTTTGGAACGCATCTATAATACTCTAAAATACAGCTCTTTGTCGTAGACTGGGTCAAAATTACCCACACGTTTTTAGTTTGCCTATAATTTTAAAACTATTCATTCGACGTTGCCGTTCTTCTCAGTAGCTGGAGTTATTGAGTCCCTCTACATGTTTGTGCCGTGAAGTCAGTCAGCCTGTAACTGCGTTGGGAGCTACAAGTGCCGTAATTTTGGATATATACACGGTACATATACCAAAATGAATATTTTTACAATTTTTGTCTATCTGTCTGTCTGTCTGTTTGTTCCGGCTAATCTCTGAAACGGCTGGACTGATTTTGACGGGACTTTCACTGGCTGATAGCTGATGTAATAAGGAGTAACTTAGGCTACCTTTATTATAGAAATTTTATTTATTTTTATTAATATAATATAAATAAATAATAAAAAAAAACTATTCCGCGCGGACGAAGTCGCGGGCACAGCTAGTTGTTTATATAAATTAATAATATTATATAACTTAGAGTAGAAAATGTCAACGGCTGAATCCACAATGTCAGTTTTAAATAAGCCTGGCCTATCGATTTCGGCCATCGCTGAATATAATCCCACATAGTCCCATCCCAATCCAGATTATCATTGGGTTGCGGCACCTGCGGTTTACATAACTTCTGAGCTGTTTTATATGGCATGTGGATAATTACTTCAAGCGCAGGATGATATTCATCAATATGGACTAAGGGACCTATGGAAACAGAGACGTGCTCAGAAGCCAGGTGGCTTAGCACGGGATCCAACATGTCACCACGACTGTTTCATATAGTATTATCCTGATGCAGTCTACAAAACTCCCGAAAATTATCAAAGTGAGCCATAACATTAGCACTACATGAGTTCAAATTGAAGTCACCTAGTACCAATAGACGAGCTCGGTGGCGCAGTGGTGAAACGCGTTGTTACACTACTTTGACACCAACGCTCGTGGGTTCGATTCCCACACAGTACAAACATTTGTGTGCATGAACATGTCTGTTTGTCTTGGTCTGGGTATTTTCTATGTATGATAAGTATGTATTTACAAAAAAAAAATGTATTTACGTATGTTTATCAGTTGTCTAGTACCCATAACACAAGCTTCGCTTACTTTGGGGCTAGGTGGCGCTGTGTAATTTGTCCGACAATATTTCATTAATTAATTTAATTAATTAATTAATTTTATTAAATATGTTCATATCAGGATAAGAACATTTGGCATTTTCTACACATGTCAACTCATTTATATACTGATTGTCTTCGTAGCTAGATGGTAAATACGCAACACAACAGAAGAAAATTAAATTATTTCTCTTTACAATGGCAAATAATAGTTCCATGTCAGATGTGAGACACACAGTGTAACAGTTACGTACAGCAAGCATGACAACAAACCAGCCGGAATCCCGTGAGCGGTCTTTGCGGATCACAGTGTATTGAGCGGGAAACAGCTCACCATCGAACACAGAACTCGTCAAAAACGTCTCAATCGTGTCGTGTCGTCAATGATATAATATCGAATGCGGATTCAGTTACATTATTTCTAAATACAGTTTTAGAACGTAGTCTACGAACATTCTAGTAAAGACATTGTATGTTTCTGCACCGCCACTGACTTTCACTTATTTTCTTGTTTGGCATGAATATATACTTTGTCTGGCCATAAATACTGTTGCAATTAAAAATAAACAAAATATTACATTTGAATTTGGAATCTGTCATTTTTATATGATTGTTCATTTGCGATATTAAAATGGAGTGGGGTGATAAAGAGAACCGAATTGGTGTGATTGCATTACACAAAGTAGGTATGGAGACAAATGTATGTTTTAAAACTCTCCATACGCTTGGTATTAGTAAAATGTTTGTGTACCGGTTTATTAATAGGTACAATGAGACCTCCTCTGTTTGTGATAGAAAAAGATCTGGCCGTCCACGTAGTGTTCGTACGAAAAAGGTGGTCAAAGCAGTAAGGGAAAGAATTCGAAGAAATCCTGTCCGAAAGCAAAAGATTTTATCTCGGGAGATGAAGATAGCACATAGAACCATGTCGCGTATTTTAAAAGCTGACTTAGGACTTGCAGCCTATAAGAGACGTACTGGTCATTTCTTAACTGATAATTTAAAAAAGAATATGGTCGTAAAATAAAAAATAAACAACTACTTAAGAGGTACGCAAAGGGAGGTCACAGAAAAATTTTGTTTACGGATGAGAAATTTTTTACAATTGAGCAACATTTTAACAGACAAAATGACCGTATTTATGCTCAAAGCTCTAAGGAAGCTTTCCAGTTATTCGACAGAGTGGAACGTGGTCACTATCCGACTTCAGTGATGGTTTGGTGGGTTATTAGCTATGAAGGAGTGACTGAGCCATACTTTTGTGAAAAAGGTATCAAAATATCGGCACAAGTGTATCAAGATACCATTCTTGAGAAGGTAGTGAAGCCCCTTAACAACACTATGTTCAATAACCAAGAATGGTCCTTCCAGCAAGACTCGGCACTGGGTCATGAAGCTCGGTCTACGCAATCTTGATTGGAAACGAACGTTTCGGACTTCATCAGAGCTGAAGACTGGCCGTCGTCTAGTCCCGATCTTAATCCGCTGGATTATGATTTATGGTCAGTTTTAGAAAGTACTGCTTGCTCTAAACGCCAAGGTAATTTGTAGTCCCTAAAACAATCCGTACGATTGGCAGTGAAGAATTTTCCCATGGAAAGAGTGCGTGCTTCTATTGATAACTGGCCTCAAGGTTTAAAGGACTGTATGGCAGCCAATGGAGACCACTTCGAATAAGCTTTTTATATTTTATATTGTTTTATATTTATGTATTAAGCTAACACACTGTAAAAGTAATAAATGTTATTTGCAATAGAATTTTTTTTCTTTGTTTAGTATTTTTGGCAAGACTAGGTATATACCTATGCATAGACATATACATTCATACATATAGAGCGAGATTAACAACTCTACTTACATCTCAGAAACTTATTTGCTAGTTTGAATAATTTATCTTGTTTTCTAATAGATATCATGTTTGTGGCACCTAAAATAGTTTTTTCTTATACCATTGAAGTGTCAGCCGCGTGTTGAAAGTATACACAGGCTTCTTAAAGAATTTTGGTTCCGTATATATTTAGTGAAGTTCTGACGTCATTTAAGTGAGTATTATTGATTTTTTTATATTTCTAAACAATATAGTTTTAATAAATATTGACAATTACATATGCTCAGTGCTTCTTCAGCGCTCGATCACGCAACTATGCTTTTTAAGCTTAACTTTAAAATTACTATTACACCGATCAAATTAAAACAAGAAAATAATGTAAACGACACATGATATCATATTACCAAGTCTATTAAGGCAGTTATAAATAATTGTATACATAACCAGTTGAGAATGCGCAAGCTTGCATTGCCAGAGGAACACCTGGCTCGTCAATTATATAATACTAAAAAATTTTTTATAATTTGTCGGCCAATTATTGACCATATTCCTTAAGAAATAGGAACGGTGTTCCTGAACATTCCTATTCTACTTTTTTATGCTGAATCCGAATCTAAAGTCAAAATTCGAATATTCGAAAAAAGCGACAGACAAACATACAAATGCACAGACAAACATATAGATTTCATATAGGAACGGTGTTCCTGAAAATAGTATCATAATGAACACAATGAAGAATATGTACCTTACCTACTTCGAAACAAAACTTTATAATAATTTGAATGTACGACATGAAATTAAACAAAAGTTCGTACAAATATTATCTTAATATCGAATTTAGAATAATGTTTTTATAAACTTTTGTTTAATTTCGTGTCGTAGTTCCCCGTAATAACTGCCAACAAGCATCGTATATTCACTATATCCAAATCGGTTTGTAAACGACAAACAAGAAGTTTCTCATCTACAAACTTGCATGCATAGTGCACAGGTACAGAGTTCATGTGCTAACTGAATAGTCACGATCTAATTTCAAAACAAGCATCCTTTAGCATTCTGCACGATATAAAAGTAAAAAAAAAACTCGTAATAACAAAACTGCAGAATTTTAACGTACCCGTTGGCGAGTGTTAGCAACTTTAACACAAAGGCTGGTGGTTTCGATTCCTATATAGGACAAATATTTATGTGCATGAACATAACATGTGCATATCTGTTTATCTTCGTCAGGTTATATTTTAAGATAGGCAGGGTGATCAAAGCAGCACGATTAGGGAAATATCTCCACCACGCAGAAAAACTCAGTCAAGTAACTACACCCCGGAAGGCTGTTGTGCTCCTGCATGTGAGTGGGGTTATCCCGTAAACTCCTAAGCATTTGCTGCAATAGGGGTGGTTAGCGATACTTCTTGTATCGCAAGCGTTCGTATGCTACAGTAACCTCTTTACATCAGCTAGCCCGTATGCTAGTTGTCTCTTGATGGAAAACACGGAGGGTAAAAAATAGGGAAGTTTATTGTACCGATATATGTTGTAACAAATTTGATTGTGAAGAAATTAATAATCAACTTTATTATCGGGTTCTGATCAAACCGGACTGTACGTACTTTGTGCCCAGTGTAGTTTATGAACTTTCATCATTTTGTATCCAGAGAGTGCAGAACTAACGCGAGTGAGCGTTCTTCTTTATTATGGTGAAGTTAATTATTTAAAATAAAACTAAACCCGACTGTATTAAATATATGACATAGTTAAATGCTACTGAATGAAAATGGAACAAGAATAGACTTATTTCAAAAATAATGATACAATTTGATAGCAACAATATTAAATATATCGTCGATAATAATAAATAATAATAATAAGAGAATAATAATAAATATTTATTTGCACAAAACACGGTGTGAAAGTTGACAAATAATTAGTAGAGCATACATGTTTTGCCAAGTCAGTGGCATGAAAATACATTGTTTAAGTGATTTTAAATTAGAGGCAAAATATGGTATACTAAATTATTAAAATAATTATCCATTAGGTCTATTCGTAAATATAGTGTACTAAATTATTAAAATAACTATCCATTAGGTCTTTGAGGTGCATCTAGAAATCATATATTGATCGCTATTAACATATTGATTTAATTGCAGGTCATCAGCCTCGAATTTCGAATCGCTAACTAGAAGAATAATTGAAATCATTTATGAATTTGTAATCACGAACAGATACGTATATTTTGAAAGAACATTTAAACCACTATATTGACGAGCTTGGTGCCGCAGTGGTGAAACGCGCTGTTACGCTGCTTTGACACCAACGCTCGTGGGTTCGATTCCCACACAGTACAAACATTTGTGTGCATGAACATGGCTGTTTGTATTGGTCTGGGTTTTTTCTACGTATAATAAGTATGTATTTACAAAAAAAAAAATGTATTTACGATGTTTATCAGTTGTCTAGTACCCATAACACAAGCTTCGCTTACTTTGGGGCTAGGTGGCGCTGTGTAATTTGTCCGACTATATTTATTTATTTACTATATTATCGATACCATATATAATATCTTCTTTCCAAAACACGACAATTAATGTTAATAATAATTGACGAGCTCGGTGGCTCAGCCGTGAATGACGCGACTTTGATACCAACGCTCGTGGGTTCGATTCCCACACAAGGCAAACATTTGTGTGCATGGACATGTCTGTTTGTCTTGGTCTGGATATTTTAAGAGAGGTAGGGCGCATCAAAGCAGTCCGTCTGGGGAAGTACTTCCACCTCACAGAAAACCGCAGCCATATAACAACTCCTTAGAGGGTTGTTGTGTTCCTGCGTGTGAGTGAGTACCACCACCAGTTAGCTCCCAAGGAGTTGCTGTGTAACATTTTTTACTTCAGGTGGGCCGCGTAGAAATTCAATCTCATAATCGTTACTACACAACACACCTGCACCGCGGAAAGTGGAAGACAGCATCTGGTATTTCACTCCCACTATACCGATCTCAGCCAACCATTCAACAAGTTTTGAACTTTGTTCGGGTGTCCCTTACACCGTATCGGATAAAACAATCTTTGCAAAGCTAATTCAGCTTCACTTTAATATTGACGTACAAAATTTGAACAACTTTGCGAGATCTTATCGGTTTATGAATTCAAAAGAAAATACCGAGAATACTCTTTCTTGTATTTCATAACTTAAGACGGACTAACTTGTAGCAAGAAAGGATGATAAAAGGTAAAGATTTATTGTCACCAAAAAGACACTCATGCTTGCAAAACAAATATAGTAAAAATATTACTAGACGAATAAAATAAAGCAACCATTACACTCACTAAGTTTTCAAAAGACATTTGTAGGCAACTTACGATAGTATATATTTTTTTAAATTTTTTTTTTTTAAATATATATATATATATAAGAGACTATTTTAACGTATTTCCGTATTAGTTATTAGTTAATATTAGCATATTAGTTGTTACGCGTGTATTACTTTTGCTGCTACCACTGATCTTTTGCTCTGAAAGCTTGTGGTAAAAGGACTAACGCTAATCGATGCTGAGATGATGCAGTAATATATTTCATCGCTATACCAACCCATATCGCGGAATGTGGTTTCCAGTCTGAGATATCTATCATCAATCATAGTGGGAGGAAATTTGATAGATATAGATCGACTTTTTATTACCCACTAGAAATGTGTACGTTCCATATGGAAATTAAAACTACTCGGGGAAATTTCATACTTTAAAAAGTTAAAACTGATGACTGTACTTTGTACTTTTATGAAATGCATAATTTTGTGAAGGCGCATATTTATTTTTTAAAAGAAACGATGTACTTTTTGCAATTATCATGGAAGATATCACGATCAAAGCTCGGTGGCTCAGTGGTGGAACGCGCTGTTACGCTACTTTAATACCAACGCTCGTGGGTTCGATTCCCACACAGCACAACCATTTGTGTGCATAAACATATCTGTTTGTATTGGCCTGGGTATTTTCTATATATAATAAGTATGTATTTACAAAAAAAAATGTATTTACGTATGTTTATCAGTTGTCTAGTACCCATAACACAAGCTTCGCTTACTTTGGGGCTAGGTGGCGCTGTGTAATTTGTCCGACGATATTTATTTATTATTTATTTATTGCCTGAGATATTGATAACTTTATATAATAAGAATAACTACCGACTATCTGAATACGTAATATTTCTTTTTTTGCAAAATAAAGAAATATAGACTTCAAAACTATTTGCTAAGAAATAAATGCACTAAAAGGTACACAATAATTGCTTTATTACTTTAAATTACTGTAAACAAATATTACAGTGTCTATTTGAAATAAGAAATATATTTTTAGCCTACTTAGAATAAAATCAATGTAAGGACAATAATATACATTTATTGCTATTTTTATAGTCGGTGCCAGTCAAGCATTTAAGATTTTTTGCGACACTCGATTAGATTTACAAAATATCTTTAGCGTTACGTTAATGCGATAATTGCATTGCTAATACCTAATTAAAATTTGTTATTCCCAATAAGAACTTCTGTATTGACAGAACTCACATTTGGAAGACTAAATTTGATGCATTTGGTTTTGCTAAGCTGAGCTTAGCAGCAGATTATTATATTACATGTGAAACAGTTTAAAATAAACCTATTTGCAAACATACACTACAAATGCGCTGGCACCGACTCCAAAAATAACAATAAATGTATATGTGTAAATGTATATGTCCTTATACATAGATTTTATTCTAAGTAGTCTAAAATATATTTCTATATAGACACTACAATATTTGTTTATAGTCATTTAAAGAAAAGCAATTGTTTTGTACCTTTTAGTAGCTTTTAGTACATTTTTTCAGAGCAAATATTTTTGGAGCCGGTGTTATTTTTGTATAAAAAAATATTTCTTGCGTTCCGTAACTGATTCATCTAAAGTGAACACGAGTAGACTTACTAAACGTATGGTTTAAATGAGACGCGCTAAGAAGGGAAGACAGCTATCTCAAAGTACAAAATCTAGGGTAGTAGTAGACTGGAGGTAAGGTAGACAATTTACTTGTGCCTATTTATCATTCGTCAGTGAAGAAGAAATCGCGAGGTTATCCGCTCATCCAAGAAATTATATTTCGAAAGTAATGTGATCTAACTTAAGGAACCCTAGTTTTTCCTCTGGAATGTGGAGGCATTACGGTAGTCGCTCCATGTCAAAATTAGTATCTTCGCCAAATTTATAGACTCAGGTAGCGGATCCCGCTAATCATTATGAGTTTAGGAAACGGGATAGCGCTGAGGAGGTACCGTTCCCTTAGTTTCCTTAATTTTATAGCATACATTTTTCATTGAGGGTAATTCTCCATGAAAAATTTATGAACAAGTTACAAAATTATTTTCGATAACAATTTATTTATTCTGTAATTGAAAACAAACTGTAGGTAATACGATCCTTTGACTTTCAAACATAACGATCGGTTCACCACTGTCAGACGTAAACAATCTAGCTGTAATTGCCAACTTTTTAATTCGTTATTTTTTTTTGCTATTGAATCTGTCGCGTTGAGAAAAGACAATTTCGTTAAACTTGAAGAAATATAATACAAAGAGACAAATGAGATTCATTCAATGAACGTGAGATCATATTTAACTACACAAATAGTAACCATACAATTTGTTTACCACATATCTACCAGTGATTTCAGTGAGTTCTGGCTTTAACAACATTAATAGCCTTTGTATTTCTGTCGGTATGCGGTCGCCCCAATCTTTTATGGTCTTCAACAGAGGAAGTGTTGGCATGTCTGTCGATAGTACGATATACGAACATACGGCGGATACCAAGTAATTGAAGTGTCTTGAATATGACCGATGGCCCCATACCTACTTTGTGCAAGGCAATCACTGCAATCCTGTTTACGTTACCCCATTCCATATTGTAATTTGATAATAAATACGAAAAAAAATATGTAAAACGGCGTGAAATCGAAAGAAATGTTTAACATAATAAACGTGTTCCAAAATCAAAATAATTAAACAACTAAAAAAATAAATGTTTCTTTATAACAGTATTATGGCCATACAAGTTATTTTATCAATTTTAACAAGCCTTTCCCCTAGAATTATCCTGGTTCCTAATCCATAAGAGTTGATTCGCTACCTAAGCCTAAGGATTTGTAGAAAGTACTGATTTTGAAGCGACTACCGTCATATCTCCAAAACTAAGGGAAAACCAAACATTACTTAGTTATTACAATTCTATTCTACTTATTTATATTTTGCGGTATTTCATACTTAATTTTTTGTTAATAACAACCGTTCAGGTTGAAACAGGATTTATTCGAAGGGGGTTATTTTTGTCCACAACTATCGCTGTTAACACTGCAACTCCTCAAGAGTATACTTAGTAATCTCAATTACTAAGGAACATAACAACACCCCAGTTAGTTATTTAGGGGTTTAAGTGACTCACAATCCTCCTGTAGACTATCGTCAAATTAAACTTACCTGCAATAAACCAATGAGATTCTAGTAAAAGAGACGGTGCATCAAAGCTGCGCGACTGGGGGAGTGCCTCCATCGTATAAAATATTACAGCGAAATAACAACTCCCGGGAGTATTGTTGTGTTCATACCAATAAGATACCGATACGCGAGTGATACTCCGGGTAACCACATTACACCAGGTGGACCGTGTGCTTGTTTTCCTCTCAACGTTACATAAATGTATCCAATTATTTCTGAGGTGCTGGTACTTCTTCAGTTGGGCTGCTTCGATGGATCCTTCATCTCTTTTGACAGAACACCTCCCATTCACCAGAGCATTATTTGTTGATTACCGGGGTATACCACGTGCCGGTGAGGCTAGCATTCAGTCTAAAGACCTTACACCATAGATTTTACTTTAGATCAGTATCCTTGAAATTACAGATGTGTTGACACATACTCACGGTTGATTACATCACGCTGGGAAACAATTAATCTACTGAATAACCATCATAAATCATCGCCATTGTTACATTGGGCCATATTACTGCATGATCAGCTGCTTACCTGATGCTCCTATAGAATGTTAATTAATCGGAGATTAGGAGGTAATGTTGTCAATGTGTCATCCTGACGAGAAATAATTTTAGACAAGCTCGGTGACGCAGTGGTGAAATGCATTGTTACGTTACTTTGACACCAAAGCTCGTGGATTCGATTCCCATACAGGACAAACATTTGTGTGCATGAACATGTCTGTTTGTCTGGGTGTTTTGAAGGAAGGTAAGGTGCATCAAAGCAGCCCGTCTGTGAAAGTACTTCCATCTCACAGAAATCCGTAGCCAAATACGAGTAACACAACTCCTTGGAGGGTTATTGTGGACCTGCGTGTGAGTGAGGTCACCAGTAAAGGACGTGTCTTTGCTGCTGACACAGCGACTCCTTACGCATTACGCATGCAGCTTGGTCCAGAATTGCAATCGACTGACTGGCAGGGGTCGCGAACGAGCACGCTTCTGGACCCCATAATATACATGACCCCCATATATTATTAGCATATAACATTAAAAATATATATCTATTACTCGTACGTAGGTATAATCATGTACATACTTATATAAATATAAATTTATATATATATATATATATATATATATATATATATCTTCTTCTGCTTTCAGTTTGTTATCGTTGGAAAAAATAATGCCCGGCTTTGTGCACAATATTTCGTGTATTGCTGAAAAACTTGGTTTGTCGACTAAAATGTAAACAAATGTGTTCTTCTACTCATTTCATAAAAAATTCACGCACTTACACTCAATTTTGTGTTTTAGAAGCAAATATGTAGACCTCGCTACATATTTGCTTCCAAACAATCATATACATAAAACTCTCCAAATCCCCATTGATCACGGGCTCACGGGACCCAAGGTAGGTAGCAATGTGGCCCCAATGCTGGAGAGTCTTCAAGTAGTTACTCGTACTACGAGTATTATTATACAACTAGCGACGCGTCCCGGCTTCGCACGGGTATACGAGCATAATATATGTATAGATACATACGTACACTAAGAATTAATACTGTATTGCCGTATAATATCCGTTAAAAGCTCCCCGGCGGCTTGACTTTTCCTGACATCTTCAACAATTATCGTCATATTTCAATCGATTTACACAAAACCTTAACAAGTTATACACCTAAACCTTCCTCCAGAATCACTCTGTTTACTGGTGGAAATCGCTTTTAGTAGTTTTTGAGTTTATCGCGATCAGACAGACAGATAGACGCGACGTGGGACTTTATTTTATAATAGTAATGAAGTTGTCAATATTTCAAGTAATACAAATTGAACATGATATCTTTGGTGATAATTGTGTACATTAGTTTTCTTTCTATATAGATAATATTATGTGTTGTCACGAAACTATACACTTCGTAAATGTACAAAGTCAGTCCAGTTAACAATTTTAACTTTTTAGAGTATAGCTTATAAGTTTATAACTTGTTTCTAGGAAGTAATTTACATAAAAAACGTATACATTTCTTTTGGGTAATAAAAGCTCGATCAATATCAACTGAATTTCCCCACGCGATGATTCCATATCTTAGATTGGAAGCCACGTATCCATAATAGTGATAAGCTAGTAGTGCGGTTTTTTCGTCAGTTATATTTACGAGTCACCATAATCCATAAGCAAACCGTAGCACTGACAAGCTCGATGGTTCAGTGGTTAGTAACGCTAACTTGACACCAACGCTTGTGGGTTTGATTCCCACACAGGACAAACATTCGTTTGCATGAACATGTCTGTTTGTCTTGGTCTGGATGTTTTAAGAGACGTAGGGAGCAGAGAGGGAGATGTAGAGACAGCCAAATAACAACTCCCTAGAGGGTTGTTGTGTTTTTGCGCGTGAGTGAGGTCACCAGTAAGCTCCCAAAGAGTTGCTGTGTGAACAGCAGAGGAGGATCGCGCGAGTGATACTTAATATATCGCAAGCGTTAATAGGCTACGGTACCCGCTTTACATCAGGTGGGCCGTATGCTTGTATGCCTACCGACGTTGTATAAAAAAAATATGGAGAACCGATGAGACCGATTTTTCATAGTAACTCTATTCACCGCTACGAGTCGGGCGATAAAGTAGAACACGCATCTCTCCTTAGCTAGTTCACAAAACAACATTGCGGCATTTATCTGCTTATTGGTAAAAATATCCTCTTATTGGTCAGAAGGCTCGAACGGCTGAGATATTGAGGTGCTAAAACACAACCTTTTCTGGCTGCGAGTGACATCATTCGCATTCAAGTGGTTTGTTGGTTAGTGGATACGATCGATGATCCTTGACTTATTTGATCGCATAGTTAGAAACAACAACTATAATCTAAAAAGTTCCACGCTTTAAGAAAAGTACAAGCATAACAACCGAGAAGGAAACCCATGCGATGGAGATCTCCAACTAAAACCTATACGAAACAATTAAAGAGCAAATCATTTGTAGAGGTCACGACCCTCAGCAATGAGGTAAACCATACTAGGAGGAACAGACGAGGGTTACCTGTTCGAACTTATCTATAATAATCTATAATTTCACGCCAAATCCCTTACGGGGTAGGCAGAGAGAGCCTGTTCAAACCTTACTTGTAAATCGTTGTCTTCTTCTTAACGTTATCCCACTTGTTAATTCATTAGATTTGATAGGGTCCACAACCTAAGTGTAAGGATTTGGCTTGAAACCTCCAAAACCCAGACGGAAAACCGAACTTTTCATAGGTAAGGTCACACATCTGTCGAAATATACTCGTAATTTCTTGGACGTGAGGGTCTCCTCACGAGCTGGTGACAGTTACAAATATGTAAGTGAGATGTTTTCTTCCGAGAACTCTCAAGCTGTGGAATGAACTCCCAGCCGCGGTTTTTCCAAGGGACTACAGCATGGAGTTCTTCAAGAAATGCGTGAAGAGGTTTTTAGAGGGTCGGCAACTCATGAGTGACACCCCTGGTATTGCAAAGTCCATAGGCTACGGTGACTGTTTACCATCAGGCAGGCCGTATGCTTGATTGCCACATTAGTGGTATAAAAAAATGTACATAAATCAGAAAACACGACTTTAGTTAATGCTAAACATTCGTAATTCTTCCCGAATACAAAATCTAGAGTCCTTAACTCTCCGCCTTTTGTATCGATTTTTTTTAAACAAAAGCCTACCTTTTTCCTTTTGCCCTTATCTAATAATCGCGTTTCTAAACCCAACCCTCTCCGCTCTAGCGATATGTTGAGGCTGGTTCCACACGTGCGGTTTCCTAATTCGTTTTCCGATTGTAGAATACAGATTAGATATTCCGTAGGCCTAGCGTAGACTTTCGTTTTTTTTTTTTTGACAAAATGTAAATGCCAACATGTACTATACGTATCTGCTACTATTACGTGCTAAGTTCGTATTTCGTTACTTAACTTATTTTAATCGTACAATCGCAAAGACGACCGCAGCATTTGATACCGAGACAGAAATAATCAGTGCGGCCATGGTAAGCGACGGCAAGCATCTAATAACGGAAGTGGGTGGGTGCTGACCGGCGCTGATTCTCGTGAACTTGCGAGACACACAAAGCAGTTTAAATCAAAATGGCTGTAAATATCTAAGTAAGGTAGCATGCATCAAAGCAGCCTATCTATTGAACCTCCGAAGCTCATGCCCCTCCACTTCACAGTTAACATCAGCTGAATAACAAGTATTTGGAAGTTTGATATACTCCGCGAGTGAGTGAGTGAATTACCTCCTGAGGAGTTATAGCAGATGTAACTGTATAATTACGGCCGCAAAATGACTCCTGAATATATTAATACTTTTTTTCATACCACTAATGCGAAAACAAGCGTACAACCAGCCTGGTGTTATACGATACGCAGTTATCGTAGCAATATATTACAACAATAAACAAGAACAGAATCCGCATGCCCCTACCACCACCGTCGCTGCCACGACTGGCCTGGTCGTCGCTGCCAAGCAACGATGTCGGACGACCGCAGCAGCCGAGGCAGAGACTACCGGAGCAGCCATGGCAGCGTCGGCATGTTGCACTTACTAACAGTAGTGGGTGGGTGCCGGCCGTCGCTAGGCCGCATGAACTAATTGGTGGCGGAAGCACACAAAGCAAGTTAGATCAAATTGCATGTAAATTTGACTTTCGCAAAATAACGCCTGAATCTATTAACTAATAAACAAGACTAAATAATAAAAATAAAAAAAAGTTGAGTGCGGTTCCCAAAGTCGATTTCCAAATTCACTTTCCGCGCTCAGGTACATACGCATGGAGCTGTCAGTAATGGCTGAACGTGGAAAGTGGATCGATACTGGAAAGCAACAAGGATACCGGTATCCAGCAGTAGCTTATACAAGATGATGCTCATGACAAAGGCATTTAAGCTAAACCATCTAGGATTTACAGTGCATATTTACTTTTATGACATATATTTATCGCGCCCTGTGGTGCGTGCGTGCGTGTTATACGAACGCATGATACAAATGCATTAGATTTCATTTTATTTATAGTCATTTAGATAAAAATTACTATAAATAAGTAACATCCTATGAAGTTTGCTGCTGTTATCTATAGTTTTTTATACAATCATTCCTTGTCAAAATCAGGCTAAAAACTTTTATCCATACAGAAATTATGTATTCAAATTTTGGCAAAACCGACAACTTACAGTTGCACCCTTCTCTGCGGGCCGTATGGGGGAAGCTCAAGGTCGCTCAGATTTCTAAGTGAGATAGAATGAGAAATGAGGATATCCGCAGTAGAACTAATATTACTGACATAGGCCATAAGCTAAGCAAGCTGAAGTGGCAGTCAGCCGGTCACATAGTTCGTAGAACCGATAACCGCTGGCATTCTCAAATAGCCTCCCAGTACTGATACACACAGTTTGGAACGATCCCCCACTAAATGGCTAAATGGAGTGACGACCTCAAGATGCTTGTTGGAGTCGATAGATGCAGTTGGTACAGGATCGGGGTGAATGGCTGTCTAGGGGGAAGGAATGGACGAATATGGGCTTGAATATTGAAGCTGATGAAATGATTCCGATATATTTCTTTCTTATATGCATCATTAAGAAGTTTACATGCAAGCATATGTGAATTGATTTTCATACACTAACAAAGTTTCAATATGCACCACAAAATATAATATAATAGAGAATATGTATAATAGAGAAAACTATTATTCATTATTATGTAGTTTGTAGTTCCTTGCAGTCTGAATGACATTCTGTGTTTAACACGGAGAAAAGTGATTAGGTGCAAATGCTCACTTTCTTCTGTTAGGTAATCATTATCTCATTAAACAGCCTTCCAGAATATCTAAATAGCCACAAAGAAAAATAAATGAACTAAAAATAAAATCAACGGCAACGGAAGCGCAAAATTATACAATTTTTACCTAGAAAGTTTGTTGCCTAAGAAGAAATTCTCTTATTAGGTTAGTAATTTGTTCGCCAAGTGCGGTATATTTATTTCGAATAACTTTAGTTCGGAAAAATTATAAAAAAATATTTTCGTTTGTCACGAAATTTGGTTTATAAAGAAGACATTTTATTTCTGGGATGTCGATACTTTGAGTAGAAATTTTTATGCTAAATTATAGTTCATTTATGGTTTATCATAAAAATCTAAATTATTATAATAATATAAAAATATATATAATAGTTAGTTTTTTCCATCATTTTTTTAATAACCTGCTTGGGGAAGTACCTCTACCTCACAGAAAACCGCAGCCAATAACAACTGCCTGAAGGGTTGTTATGTTCCTGCATGTGAGGCCACAAGTATGCAATATTACTCATAAATATGAGTGTTCACATACGACAAAACACCTCACACTAAATTTTTTTTAACTAATCATACATTTCAATCATCATCTCAAGATAACCAATACGATGACGACAATTAAGGATATACTAAAAATATTAATAAATATAATGAAATAAATAAGATGCAATTCCAAAAATATTACAATGCATTTCTAATATATTACAATAAAAAAATGAGACAGAATATATATCAAGTGTCATTTAAATATTCAACAACTTCCTCTAAAAAAAGGCTACAATTTATTTATTAATTCCAGTTGATATATATTTCGATTCGGTAATCTGTTCAATAATTTAAATGGCTCATAACGCATGCCGTGTATAACGATTGTCAATCTAAGTGTCACTTTTGAAACGAGAATGATATAATATATAATCACCTATCTCTTTTAATAATAGGGGTTAACGTATGAAATTGCCGTTTTATACTAAAAGATACTTTGAATTTACATTAAACCTTCATGGTGTAAGATTTTCGAGTGAAACTTTTTTCACATGATATTGTGAGAATTTTCTTTTAAAAAATGTACAACATTTGATTTTCGAATTCCAATTGTGTTTTTTTATTCAGCTTAGACGGGAAAGATTCTTCGAAAATCCGAGTATTTTTGAATAAGAGCTCCGACGCAGAACGTGGCAGAAACGGCTCGCAATATCAATGCTGCGTTTGAAGAGGAGACTGCTAATGAACGCACCGTGCGTTTTTGGTTTAAACGCTTTGGTAATGGAAACTGCGACTTGAAGAACGAATTAAGTGGATTACCACCTCCACAGGAGAATGACGCTGAATTTAAGTAGATGGTGGAAACCGATGTAACTCAAAGTACCCAGGAATTAGCAGCATGGTTTAACGTTACCTTACCTTCAATATTGACTTATTTGCATCAAATCAATAAAGATAAAAAAATATGAAAAATGGGTGCCTCATGATATGACTGATCTGCAGAAAGAAACGCGTGTTGAAACTTGTGTTGCCTTGTTGAATCGGTACAGAAATGGAGGAATATTCCATCGAATTGTGATATGTGACAAAAAGTGGATTCTTTACTATAACCGTATGCAATGGCTGACCCCAGGTCAAACGCCACAATAGTGTCCTAAAGCAAAGGTTACCTATAAAAAGGTAATGGTAACTATTTGGTGGTCTCTTCATGGCGTTATTTACTATAGCTTTTTCAGGGCTGGTCAAGCAATAACAGCAGATGTTTACTGTGCCGAACTTCGAACAATAATGGCGAAACTGGCAGTGAAATAGCCTCGACTCGTGAATCGATCTTCATTGTTGCTCCATGATAACGCAAGACCTCACACTGCACCAGAAACCGTTGTAACTCTACAGGAGCTGCAGTTAGAAACCATACGTCATCTTCCGTACATGTCATACCTTACTCCAACTGACTACCACGTTTTTCGTGATTTGGACAATTTTCTACATGATAACAAATTTTCTTTCCAGGTGGCAGCACAAAATGCTTTCATAGTTTATCGAATCTAGATCCCCAGACTTCTATCGCAAAGGCATAAATAAACTTCCAACTAGATGGCAGCAATGTATGGATATTGAGGGTAAATATTTTGATTAAATAAATATACATACAAATCGGCAATTTCATACTTTAACCACTAATAATATAAAATGTCACCACCGCGACGTCGTGCCTATCGAACGAACATGTTATTGTTATTGAACATGTTATATATAACATTATACATAGAACAGTAATAAATCGTCTTTATAGCTTAGTAATCATGTTATTAAACTCCCATACTTGTCATCTTTCCTTCTGGTTTTTCTCTTTGTTTTCTTTCTTCATCGGTTTCATACTAAATACTAGCTCGTATCAAGGCAACAAAGGAAACACTATGCTAACAAGGGTTTATTTTTAGGTATCACATCTCTAATTGTATTAGTAGCAGCTACATTTGAAAGTAGCTCGTGGTACCAGCATTGTTTTATTTGAATTTCTATGAAAGTTCGCTCGCTTCCTTTGACTGCGACTCTCGCAGATACTTTGTAGAGACGTCGCTTGTTCGTGTTCTAATGCCGTTTGTTTTAAACTAACAGGTAGAAACAAATATGGACAATGGTATTTAGACTTTATTTCATAGTGGAAAATTGTGTGCAGGCCGCAAGTCTCGAGCCAAATGTATTACATCACTATAGTTAATATCCAGAAAGCAGTGATAGATCAGTGGACAACAACCAGCCTTTTAACCTACGGTCCTTGGTTCGAATCCAAACATCTAGCACTAAACTGTCTTTTCGGATTTATGTAAATATTTATAATATTCATTTCCTGGGTGGTAAAGGCCGAAATCATAAGGAAACCTTAATATCCAAGAAATTATATTACGAAAAAATACCTGAAGAAATAAGTGTGACTTAACCTAAGAAGTTCTGATTTTCCCTGTGAGTTGTAGACGTCTGATCAATATCTGAGCTAGATCAAAAATGAGCTGAGGATTAGGAATCGGGATAACGCTAGTAAGTAGAGTAAATGTATAGATAAGTAAACACTGAAGTGAATTAATATATTTCATAAATTAGATAAACAGATTACTAAAATTGAAATGGATATCCATTTCAATTCTAGATTACTAAAATTGAAATGGATATCCATTTCAATTTTAGTAATCCATTTATCTATTTTTTTTATTTTTTGTCATACTTTGGCACATACTTGATAAAAATAATTTTAATGTAAGCATTTTATGTATGTGAATGAAGATGCAAATAAAATGATATCTATCTATGTAATTCAAAATTAAAACTGATTCACGAAAATTCATACTTTTTTATTGTATATTTAATGCATTTATCGAACGGGGTCCTCTTTTCATGTACGCTCGCATTCTCGCATATGATTCTTGCATTATTGTTCTTTTTTTATATATATTTGTAGTATATTAATTAATTCTGAAGTGACTAAGACAGTGTTACCTACTAAACGCAGCTGAAAACTTATCAACAAAGCTAGCGACGCATAACAATTTCCTTGCGATCCTCGATTGATTCATTGAATTTTAATGTCGGTTTTCTTAGGCGGCCGATACCCCAGTTGTTCTTGTAACCAATAACGGAATTGTTGTAAAGGTCAAGGTGAAGTCTGTTGGTTATTGGATTAATATTGTATTGAGCGGTTAATACTTTTGATGTTTGCGGTAATCCAAATTTTACTTGAATAGTCAACTAACATTCGTACTAACTGCTTTCCGGCATTCAAATTTATATTGGATATCCTAATAGAACTCAGTTTGACGACATAGTATGATTAACTTAAGTACAAAGACTTATACTGCAGTAGGAACATCAAAAGCAAGTGAGGTGTATAAGGACCCCGTCTGATAAATGTTTAAAATATACATTAAAAAAGGATGAATTTTCGTGAACAAGTTTTAATTTTTAATTATATAAATAGATTACTAAAATTGAAATGGATATGCTGGGATGGTGTGGTGTGGTCATTTAGGAAGAATGAATGATAAAAGTGTATCGGGTAAGAGTGAATGGAGATATCGGCAGGGGCCGCCCTAGACGCACGCATATAGATCAAATTGGTGATGTGTTGAAAAAGGGCCAAATCAGAAATTCCCAAAACGAAGAGCATGCAAAGAAATTGATGAGTGCGGAAGAAGTGAGAGAATTGTATTTGAAACGGTTCACTTGCAGTTTCATTGTCTCTGCCTACCCCAATGGAAGACAGGTGTGATGATATACTACTCTGTGTAAAAAGTATCGGGAATATGTCAATAAAAAGACCCGCGTAAAAGAGGTCGTTCTAATTTTTTTACTGCATGTTGGTAGCACTGTACTGATTTAGCGCGCAAAATTTGAGCGGGATCTGTCATTTAATTTGTTTTAAACTACACTTTTTGTTGGTCATAGTTTTGAGTCCTCGGCGATTTTTACAATGGAAAATATTGTTGAACAAAGAGTGTGCCTTAAATTTTGTGTTTCAAATGATATTTCATGTGGTGAATCACTAAAAATGTTGCGAAATACCTACGGCGAATCGTGTATATCGAAAACAAGGGCTTATGAATGGTATAAGGCTTTTAAAGAAGGCCGAGAAGTAGTAGTAGACTTGCCTCGTTCTGGTAGACCTTCAACCGCTACGACCAGAGAAAACATCGACAGAATCAAGAAGCTAGTGCTCGAAAATCGACGTATGAGTCTGAGAGAGTTGGCTAGTGAGGTGAACATATCTTTTAAGTCCGTCCACAACATTCTCATTGACATTTTAGGCATGAAACGCGTCGCCGCTCGACTAGTTCCAAAAGAGCTCAATTTTGTTCAAAAAGCGCAGCGAAAGCATGTCGCTGAAGACATGGTTTCCCGAGCTTCTACGGATCCGACCTTTATGAAACGTATAATAACTGGCGACGAGACATGGGTTTATGAGTACGACATGCAAACAAGCCAACAGTCTTCAGAATGGCGTCTCGAAAACGAGCCGAAACCCAAAAAACCGCGGCAAAGTCGCTCCAAAATCAAGGTGATGCTGACAGTTTTTTTTGACTACCGTGGTGTGGTTCACTCCGAATTCCTTCCAGAGGGAGAAACAGTGAATAAAGAATATTATTTAGGCGTCATGAAGCGTTTGCGTGAGAGTATCCGCCGAAAACGTCCAGATTTGTGGCAACACAACTCATGGATGCTGCACCATGATAATGCACCATCACACACAGCCATTATAGTGAAAGAGTTTTTAGCGAAAAATTCAACAAAAGTTCTCGACCAAGCACCGTATTCACCTGATATGGCTCCGTCTGACTTTTTTTTATTTCCCAAGTTAAAATTACCACTTCGAGGAAAACGTTTTGAGTCGATAGAAGCCATAAAAGAAAATTCGCTGAATGAGCTAAAGGCCATACCGCAAATAGCCTATGAAAAATGTATGGAAGACTGGGTGAAGCGGTGGAGATGTTGTATTGCAAGCGATGGGGCCTACTTTGAAGGCGATAAAATAAATTTAGATGAATAATTTGTATTTTTTGTTTTATTGACAAATTCCCGATACTTAGTACACAGAATGTATATGTACTTGTTTGTATAGATTGTTTAATCAATACATTTTTTAACTGAAACTAAAAAAATGGCGGAGGTATGTAACAGTAATTATTACAATTATAAATATCCCCCCGTATGCCTTTTTTTATGCAACGTTGGGAGTCATACAATCATACGGTCCACCTGATGTAAAGCAGTTACCGTAGCCTGTTAACGCTTGTAATATGTTAATATCACTAGCACGATGCCTTCTCTGCTGCTTACACAGCAACCTTAGAAGCTCACTGGTGACCTCACTCACACGCAGGAACACAACAACCCTCTAGGGAGTTGTTATTTGGCTGCGGTTTTCTGTGAGGTTGAGGCACTTCCCCAAACGGGCTGCTTTGATGCACTCTACCTCTCTGCAAAACATCCAGTCCAAGACAAACAGACATGTTCATGCACACAAATGTTTGCGTTGTGTGGCAATCGAACCCACGAGCGTTGGTGTCAAAGTAGCGTCTTTCACGACTGAGACACCGAGCTCGTCAAAATACTACTTAATGTATTACCAGCGTTCATAGGCTACGATAATCACTTTACATTAGGTGGGTCATATGTTTGTATGTCTCCCGACGTTGTATAAAAATAACCATCCCGAATCGCTGCCGCATTCCCGCATTTCCCGCCACTGTGAGTTTTGGGTTTTAAAGGTTCTATAATATTACCGAACAAGGCAGTAATGCAACTGTATGAATAAATAACGAGCTATTAACTAAGTTTTGAAAATGGTTACCATTCACAAGTTGCCATACATAAATATGCTCTTTGCTTGCATTTCGTCGCCGACCGCAAGTTGCAACTTGTGTTTGCTAAATTTTAGATATTCACTTTCCTACTTTCTGAAACTATAACGAGAACTAAGTTTACTTTAATCCAGGTTGCTGTTCGCATTTAGCAAATAGGAATCTTCGCTATTTCCTTTGGGTTAAATAGCAGATCCCGCCAACACACTAATGGATTAGGAATTTAGGCTAAGAGATAACGCTTAGCCTAAATTCCTAATCCGTTAGTGTAGAGATAACGCTTGAGAGCTTGATGGCGTCGTTGTGCGTGTCACTCTTACCAAACACGCAGGTTAAGCACCGTCGACCGCAGCCTGTCTATGGATGGGTTTATCTATCTCGAGTTTCTCCGTGCTTCGAAGGGCACGTTAAGCCGTCAGTATCGGCTGTTGTCGGTAGATGACAGTTGTTAAGCTAAGTCAGTGGCCCTTGGGCGGCTTGAAAACACTGGCCTCCACCGATCCGCATTTGAGCAGCGAGGTGGAGTATGCTCTAAACCCTTTCGGTTGAAGGCAGGCCCGTATCCCTGTAGTGGGATGAGTATGGGTTGATGTGATGGTGGACAACGCTTGGAAGAAGAAAAAAGACTTGCTCGGTGGTAAAGGGAAACATTGTGAGGATACACGCAAGCCGAAAAAATTATACTCATTTCGATAGACAAGTGACCGTAAGAAAGATCTGGTTTTCCCTTTAGGTTGCGAACAGCGACGTATAAAAGGTAGACACGTTATACACAAACATTATTGTATTTTAAAATGGCAAGTACTATATCTACGTACAGTTATTTATTATGATACTTTGCTCTAACAAAGAGACAAATGATAGGGCGTACCCGGCGTTAGAAAGAGATGAATATATATCTTAAGAGATTTATGGTTTGCGGCGAAGTACGTATAGACGCGACGCGAGAGCGTGGCCAACTGAATGCGAGTTGGGCAATTACCTTACTTTCGTATTGCCATTGCGACGTATCTATAACTATAAAAACATCTTAGCTTCTATGCTAAACCGATCGAAATATATAGTTATAAGTATATAGTGAAACTGTAATCAAAGTTTTAGTTAATGTTTTAAATAAGTTTTGATGAGCCCGGTGACGCTGCGTTTAATAACGCGATTTAAGCTCCTGAGGTGTTGCTGTATTAGCAGCGGATGTCGCATCGCCCGAAATGATACTTAATGTATTATCAGCGTTCATATACTACGGTAACCACTTTACATCTAGTTGACCGTACGATTGTAGCCTCCTATCGTTGTATAAAATAAATGCCTTTATGAAACTGATAATCTGCATCTAATAAAGAAATTATGAAACGTCACTTTGAGAAACTTCGACCTCGTTCTTCTGATTTTGTATGTATGTATATCTTCACGCCAAGTCCCTTGCGGGGTAGGCAGAGAGAACCGAGCGCCATAAGACGCGGTCCTTGCATACTTCACTCGCTTCTGTGACATTCATAGCTCTTTTCATGCACGCTCGCCGGTTCCTGGGGCTTCTGACATCACCTTCTGATAAAACACGACCAATTTGGTCATGGTAGGTTAGTCTCGGCCTTCCTCGGCTCCTACATCCTTCCACTTTTGCATTGTATATCTGTTTCGTCATTCTTTCGTCCCGCATTCTTTTTACATGTCCGAACCAACGGAGCATGCCCTTTCTTATCTTAACACCGACACTCTCTTTTAGACCAACTCTTTCTCTCACGTCTTCATTACGAACGCGGTCAACAAGCGTTATGCCACAAATTTTGCGCAATGCTCGCATCTCGACCGCATTTATTCTACTTTCATGCTCTCTCTGCCATACCCAGCTCTCACTTCCATAAGTTAGTGTTGGAATTAGCACCGCGTTGTGTACAGCGAGCTGTGCCTTCTGGCTTAGATTTCGGCTGCCTAGAAGTTTACCCAACGCTCCATTCACCCTATTCCCGGCACTCACTCGTCTCTCCACATCAGCGGTGTACCTTCCATTGCTGCTAAAAGCACTTCCAAGATATACAATCTCATTCACTTGCTCCAACACTACATCATCAACCATAATCCTAGTGTTCGTTCTGGTTGTCTCTCTTTCAAATACCATTATCTTGGTTTTCTTCGCATTCAATTGTAAGCCTTTCTTCATACAATCATCTTTCATTGTTGTAACTAGTGTTTGCAGTTCGGATGGTGATTCTGCTATTAATGCCGCATCGTCTGCATAAAGCAGGCAGTTGACCACTGAGTCACCCATTCGCATTCCCACATTCATATTTCTTATTCTCTAAAGACAACTGTCCAGATACAGAATGAACAGCCGAGCCGACAGCACGCATCCCTGTCTGACACCAATGTTGACATCAAACCAGGGCGACAAGCTGCCGTCCACCCGCACACATGCTGTACAATCATCATAAGTGGTTTGCACAGCACGGAGCAGGTCACCGTCAACTCCATATCTGGGCAAAATGTTCCAGAGATTCTTTCGCACGACTCGATCAAATGCTTTCTCAAAGTCCACAAAACCGCAGAAAACCTTCTGGTCCAAAGCCAGATGCTTCTCTACGATCTATTACGATTCTGATTTTGGATATTGTATTAAGAGGGTGCACAGAGCTAAGTGGCGCCCTCATTTTGTTTTTATTAATAACGCTGAATTTAAGACCAATTACAAAAAAAAAACGCTCTATAGTGCACTGAAGAACCATATTTATGTTTTTTGAGACATATTCTGTTTTTATTATTTATGTAGAATTAGTCATACTTTTGATTATTGCTATAAGTGGCCACAATAAGCAATAATTAAAATTTTGGTTACTTGTCATAGATGGGTCATACATATAGACAAGTTCTGTTATGATAAGTTTTAATGTAGTGACAACATAAAGGAGGTTCTTAAGAAAATTTAAGTGAAACTAATCTATTATTAATAAAGTATATCGCAGTTATGAAATAACGTACGTTATAAATATTTAAAAAAATATAATTTATATTTTTGTCCCCTTCTGTGGACTGTTCAAATATGTTGCCAGAACATTTAAAAATACTTTGGTTTATTTAGTAAAGGAAATCTTATGAAGATTTTCGTTTTTTCATCGTAAAATATTGTAAAGTTCCATATTCATTTACGTGGCATTATTATCTGCAGTACACACTTCCAAATTCAAAATAAACTTTGGGTTATATACATGTGCGTCTATTCTGTGGACGTAAATTTTTCGTCTACATTACCATCTGCTAAAGCTACTATGGGTCGCAAAAAAATATTAATGACAACACTGAGCAGAGCTGTCATTTGCCGGTGCGAATTTGTGAAACAATAATTATTAACGCGTTACCTATCGTTTTAATTCTGTTTTTGTTAAATTTGTCAGAGATCAACCTAACTTTTCTGTTCCTGGCATATCTTGGTAAGTATACTTTAATAAATTAACAAAATATATAGCCTGAATGCCTTCTGAGGAGTGATTTTCAAAATATCCCTGACTTCTTTTCTAACCTCAAAAATAGAAAGATTGTCGTTTGCTACACGCTTGATAGACCCTTCGGTGGACATCTTCTCTGTGGATTGCAATGTCCACTGGAGATACTTATGTCCACAGAGAAGATTACTATTGGTTTTGTCTAAACTAATATTATATAGAAAAATAACTTTATGATTTGTATGTTCGTTTGTTTGATTGTATGGATAAAAAAGCAATGCCGGGCTTATTTTGTTTCAGCTGCAATGCCTCGTTCAAGTAGATCTCGATTAAATTTAAACGAAGAAGAAAAGATGAAACGTCGGCGTGAGCAAAAGAAATTGAGCATGCGTCGAGCTCGAGCAAAGTTTGACACAGCTTCTAAAGAAGAAAACCGCAGAAAAGATAGGGAAAGATATCACCGTAAGAAGCAGGAAGGTTTAATTAAAACAATTAAAGATTTTACACCTAGAGAACAGCGGCAAATTCGAAAGATGTGGCGTGAAAAGTCAAAGCTTAGACGAGATAAAGAAAAATTGAGGAAGAGAACCGAAGAAATTTTAAATGAAAACACTCCACCCGCTAGCCCATCTCCATCTTCCAGTTTTTCACGAATTGTCTCAGGCAGAGCAGTGAGTGCACGAAATAGACGCCTGTTAAAGATTAAGAATGAGTATTTATCAAACAGAATACATTGTCTAGAGAAAAAGTTAGCTAAATACAGGATGCGGCTTCTGAGACTGAAGAAGAAGAAGGAACAAAATATTGAAAAAGTTAGCATAAGACATAAAATTCACGACTTTTTACTTGATGATGAGAATAGTAGGTTGACTGCTGGGAAGAAAGAAACGATCACGCGTCGAAAAGTGAAAAAACAAATACGTCTATTGAATGACACGCTTCTGAATCTTCACAAGGTGTTCGTAAATAAGACTGGTTTAAATATCTCATATGAAACTTTTCGGAGACATCGGCCTTTTTGGGTAATATTCCCCAATGCAACTTCAAGAAACACCTGTTTATGTACCGTACATACTAACAACGATTTTATTGTTCAAGCTCTACACAAAGCGAAAATTTTACCCAATTCTTCTGCTACCGATGTTGCTAAATCACTTTGTTGCAATAATGTGCTTAATATTTCATGTTTAGAACGCAAATGTGAGCAATGTTCTGAACAGAAGTTAACATATAATATCATAAACAGTAATGATACAATTATTTACCAAAGATGGATTACCAAAAACGTTACAGAAGTTGTTAAAGGCCAGGACAAACAATTCAAAAAAACTATTAAAGAAACAGTTAGAACTTCCCATAAATTGCTTGTCAAAATTTTTAATTCAAACTTGCCCACATTTATGCAGCATCTTGCAAACATATCTAACCAGTTCAGAGCAATTCAATTCATAAAACAAAATATTTCACCCTCAGATGGTTTACTCCATATAGACTTTTCGGAAAATTATGGATGTAAATATGGAAGCGAAATTCAGTCAGCACATTTCGGTGGCTCTAAGGGACAACTTTCCTTACACACATGCGTCTACTATTCTACCGAATCTCTTGCGCCCCTGAATATTTTGAAGGCTACATCCATGTGTACTATCTCCAAAAATTTACGCCATGATCCCGTACTCATTTGTGTTCACTTGAAACCTGTATTGGAACAAATCAAATTGCTTTCTCCGGATCTGAAGGAACTACACATATTAAGTGATGGACCCAGTACACAATACCGAAACAAGACAATGTTTCATTTAATAGTTAATTATGTGAGAAAAATCAGCAATGCCGAAAGAATCATATGGCACTATAGCGAAGCAGGGCATGGGAAGGGTGCGCCTGACGGTGTTGGAGGCTGCATAAAACGGATCTGTGATAAAGCAGTCGCAAATGGAAGAGACATAACGGATATTAACAGTTGCGTTGAATGCTTGAAAATGAATTGCAAAGGCATTATAGTTATTCCGATTGATGACGAGCATGTCCCTGAAATTCAAAATATAGCAGATGCAAATACCGTACGCCCTTTTAAAGGGACTTTTCAATTACATCAAATTTCGTGGAGCGCTATTGAACCTAATATACTTCACGCAAGAAGGTTGAGCTGTATCATATGTGCCGCTCATACTACATGTCCTCATTTTGAGATTGGACAAATTCCGGTGCAGTTTGTTACGGGTGTTATAGATACGCAAAGTTTACCTGGAACTCCATCGAGTTATGCATCACGAGCTGCTCTACTAAGTCCAATTGCTCCTTCTCCTGGAACCGCATCACTTTCGACTGTCACTGGGCCGAGAACACCGCCATCCCCGGAACCTATTATGGATACAACATCACCAGAACCTTGTTTCAACATATTATATCAACCGTCAACTCCTAAAAAAAGGCTTAGATTTGAAACTATTTACTCAGATGACTCAATTTCCTTGACACCACCTAAGACATTCAAAAAACGACTACAGGGTATTGAATACAAAGTTGATAATGATGAAAATACATCACCAAATATTTCTAAAAAACGACCAGTGTATTTCGATGATAGTGATACGAGTACTAAAAACACTCAATTTACTGACTATAAAAAACGATCTGCGATATTCGGTGATAGTAGTGATGAATTCCCACCACGTAAGATATTTAAAAGACAACCAGTAATCTCAGACGAAGACGATAGTGACGAAAATATATTTTAAGTCTAATTAATTTGTAAGGACAACCTAATATATTTTCTATAGCCTATATTTTTGATAATTTTGCATATTTTAAATTTGGAACATAGTATTATGATAAAACTTTTGAAGTTTATATTGTACGTTAATTAGTTTTAATCTTGATAAGAGTTTTTTTTTTTATAAGACTGATTTTGACCTCTTCTGTGGAACAGTGCCTTTTCTGTGGTCACCAAAAATTATAAAAGTGTCATAAATTCGTTAATTTCAAGAAACGATCTAGTTTCTCATTGTTGTTGTGATATGTTGATTAGTATTCTAATAAAAAAGTCAGATTTTTAAATATTCTTCGATATTATATTTTCGAAAAAAAACAACATCGTTTTGTGTATGACCCAGATAATAAATACAAGATATGTTTAAAAAAAACGTAAATATGGTTCTTCAGTGCCCGTATAAAGCGTTTTTTTGGAATTGGTCTTAAATTCAGCGTTATTAATGAAAACAAAATGAGGGCGCCACTTAGCTTTGTGCACCCTCTTAACTTAATCTCTTTAAAAACCTTACTTGATGCGTTTATCGTAAACGCGACAGTACGGCTTACCTGACGTTAAAGCAGTTAGCGTACCTTATGAATACTTGCGAAGTACCACTTGCACGTTGCCACTCCCACTGATAACTCAGCAACTCCCCAGAGACTTTCTGGTAACACAGTAATATTCCAGGGAGTTATTATCTGGCTGCGGCTTTCGGTGGAGGTACTTCCCCAGTCGGGCTGCTCTGATGCCCCCTACCTCTCTAGAAAACATCCAAACCAATACAACAATGTATGTTCATACACACAAATATTTGTCCTGTGTGGGAATCGAACTCACGAGCCTTGAGGTTAAAGTAGCATTGCAACACCACTCCACCACCGAGCTCGTCAAAATTTCTATTAAGTGCTTAACAGACAGACAGATAATAAATAAATAAATATTATCGGACAAATTACACAGTGCCATGTAGTCCCAAAGTAAGCGAAGCTTGTGTTATGGTTACTAGACAACTGTTAAACATACGTAAATACATTTCTTTTTTGTAAATACATACTTATTATACATAGAAAATACCCAGACCAAGACAAACAGACATGTTCATGCACACAAATGTTTGTATTGTGTGGAAATCGAACCCACAAGCGTTGGTGTCTAAGTAGCGTAACACCGCGTTTCACCACTGTGCCACCGAGTTCATCAAGCAACAAAATTAAAGTAACTTCTTCAGTATCATTAATAGCGTTTAGCTACATCACGGTTAAAATATACCGCATCATTTGAAAGAAGTGATAATACAACTTTTTGGTCCTTGTGATATCTTTTATCTATAACTACACGCCAAATCCCTTGCGGGGCAGGCAGAGGGAACCGAGCGCCATATGACTATATCCTTACACACCTCACTCGCTTCTTTAACATTTGGTTTGTAAGGCTGACATCACCTTCTGGTAGAACACAATCAATTTGGTCATGGTAGGTAAGTCGTGGTCTTGCTCAGCTCCTAAATCCTTCCACTTTCTCATTGTATTAGGGGTTACTGAAAAATTAAAAGTCGTACTTTCTAAGATGTAACATATTTATTTAATCAAAATATTTACCCTCATTATCTATGTCTTCCACGTGGTTCGTTCTTCAAGACGAAGTTTCCATTACGAAAGCGTTTAAACCAAAATCGCACGGTGCGTTCCCTAGCAGTCTCCTCTCCAAACGCAGCGTTGATATTGCGAGCCGTTTCTGCCGCGTTAGTTCCACGTCGGAACTCGTATTCAAATATTAATCGGATTTTCGAAGTATCCATCTTACCCGACTGAATAAAAAAAAAATTGAAATTCGAAAATCAATTGTGACACAAATTTCAAAGAAAAACCTCATAGGTATCATATGAAAAAAGTTTCACTCGAAAATCTCACACCATGAAGGTTTAATATCAATTCAAAATATGTATTACTATAAAACGGCAATTTCATACTTTAACCCCTATTATATACGTACGTTTCGTAATTCTTTCTTCCTGCATTCTTTCCACATATATCTTCATAATATTTTATTTATTTCTTTCTTCTCTCTCGCCTTTACGTTGTTTGCAATCCTTTCAAATACTCGAACGTTGACTGGAAGAGATCACTTATAGGGAACAGTTTACTTTTAACAATTTGGGCTCGATAACATTGATGCACGTTTCTTTTTATATAACGTCCCAAGACATACAAGCACATAGTCCACCTGATCTAAAGCGGGTACCGTAGCCTATGAATGCTTGGAATAGATTAAGTCTTCCGCACGATGCCATTCCTGCTGCTAACATAGCAACTCTTTGGAGCTTACTGGTGACCTCACTCACACGCAGGAACACAACAAACATTTTTTTGTTCATATACAATGTCAAGACAAACAGACATGTCCATACACACAAATACTTGTCCTACGTGGCAATCGAAGCAACGAACATTGATGTCAAAGTAGCGTTACTGACCACTGTGCCACCGAGCTCATCAAAAGCTGCCAAGTCTTATTGAACAAAAAGTCTGCCACTATCGCGTTCATTCGTTTCAAGTTTCTCCTTAGTTCGGAGGGCACGTCAAACCGTCGCTCCCGGCTGTTTTCAATACATGACAGTAAGTAAATAGAGGAACGGCAAAGAGCCAATGGGAAAGTACTTCCATCTCGCAGAAAACCGCAGACAAATAACTTATATAATAGCTTCCTGGGCGGTTTTTATATTCTTGGAAGTGAGTGAAGTTGCCAGTAATAATAATAAATATTGTCGGACAAATTACACAGCGCCATGTAGCCCCAAAGTAAGCGAAGCTTGTGTTATGGGTACTAGACAACTGATAAACATAGGTACGTAAATACATTTTTTTTTTTGTAAATACATACTTATTATACATAGAAAATACCCAGACCAAGACAAACAGACATGTTCATGCACACAAATGTTTGTACTGTGTGGGAATCGAACCCACGAGCGTTGGTGTCAAAGTAGCGTAACAACGCGTTTCACCACTGCGCCACCGAGCTCGTCAAAGTAGTAGTAAGCGCCTTAGAAGTGGGAGCGCGACGTTTACACTTCCTATTTGCTAACATTCATAGGCTACGGTCGCTACTATACATCAAGTATACCTCCAGAAATTAAAAAATAAGTACATTCACAATGCATACGCTGACTATTTGCGCTGTAGATAACGTGCTGTAGTCTAAACAGAATGGATTGTTGTACCTTACTAGCGACCCGGCCCGGCTTCGCATTGTTGAAGATTACCTGAAAATATCATCAAAATCGGTCTAGCTGTTTTCGAATCCATACGGGACATACATACACACATCCATTTTTATAATAAGAAGAAGATATGCAATGGAGATATGACAAACAAATAAGTAAGTTACTTACTTACTTCTTTCGCCTAACGAAATAAAAATAACTCAAAAAATTCCATACCTCCAATAACAAACCATACCAGTATTTGTAATATAATACGTACAATTTGATCTAACCTGCTTTGCGTGCTCCGCCACCAGTTAGTTCATCGGCCTAGCGCCGGCCGGCATCTACCTACTACCGTTAGTAGATGCAACATGCCGACGCTGCCATGGCTGCTCCGGTAGTCTCTGCCTCGGCTGATGCGGTCGTCGGCCATCTGGACCAGAAACCGCATGCCCCCACCACCGTCGCTGCCACGACTGACCTGGTTGTCGCTGCGACACGTGTTTCGCCTCTCCACGGGGCATCCTTGAGGTAGTGGGTAGGTGCCGGCCGGCGCTAGGCCCAATGAACTAACTGGTGGCGGAAGCACGCACAGCAGGTTACATCAAATTGCATGTAAATTTGACTTTCGCAAAATAACGCCTGAATCTTATGACTAATATAATACGATAATATAATAAATTATCAACAAATATCATTCACTGCCGTATGTCATTTAAAGGTAGATATATTTGTAAATAAATTTATTTTATCTGTACTGATATAAAACACGTGTTGTACGTTCATAAATAAGTGTTTGAATAACTTTGAATATACACGTACAAAACTTTAAGAGACATTTACCAAACAACTTCGTGGTGTTGATTTACGATGTCGGTGTCGTAAAAAATCGCTGTCATCTTTTTCCCTAACTCGCCAGAAGAAGTGTAACTTCAAAAAATACAAGTCAGTAAGGTGGTAAATACACCGCTACGCCAATAACCATTGCAGAGCGACGTCCGTTTTTCTGGACACATTAGCTACACTTATGGTTCACGCTGTTTGAGACCATCGTTGCTACTCAAAACGAAGGCAACGAATACAAGGTCTATGTCGTGGTATCAAAATTACATAAGCATGTAAAACATCAGGTTAACTACTTGTTTAACGATCCCCCGCTAAAGAACAAACCCACATCAACCCTTACTCATCCCACTGTAGGGATACGGGTCTCCCTTCAACCGAAGGGGTTTCGAGCATACTCCACCACGCTGCTCAAATGCGTTTTGGCGGAGGCCAGTGTTTTCAAGCCGCCCGAGGGCCACTGACTTAGCTTAACGACTGTCATCTATCGACAACAGCCGGGACCGACGGCTGAACGTGCCCTCTAATGGCGAAACTCGAGATAGATAAACTCATCCATATATAGGCTGTGGTCTACGTTGCTCAACCTGCGTGTTTGGTTAGAATGACACGCACAGCAATGCCATTGAAAGAACAAATACGCCACCATAAAAGATATTACAATGAGCATATATTAAAGCGAGCAGTGCTGCCTTAAGTGCGTGTGCGGCAAGCTGCAAGCGGTAAACCTTTCATTACAGGCGTCGCGTTCATATTCAGATCTGGCATACCGTATGTATATTTTAATTCTCACTTTCTTGCGTACTATAATAATGAACCGTTATTTTGTGGAATATTTATTTGTTATACAAGAGAACAAAGTGACTTTTTAACCGCGTGCTCAACTTTGATGACCGAGCAAGCGAAGGATTCTAAAATTGAATCACGAGCGGAGCGAGTGGCTAAAAAAATAGAACCCTGAGCGTTAGCGAGGGAATCAAAAGAGCACGGTGAAAAATCTTTGCAATTGAGTGCAAAACATGTCTTTTCATCCCACCTCAGCGAGGAAATGGCTAACACTATGACGTGAAAAGAAAATGGCGCGCGCAAAGCAAATTAAAAAAATTACACCAAGGAGGTTCCGAGTCTGAGTTTTTAACAAATTAAAAAAAAATGTATGATAAATTAGGCACCATAGAGGTAAAAGTAAATAGGTTTAATAATGTTTAGAATTCACAAACTTAGTGCACACGATGTTCTAAATTCAATTTACTTTATCCTCTAGCGGATAAAAACGGCTTTTGCACTCTGATATCGAAGAGCAAAAATACTCTTTCCGAGATGGGGGGATGAAAATAATATTTACCCCTGACAAGCCGGACAGTCATAGCGGTTGCATGCATTTTCTGTTACAAGTAGCGAGCAAGCGGAGAAACGATCACAGCAGCCGGCGCAAAGGAGAACACAACAATCCTTTTACGATATACGGGTTTCACGAGAATTAGAGCCTGCTCTACTAACTGGTTGCGGAAACATATAGAAGAGTATAGACAAAGTGGATATTGAAATATAAATGCATTTAATCCGAAATCACTTACCATGCAAATACAAAATGGAAAAAGGAAAGCCATTTAACTGATACGTACTCATGTGAATTGAGGATAAAATGTACTTTTTGAAGTAAAACTTATTCACTTACGCTTGACTTGGGGAGTAAGCTGGTGAATGCGTGACGAGAGCGTTACGAAAAGTGTGATCGGGCAAGGCGAACGGAAGTTGAGAGGGAGATATAAGTTAGTGAAGATAGAAAGAGAGAGAGTTACGTTTCGTATATTACTGTAGGGGCAAGAGAGAGAGAAGTGCGAGAACACATTTTCTTTCTCTCTTTCTCTCATAGCCAGTTAAGTTTCGTATATCTAAGACACGGTGCTATCAATTATCGCCTGTATCAGACTATGGAGCTAAAAAGTTTTACTTCAGTTGTGTGGTCTAAAGCACACTCGTTTTTTTATATCATTAAAATGAGAAATAAGCATACGGCTTGTCTGACACTGCTGTAAATCCAGGTGAAAACCTGGACATGGAGTTCATTCTACAACTTAAGTTCTGCGGTTTTACTATGTGGGGATGAGCTAATGGCGAGCGGTGCAGTTGTTGAATGAGCTTCATTCTACAACTGCACCGCTCGTCATCAGCGACCAATTTACAGCCAGTAGGCATCATATCAAACTGTCCATATTGTTATTTATAGTAAACACGAAAAAAATATGTAAAACAGCGGAAAATCGAAATAAGTTTTGCAAACGACGGTTTTTTGGAAAATTAAATAGTTGAAAGAAAAAAATATTCATCGAAAATTTCGAATAACTTGGAACTTGACATGAGAAAGATCTGGTATTCCCTCGGTTCATCAACACCGAGGGAATTTGACGACTGTCGGATCGCGTAAAGAAACAGAATCTCCGTCAATTCCTTAGGCTTAGGTAGCGGATCCCGCCAATATTAATGTATCGCGGTGGCTAGGTGGAGCTGTGAAGCCCGCTGTCGCCCGTGGGTGGACTGACGCAGTATGGGAAGGGAAGTTCGAAAATAAATGCAGTTATTTCACTGGCGTTCTAAAATGGGCAAAAACGAAAGATGATGAATGAAAGTTAGAATTACGGAATGAATGAAAGAGAAAAAAAGAAAATACTATGATGATGATAGCCTTGCCCATGGCAGGGGTGCAAGTTTAAAAAAAAGAAAAAAAATATATATTAATGCATCAAGAAACGGTATAACGCTAGGACAGACAGTGAATGTGTAAGATCGTCGATAATTCTCACAGCACGGCTCTCAACCAATCACAAAGTCCTAGCTGGTATCAGTAAACTCCCGCTCAAAGGTGACTATTATTTTCATATTATATGTTTATTTACATAATAATTATATCCAATAATTCAGATGTTTCAGATGGTTAATCAGGCTAACGACCATAACTTTTGGAACATTGTTCGTGAACAAAGTTAGGAATAATATGAAAATCATGAATGTGAAACGAACGGCTTACAAACAAGTTTTGATGAGATCGACTTTGCCCTTAACTTCGCCTTTGCTATTTAATTAGCGAAGCTGACATTTTGTATTTATCATCTTTACCTAATAATAACAGGCATGGAAAAGCATATCTATGTTGTCGTGATATTGTGTGTACGAATGAATGTGTTCATCTTAACCGAGATTTGGTAACTACGATTCTCACAGTATGAGAACTGTTATGAAAACTTTTGGACCACATTTTAATTCAATTTGTGTACAATTAATCTTGTACTTTATTATTTGTGTACGCATCATAACACCGTATAATATACATTCAATTGCAAGTGTCCACAGGTGTATGCTTGTTTGTCACTTTAGTGATAAGAAAGAAATATTTATAACTTTTTATTTCCATCTTTTCTTACATTTCATACAAACGCACTGCAAGATATCAATCATACTTATATGATTGTATTGTTTAAAGCACATCTGCGAAGTAAGAAATGGTCAGACAGACATTTTAATTGAGATGTCTGTTTGTATAAATTATAACTCGACAGAAAGCTTCATAGGCGGAGCCTTGTGACAACGCTGCAGCGCTGGCACAAAGTATATCGTCTCTTTGTGCAAGCGTATGCAAGACAGGCCGCACATTTTGTTAGGTCAAAGGTCATATCCAAAAACAAAAACAGGGAGTAGATGTCTCTGATATTCAGTTGACCTAAAATTCCGTCTATCCATGTAAACAGAATGACGAATTTTGTAACAGTATAAAGAGGCATTCATCGGCTCGCTGGCGTAGAAAGAATTTGAAATGAAACAATGGCGACATACTCGTATATAGGTATGGATATAGAATTTTACAGAACTATGAAGCTGATGGATCCCATGTTGTAGGAAGGAGGAAATACTTGTATCGGCAAGGCGTTCCGCTTTTTAATGGTACGACAGAGATAAGCGCTGCCGAATTTTTTAGTACGCGAAGAAACGTTCTCAACAGTAGAACAATGACATCGCAAGCCTACACGTGTGGTTCTATGACGGAAGGGAGAAGGGAAACCAGTTCATCAGAACACTCACCATGGTAAATGCGGTAAAATATGCTTAGCGAGCCAATGCCCCTACGAAGTTGAAGAGGTGTCAGGCCTTTGGTAACCTCTTCGGCGTCGATTATGCGGATAGCCCGCCGCTGCAACCTATCGAGAGTCTCGAGTTGGTGTGAATAATAAACTCAATTGATTGTGAAGACTTATGAAGTCAGTCTTGATAAAGAACCCAAAAAGGCATTTTAATAACCAGAAACGTAGTAATCGAACTATTGAAAGCTTTTACCAAAAATACTCCTTGTGATTATATAATTAATAAAAATCTAACTGACAAAGATGGCTAGAATTAATTCAACATAAGCCACAACATGTTTTTAATTCCATCACTTGACTTTATTTATTATTGTACCTATTTATTTTTTTATGTGAATTAACGATTTGAAAAGAAACATACATATATTAGTATCTTTTTTTCGGCATATCGTATTCGCCATTTCTGAAATATTAGTAGATAAAAAAATCGGCCAAGTGCGAGTCGGACTCGCACACGAAGGGTTCCGTACCATTATCAATAAAAACGCCAAGAAAAATCACGTTTGTTGTATGGGAGCCCCCCTTAAATATTTGTTTTATTTTAATTTAATTATTTATTCTTATAGTGAATATATAACTAAATATTCTGCGAATATTTCAAGCGTCTACCTGTTGCCGTTATCAATGTCAAGCAAAAAATTACATTTGTTGTATGGAAGCCCCCTTAAATAATTATTTGATTCTATTTTTTAGTATTTGTTGTTATAGCGGCAACAGAAATACATCATCTGTGAAAATTTCAACTGTCTAACTATCACGGTTCATGAGATACAGCCTGGTGACAGACGGACGGACGGACGGACGGACGGACGGACAGCGGAGCCTCAGTAATAGGGTTCCGTTTTACCCTTTGGGTACGGAACCCTAAAAAGTAAAATGATGTATCTTCACGCCAGGTCCCTTGCGGGGTAGGCAGAGAAAATCTTCATTAACATTCATATCAATTTTTATACCCGCTAACCGGTTCCTAGAGCTCTTAACATTACCTTCTAATAAAACAGAAATAGAAGAAAAATTATAAGTAAGAAAATTTATTACAATAAGAATTCATTATAAAAAGTAAGAAATCTCTAAGTCACCACTTTATCTTACCTTTTATCTTAAGAGTCAAGGTCAATCTCACCTGCACTTAGTACGTCCAGCTAATTAACGAGGTCCTGGCAAAAGAAAGGTAGGACGCATCCAAGCACCTCGACTGAGGAAGTACCTCTACCTCAAAGAAAACCGTAGCCAAATAACAATTCAAAGAATGGTTGTTGTGTTATTACGATTGAGTGAGTTTCCGAGGCTTCTTTTTTTATATAACATACCCACCTGATGTCAAATGGAAATCTAAAAATTCTTGCAACCTTTGCTGCAAACAGCAACTCCTTCGGAGCTGACTGGTAACTTCGTTCACTCGCAAGATTGTCTAAGTTATTATTTGACCACGTTTTTCTGTGACGTAGACGGAATTTCAGGTCAACTGAATATCATAGACCTCTACTCCCTGTTTTTGTTTTTCCCCAGATAAACTGCTTGATGTGCTCTACACTCTACTACTCTCTTAAACTTTTGAGGAGTCGCTGTGTTAACTCACTTAATCACAAAACTCACTTAAAGAATGTTTATTGCATTGCAAATTTCAATTACCTACCGATTACTATTCGAATGATATAACATCAAACCAATAAACCACTTGACTGCGGATGAAGGCACCTCGCGCTCACAAAAACGTTGTATTTTAGTGACTAAATATTTCAGCTATTCGAGCCTATTGGCCAATGGGAGTATATTTTTAGCAATAAGCCACTTACCGTCGCGATATTGATTCGTGAACTAGCCAATAAGAGCGGCGTATTCTACTTTATCTACCGACTCGCAGCGGTAATTGATTTACTGTGCAAAATCGATCTTACCACTTCTCCACGGGTTATTTCCTTCGGGCGTGTGATAGACGCACCGACGGAGAAATAGCTATAGTACAGGATTGGGTACGGAACTCAATAAAATGACTTTTTTTTTAATATTCTGTCTGGCGGTACCTTGTCAAAGCATACCTTTTTTTTTTTTTTATATTGGCTCAGCATAGTGGCTCCTCTTCGCCTGTTGGTAAGCGAAAAGGGGAGCCCAAATTGCAGTTATAAATAAAAATAAAAACAAAAAAAAAAAAAACAAAAAAAAAAAAAAAAACAAACCTTATAGTTGTACATGGTACATTTAAAGTTTCAGCGATATCCCGCTGAGTTAACCCTTGACTCCTAAGCAATACACCTTGAACGACTTAAGCTGGAGTAATCGGCATTGTTTCACTATTCTGAAATCGAGAAAACTCTACAGATTAATTTAAAAAGAAAATTAACAACATTGAGTGAACATACATTTTAATACAGAATTTTAATTTTTAATGTAGTGACGAATTAAATCGTCTCATAAAGTTTTGATGTACGACAGCCACTTAAATTGTAATGGCTTTGTATATACTTGGGCTACATTCCGTGCCGCTACGTATATTTTATGACAAAATTACATTTAAAAAATGTACACAGGTACCATGTTTTAAACCATTATGAGCGAAACTTCCTCCCCGATAATGATCCAAATGGGCTTTGAAGGCATCGGCGCCGCCAAATTAGAAACGGCTGCTGCGAACGACTGTACCCGCTTCTTTAAAACTGTTTCGCTCCCAGTGAAGAAGATTGATTGTTAGGTATTTAAATATGAATTAGAGTAGAGATGAAAAAGGCAGGTATAATAGTAAACTAAAGTTTTATCCAAATTCTTAATTAACGGTTATTAGGCCGCAAGATATGGATAATTAATAACGCAACTCCGTATTATTGTTAACTCACAATAATCCACTACGACATAGTTAATACTTGCTTAGTACTCGTACCTCCCACCACCGATAGGACGAACGGGAATTATTACGTAGCTGTCCGCCTGTCTGTGATAAGAAAGCATTTAAAACATATACCTGTCTATATCTACATGCCAGATATTTTACCGGGATGGCAGAGGGAACTGGATGGAAGGGACGAACTCGGTGGCTCAGTGGTCAACGCTGCTTTGTCATCGGCGTTCGTGGGTTACACCCTAGCCACCCTAGTTGACAACGAAGAATTAAAGGTGATCGTGGAAGCAAATCCATTGCAAGCCACGTCAGAGTTAGTGGAAGGCTTCGGTGTGAATGACAAAACAGTTTGAATTCACTTGAACCAAATTGGAAAAGTAAAAATGCTTGAGAAATGGATACCGCATGAATTGAATAAAGCAAATCACAAACACGCATTGAGTGCTGCGTTACATTACTCAACTGTCACAATAGCGAGGGAATTTTGAATCGAATTGTTACTTGTGATGAAAAATGGATCCTGTACGAAAATCAGAAACGCTGATCACAGTGGTTGAACCCAGGAGAACCAGCTAAATCATACTGTCACAGGCGAAAGTTGACTGTAAAAGGTACTGGTGAGTGTTTGGTGCACCAGTGCTGGTGTCATGCACTACAACTTCTTAAGCAGATCTGTATTGTCAACAATCGCAAACCAATATGGAAAAGCTTGGTATTCAACAACCGAGTCTGGCCAATTACTATAACTAAAATTAAATTAAATTACTAATACGCTAGACCTCACACTTCACTACAGATTGTCGCTACATTCTCTAATTCTCTCTGAGCTGCGACTGAACTGCCTCCGACACCCACCATACTCCCCAGACCTTGTTCCGACAGATTATCACGTTTTTCGCAATTCGGACGACCATTTGCAAGGAAAAAAAATCAATTCCGATGGGGCAGTCCAAATCGCCTTCAAAAATTTTATTGATTCTCGCTGCCCCAATTTTTTCAACAATAGAATCAATGAACTACCAATAAAATGGCGAAAGTGCATAGATAATAATAATTCATTTCATAATTTTTGTTTTTCTTTTTACTTTTTATATATAAAACGTCATTTTGATATGTAAGGACCTAATACTTCATTTTAATTCCGTGTTTGTGTAGGAATTATTATGATCCACACTATAATTATGAAAATAACTTCTTCAAACTTACCAGGCCACTCAGAAAGTATTGCGAAAAAAAGTTTTTATGTATGAGAGACTGGCCAGTTATAACCTATTTTCAAAAATGATTATTTATAAGTAAGAATAGGTACGTTTCAATTTCAAAATTTCCCTACACATTTTTTGCGAGCTAATTTAAATTATCGTATCTCATTGAAAAATGGATCTGCGCCGGGAACATTTTCGCGCTATGATTTTTTACGATTTCATCTGTCGTCTGAAACCGGACGAATCGTACGATAGACTTCAAATAGCATTCATGCATGAAGGCCCTTCCAAGGCAACCGTATATCGCTGGTATAACGAATTCAAGCGCGGTCGACTAACTTTGGAGGATTAAGTATGAAGTGGTCGCCCTTTGACGGCTGTTTGCGAAGAAAACGTGCTAACAGTGAAAAATTTAATCCAAGAAAATAGGCGAGTTACGTACCAGGAGATTCAGCACATATTGCTGATTCGATCGGGACTTCACGAGATTGTACACTTGCATCTTCGCGTGATGAGGATAGTTTCATACTGGGTGCCGCACAACCTCATCGTTGCTCAGAAGCAGGCCAGGGTGGAATGGTGCCGTGATATGATAAACAAATTTGAAGCAGGCTCGTCTCAGCGTGTTTACGATGCGATTACAGGTGATAAGTACTGAATTTATCGATACGATTCAGAAACGAAGCGCTATTCGACGGTATGGGCGTTTCAAAACATTTCCCAAAGTGAAGCGATCTAGAAGCGGAGGGAAGATTTTGAGTTTTTTCAATTTGACTGGCTACCTGGTGCCAATTCCTTTACAGAACCAAAGAAGCATCAACATCGAATAGTATACTACCAAATGCTTGGCAGAAGTTTTCTCTGTTGTAAGCAACACGCGACCAAACACACAGCTCCGCGGGCTACTGCTCCACCATGACAACGCGCCCGCGCACACCGCGCTCAAAACGAGGGACTTCCTGGACAGCATGCCGGTCAAACTCCTGGGTCACCTTCCATACAGCCCTGACCTAGCAAGGTGTGACTTCTTTTTATTCCCAAAAATAAAAAATCAGCTCAAAGGGATATAATTTTCGTCGCGGAAGAGCAGCTATAAATGAGGTGTCTGCGGGGGACTGGAAAAAGTATTCCGAAAACTGGTTCAGACGCATGAAACTTTGTATAGAGGATGGTGGAGAGTACTTCAAAAAGATTTAATAAAAAAATGTTTACCTATAGAACACTTTTTTTATTATCGCAAAACTTTCTGAGTGTCCCACATATATGGCTTCAATCGAAAGCCAGAAACAACAATTTTAATTGCAATGATTTAAAATCCGTATTGTTCAGGAAAGTCACAGTTTCAGCAAATTTTAATAAGATATATATGCTTGCTAGAGCTTCCCAATAGAATATGAATTTTCAAAATTGATTTCCAAGAAGTAAAGTACCACGTAACATACATAAAAAGTATCAAATTTAGAACATCTTCCTTATTATATTCAGTCAAAACACTTTTATTCAGCCAATAAAAATCTAAAGTTACTTATTTAAAAAAAATATAAACCTCTTTTCTGTGTAGCTTTATTTTTATAATAGAACTATATGAAACGTCAATTGTTGACGGGTAAATCGATTTTCAGATCAAAGCGTGCGTTCTCGTAGACTCCCTATCAGGGCCGATAAAAGTTACAAACACGAAAACTGCGTGTTTACTTATTGTAATGGAAACATTGTTATTGGTGAACAAGCAGGAAAAATTTGACTTGCACACTCAAACTTAAAAGAAATACCTTAAGAGAGGTAGGGCGCATCAAAGCAGCCCGTCTGGGGAAGTAACAACTCCCTAGAGGGTTGTTGTGTTCCTGCGTGTGAGTGAGGTCACCAGTAAGTCCCTAAGGAGTTGCTGTGTAAGCAGCAGAGGAGGCATCGCGCGATTGTTACTTAATAAATTACAAGCGTTAATAGGCTACGGTAAATGCTTTACATCAGGTGGGCCATATGCTTGTATGCCTCCCGAAGTAGTAGAAAAAAATATATATACAACTATAACAACTTGAGCAGTAATAATCCAATGGATAATGAAACTATCTACTGACCGACTGGTCCCCAGTTCAAATCCTGCCGTATACCATTATTTCTTGTTCGACGATGAAGAAAAATATCGTAAGGAAACCCGCTCATCCAAGAAATTATATTTCGAAAGATGTGACCTTACCTAAGGAAGGTCAAGGTTACCCTCTGGCTTGTGGAGGTCTAACAGCAATCGCTACATACGAGTATACGGCGGAAATATTTTACTTATATTTTTTCTTATTTTGTTGTTAGCATTTTGTATTTTTTGTTATACAACTAGGCAATCAAGCGTGCGGCCCGCATTAGATAGTAAACGGCCACCGCAGCCTATTGACGCTCGCAACACCACGGGGATGTTACTCGCGCGCTGCCAATCTCGTGATCTAAGGCTGTTTCATCGCAGTACCCAGTAATTTCATTGCCATATCGCACCCTTCAAACCAGAACACAGCTATATAAATATAGCTGCTTGGCGGTAGAAACAGGTAAGACAGAGGTACCCACGCAGACGACTTTTGTACAAAGTCTCCCTCTGGTAAAATATGTATGTAGTTTATGTAAATTTCCGGGAGGATTATATTCTTTCACTTTAGTAAGATCACTGTATTAACCGGGGTGGCAATACACAAGTGATACTGATGTTCTAAACGTTCCTGGACTATGGTACCAGCTAGATATTAAACGAGTCGTTCATTAGATTCACACGACGTACTATCAAGAAACATACCATTCATATTGTATATTGTAATCATGTTATCTGATCTCTCTCTCTGTAAACTAGATTGGCAAACAAGCATGCGGCCCGCATCAGATCGTAAGCGGTCACCGCAGTCTATTGACGCTCGTAACACCACTGGGATGTCATTCGCGCGCTGCCAATCTTGTGACCTAAGGATGTTTCATATCTCACCATTCAAACCGGAACACAGCTATATAAATATAGCTGCTTGACGGTAGAAATAGGTATGACAGAGGTACCCATGCAGACAACTTTTGTACAATGTCTTCCTTTGGTAAAATAACATACTAATAATTCCCAAATAAAAACGTAAAGGATACCAATGGGTAATAAATCTCATGATTCCTACAACATTATTAAGAAATATTTGAGTGGGTTCCTAAAAACTGACCGCTGGGCATAAATCTCAAGTGAACGTGGAGCAAGAACAAGACAGATGGGCGCTACATTCGCTGTTTCAAAATACACACAAAAGGCTATCTGACAGAGAAGAATCACCAACCAGAGAATCGATCACAAACCTATTATACATAGGCGTTTCTGAAGGTTGGTTCTGTGTGGCTGAATATTAGTACTTATTTGTTTTCAATGGTCTTCAAAGAATCTCGTTAATGATAATACTTGCACTTGTACAGATTCCACTTCACAATTTTATTTAATAACTAGCTATCCGCCCCGGCTTCGCACGGGTGATATGGTCGCTACCAATCTTCACTGGATCACCTGCTGGGCTAACCTGAAGATTCACTGAAAATTTCATCAAAATCTGCCCAGCCGTTTTTGAGTCCACAGAGGGCATACTGACAAACATTCATTTTTATATATATAGATTATTTTTATTTTTACCGGCCGGTTTTGCCTTTAGGGCATTTTCAAGGTATTTTATATAACATAACATATTTTACAAAACTTCAAAGAAGTTCTGAGGCATGAAGGAACCTATGGAGTATCAGTGTGACCGATGTTATGTCGTAAAATCAATTCACCGCTACGAGTCGCGGGTAAAAGAACTCACAGCTCTTATTTTTAACTAGCAGAATCCCGCGGCTTCGCACGCATGAGATTTGGGCTTTTAGTAGCCTTTATTTCTCGGTAGACATGAAATTGTTACTGTTAAAAAAAAAACAAAGTTCCGGGTCGCAGATGCAACCATAGAGCGATTCAATTTTCGTACAGCGCCATCTATTGACCTTTACAGGCAACGTATATGTATTTTATTTATATTACATAAAAAATGCGTAGTTTGTTTATGTTACAAAAAATACGTATTCTATGAAAATAATAAAAACAAAATTGCAAAGTCCGCCGATGGGGAAGATATTTCCCCCTAATTTTAACAGTTTTTCATTTTTTACGCAGGAACCTCTTCCGCTGTGCCCTTTCAATGGTAGTGCAACGGAGGTGAGGAAATGCCAGTGTATCAGTGCAACTGGACAAATTTAATGCAATTATGTCTAACGGTGTATTGTTCAAAATGCAAGGAAACCATTAATTATTTTTAAACGCACACTTTTTTCAGTGCCTGTTAGAAAAATATATATATATTCTTTATTGCATATAACAGTGTAAGAAAATAACATAGTAAGAAAATAGTAATGCAAAGGCGAGCTTATCTCTATAATAAAGAGATCTCTTCCAGCCAACCTGTGCTGTGGGATATTTTGTAAAGAATACCGGATAGTAAAAGTACAATATACCAGATATACACTAACAAGATACAAATAAATACTTATTAATATTACTTACATAACTTTTTAATTACGAAATAAATACTACTAAAATAAATACATATATACAATTACATATATAAATATCTAAGCGATAATAGATAGGTAGTGGTCTTTCAATCTTTTTTTGAAAGTGGTGACAGATGAACTCTCACGAATATATTCATATAGGGTAACGATTTTCTACTTAAAATCTAACCACTAGAAACCAGGGCATATAAAGACTTTGACATCAAGAATTGCGGTTTCATTCCCTAATTGCGACAAATAGTTCCTACCACATAGATGCTATCTTTGTGGCTATTTGCCGTTACGCTGAAGAGCATCCTAGTTTGGTGCATATGATTTACGCTTCTGCGAGTGATTGTTAAAACCACAAAATAAAATTAAAAGACGATTTATAGTTAATTTCAAGTTCGTAGAGTTGACATTTGTTCTGACAACTTTTTATCTTAATTACCAGTGTAGCGTAAAAATTCTAAGCCTGTAGTAAGTATCTGGAGTAAATTTGAAGTATCTTGAGTATTTTGACGAGCTCGTGGTTTCGATTCTTACAAAGGATAAACATTTATGTGCATGGACACCAACTCTTGACTATGCCCTAGTTAGGATATTTTTAAGAGAGGCAGGGCGCATCAAAGCAGCCCACCTGGAAAGTACCTCCACCTCACAGAAAACCGCAGTCAAATAACAACTCCCTTGAGGGTTATTGTGTTTCTGAGAGAAAATGAGGTTAATGTGTTAGCAGCAGAGTGGCATCGGGGGAATACAACCTGTATTATAAGCATGTAGGGGTTACTTAACATCAGGTGGTATGACGTAGTATTAAAAAAGAACTAGACATAAACACACGAGAGTGAAAGTCAGTGCAAACATCTAACACCACTCTTTTAGTCAAAAATCCTACGAGAAACCTCACGAGAATTTGAAAATACGTTTTTCAACAAATTTAATTACGACCATTGTTTACGGCCCAAGTCCCATTTTCCTCAGTTGTGGTAGCTATATTTCAAGAAAAAATATCACGGCGTTTTTATTCTCGCTTATTAGAAAGAAGGAAGACAAAGTGTAAGGGAGTGCATGATATATCGTTGGTTACCGCGATATATTCCACTTGGCATTTGCATGATATTAAAAGTACCAGATCAGAGCAGCTGTGACTTCAGACTCAGTATCAACATCTCTGAAGAATGAGAATATTAAAGTACTTATACATTGGTTTCCTCTCGTACACGTATTAATATCGAGGCTCTAGTTTTAACATCATGACTAACTGCTCATCTCGGCTCAGTCGTGAAAGACGCGAATTTAACACCAACGCTCGTGGGTTCGAATCCCACACAAGACAAACATTTATGTGCATGAACATGTCTATTTGTATCGGTCTGGATGTTTTAAGAGCGGAAGGGCGCATCAAAGCAGCCCGTCTGGGGAAGTACCTCCACCACACAGAAAACCGCAGCCAAATAACAACTCCCTAGAGGGTTGTGTTCCTGCGTGTGAGTGTGGTCACCAGTAAGCTCCTAGAGTTGCTGTGTAAGCAGCAGAGGAGGCATCGCGCGAGTGATATATGTTACAAGCGTTAATAGGCTACGATAACTGCTTTACGTCAGGTAGACCGTATGTTTGTATGCCTCCCGACGTTGAATAAAAAAAATCGGACAAGTGCGAGTCGGACTCGCACACGAAGGGTTCCGTACCATTATCTATAAAAACGGCAAAAAAATCACGTTTGTTGTATGGGAGCCCCCCTTAAATATTTGTTTTATTTTAATTTAATTATTTGTTCTTAAAGTGAATATATAACTAAATATTCTGTGAATATTTCAAGCGTCTACCTGTTGCCGTTATCAATATCGAGCAAAAATGAGCAAAAAAATCACGTTTGTTGTATGGGAGCACCCTTAAATATTTATTTTATTCTATTTTTAGTATTTGTTGTTATAGCGGCAACAGAAATACATCATCTGTGAAAATTTCAACTGTCTAACTATCACGGTTCATGAGATACAGCCTGGTGACAGACGGACGGACGGACGGACAGCGGAGCCTCAGTAATAGGGTTCCGTTTTACCCTTTGGGTACGGAACCCTAAAAACAAAGTAAGCTGTGATTCAGTAAGCACAATATAGAGATACTAGCTGCTGCCCGCGGCTCCGCCCGCGTGATATCAAATAACATAGCCTATGTGTTAATCCAGATCATAATCTATCTACGTGCCAAATTTCATTCAAATCCGTTCAGCCGTTTAAGCGTGAAAGAGTAACAAACATCCATACATACAAACTTTCGCATTTATAATATTAATAATAGGATAAGCAGTAGAATAACTTCAACGAAATGACTGAAGTAATAGCACTCACACAGGTGCGCGTCGCCACATAATTCTAATATAAGTTCACAATGAAATATGTAAAAGTTAATTAAAAAAAACGAAAATAATCCCGACTAACTGTAAAAACGAACTTAAAATATGTAGATCCGAAGTTATTGGCTTTTTAATAGTTTACGTCCACTGTATTTGTACCTACTGACTTCATATTAGCTATGCGCACTCCGGGAATGAGGGTTTACGTCCGCCATATTGTATTTTTGCTGACGCCACATAGCCCGGTGGAAGAATACGAATCTACACCTCACCCTACAAAAAGTGGTTAAGCCGATTAGGCTACAGAAAGTCACAATGGAACGGACAAACATACTCGTAAATTACTCACATTAATACGTACACGCGAAAAACATTACCCTTGTTTTTGGGCAGTTGGGTAATTAGGGGCAGCTGGTATCATACAAAGTTTGTCGTTATAGCGTCGCTAATTATTTTTTTATATAGGTATGTAACGTCGGGAGCCATATAAGCATACGGACCACCTGATATGATCACTCGCGTGTTGCGACCCCTACTGCTAACATAATTCCTTAGGAGCTTACTGGTAACATAATAATGAGCCTAGGCTCATGAACATGTCAAATAAATAAATAACAATTATTGTCGGACAAATTACACAGCGCCATCCAGCCCCAAAGTAAGCGAAGCTTGTGTTATGGGTACTAGACAACTGATAAACATACGTAAATACATTTTATTTTTTGTAAATACATACTTATTATACATAGAAAATACCCAGACCAAGACAAACAGACATGTTCATGCACACAAATGTTTGTACTATGTGGGAATCGAACCCACGAGCGTTGGTGTCAAAGTAGCGTCACAACGCGTTTCACCACTGCGCCACCGAGCTCGTCATCAAATGGGCATCGTCCTGCATTGTCCTGTATTAAACATAAGCTCGCTTGAGCTCAATATAGTTACTGTTTACCTAGCTTGAAGACCGATTGCCGAAATCTGAAAAATCAAACTGAAGTCATTAGCTTAGTCGTTAGGTCCTTGCATTTTGATATATCTCTTCTTTTTAGCTTACGCTACCTAAGAATTTGGCGAAGATACTGATTTTTACATAGAGCGACTGCCGTCAGACCTACAGAACCCAGAGGGACAACCAGACCTTCAGGTCAGGTCACACGTCTGTCGAATTATAATGTCTTATACATGTGGATGTGGACACGACGTTTTCATGGATGGATGGATGGATGATGTGATGGTGGCTTCACCACCGAGCCAGTGATAATTACAAATATGCACATAAACCCGAAAACACGAAATTAGTGGTACATGCCAGGATTCGAAGCGGAGACCAGTTGGCCAATAGGCCGGTTCTTTATCCGCTAGGCTGTCACTGTTCTTGCATCGATCTTATAGTACTTACTGTACAGATAATACATTACTTATCATATATAGTTATTGACACATGTAATTAATCGAGGAAATTTGCACATTTTGTTTATAGAACGTCGGGTGGCACAAATCATACGGCCAATCTCATGTGTAGTGCTTACCGTAGCATATGATCGCTTGCAATATAACGCTCCGCTGCTAACACGCCAACTCCACATGACTCGCAGAACGACCGTCTGTGTGATAGAGATACTTCCCGAGTCGACTTGCTTCGATATGCGCCACCAGTGCAATCATTCGACATTTGTTAATCAGCAGGGCGTACCACGTACAGGTTCACCCCGGACCACAGGGCTGTCATGCCACAGGGCAGTTTTTCGGTGTAACTTTCCTTTCGCTTGTTCTCTGACACACACAAAGCATTTATGCATATACACCAATTCACTAGGTCCAGCGGGGTTCATCCACCCCCAAGTATTCACAGAAATTCGTCCAGATCCCCTATTAGGGATCACATTTTTTTCCACGTGGAAGGCGCGTTCTCAGACCCAGAAATCAGACTTAAAAGCTTAAATGTGTTAATACAATGTTCTTATTTGACTTATGGATGATTTTGAATGGTAATGTAATCATTACTGGTTCTATTTATAAATAAAAAGTACTCACAGCGTCTCAAGTGGTGCCATTAACTTTAAGTATTGACAAATGAATCACATTTCTTTTTTATGTTCCAAGAAAGGTCAGCTATAATTATTTGGATTTTTTGAGGTTATTGTTTATTTCTGGGATTATTATATACGAAAATATTCATTATTTATCGTACGTTCAGGATGCACATAAATATTATAGATTATAAAAACATTTTTTTTTTTAATATTTCGATAAGCCGGGTTTTTTGCACTTTAGGTTCAATTGTAGTAATTGGAATCAATTTAGTCTAATTATGTATATAACGTGTTTGTGGTAATATTTATTTAGATATAGCTGTAGTAATATGTAAATGGCACACAAAATGCTCTAAGCGAAGGTCGTAGACACGTGATTTTTTCGAAAAAACGCGCCCTGGACGTTTGAGTGGATAACGAGTTCCATTTTTTCGCCATTAATAAAGACTACCATTTTGAGATGACATAAACGTCTTCTCAGTAGTGAAGATCGTGACATCCAGACAAAATCTAAATATTCTATAGCAACCGACAATCTACTTTGCTTATGGAACTCGGTCATATATGTCTTTTTGGGTGGTTTTCTATGATGCAAACCCGCCCGATACAAGGCTGGACAAACGGTCTCCATCGAGGTGTCAAACAAACTCGCAAACTCAGCAGTCAACGAGAAGCCATTGTTATCAAATTGTCGACTCTCCTCTGTGACTTATTGATAAGACGTGGACGACCAATTTTCGGCCGAGTCGAAGCATTACCTTCCTCTTCGTGATGAGTCACCCAACGTTTAATGGTGATCTACTAAAACCAAATAAATTAATTAACATAAACGTTATAGATTACTAATCAAAAAGGCTATACGTTAATCACTTCATAGCTGCGAGACATAATAGTTTTTATTTATTTATTTTAAATCATTTCATCAAATTATATATATATATATTATATACACCAGAAAATTGACACAAACACGCAAATACGCACAATCAAACCCGTCTCATTACTAATTTGAGATATATTATATCCCATATTATGTAACGCAATAATATGTGTTCTACCTTGTATACTGATATTAGCCTGCATATTTGAAAAATAACGTAAATAATTGCAATTGAAGACACACAACCACTCTCGCTAGCGAACTAGTAACGACAAATTTAAAATTTCTTCGTATAGTGACCTAACCTACTCTCTTCCATATTTTTACTAACCCACTGAGAGAAAATAACACTACCTCTTACTGCCCTACCTACTCAAGAGTACTGTGGCTGCTTCAAGTCTCAGCTAACCAGCTGCTGATGACTGCTCGGTAACACGGCGTTTTAGTTTCATATTAAATAATATGAGTTGATCATTCATTTAACGAAGTCACTACATACAAAACAACAGAATCTTATAATAAAATTTAACCGCTAAGCTGAGATTTGAACCACTCCCTAGCGTAATTTCTCAGTAACGTGTAACGTGATATAATGAATTGATTGTTTTGTTATTTATGCAATTTTGTGCGTGTCAAGCGGCCACCAGCGTGTACAGAGCATTTCTTCCGCTCGCCCTATATAGACTTTTGACGTCGACATCAGGCAGTCTGGCAGACTGATGGGTTCTTTATGGCGATTGGCTTGAATGTCTAAAATGAGAATTGTACATCGCTTAGTTACTTATGACATGACTCCAAGCTAAGCAAAGTAAACTAGGGCAAAACTTGGCTAATCGGTGATAGTTTGGTTTTTTGATCACAGAATTTTGTTCCACAATCTGATAATTTAGAAAATTTAATATATAAGAGTCCATAAAATTGCCTTCAATTGTGAATATCTAAAAAAAATACAAGTACTAAACTGTTCATACAAATTAAATTTGATAATGCATGATCTAAATTGAGGTAATTCAGTGATACTTTAGTTATTGTGTGATATAAGCTTGGTAATCTTGTGATATCAGTTAGGTCAATATGTGATAGTAATGAAAACTGTAAATAAGAGACAAATAATATAATAACCAAATATAATTTTTTACTTAAATAGTTAAATAACCTTAAAGACAATACACTGGCACAACTGGCTTTGGCTTCATTAGTTTAGGAACTTTTAAAATTATACAAGAATCAAATTAATCAGATAGTTCACAATTCGAACACAAGAAAAAATGTATATTCATAACATTTTGGCATTTGACATGATACCATGTCTTACAGAACTGGCATTCAATCCATTCTGCTCCATTTTTAAGATCAACATCTTCTTTAAAATTCCTTTTACAAGTTCCACAAATGTTTGAGTCGCCACTGCCCCCTATTGGCTTTGCTGGAGTTACCTTATTAGGCTTGGACTGAAGTAAACTGGGTGCATAAACATTGCCTTTTTTTACTTTTTTAGGTTGACCGATCTTGCTTGGTTTCTTTTTCTTTGCTTTAGGAATCTTCAATATATCTTGTAATGATTTTGAACAACATGGCTGTGGTTCTTCCTGATTCAGTGATTTGTTTGGTGTGGATTGCGGTGGATGGTTCTCTTTATCAGCAGCATTCTGTGATATGGAAGTTGTGGGACTGGCATCTTCACTGGATTCACAAGTCACTGAAGATGGTGCAAGTGCATGATTTGGAATGGCATCATAATTGATAGGATAAATGCCTGCTTTTGCAAATGCGTTGACTATCATTGACCTTTTATCTATGGTTTCTGCATATGCTGTAGAGAACATCTTCAAAAAGTCATATCTAGTTGGCTTTTCCCCTGGCTTGTCTATCTGAAATCTGTCCAAGAGGTTTCTCCACTTTGCCTTCAGTGGACTGAAAACACCCACATCAAGAGGTTGCAATAAATGAGTGATATGCGGAGGATATGTAACAATATATATTTGCTCCTTGTTTGCAAGATCTAAAACGTCTGGAGCCAAGTGTGACTTGTGGGAATCCATGAAAAGTACAATGGGTCTTGCCAAGGGGATGCTTTCTATAAAATGTTGAAAAAATTCTAAGAATAAGTCATTGTTTATCCAGCCCTTTTCACTGAGTCTAATAAGGCAAGGCATATTGGCACTCCTCAACCTGTCATCCCATCTCTTCCCTTTAAATATAATCATAGGTGGAATTGCATCGCCAGCAACATTCAAACAGGGCAATACGGTGGTTGTTGTTCCTCTTTCTCCAAAGGTTTGCTTGTAAACATGTGTCTTACCTGTCAACGCTACAATTTTGCCAGACTTCATAACAAACATAAAGCCGGTCTCATCTAAATTCCAAATGCGATGTGGCTGATTATGTATTCCCAACTTATTATACAGCTCTTCAAGCATTTTGTAAAATTCATTTACAGCTTCTCTGGTGGCTGACTGGGCTCTATTCATAGATAAACTCTCCGGTGTTCTTAAACTCAGATTATAACGCTTTTTAAAACAAGCCCACCAGTACCAGCCTGCATATTGCTTTGTTCTAGAAAATGGATGTTTGATCTGTGCCTTTTCAGCTAAACGATATGCCACTATACGGATTTGCTTTACTGTTAATCCAAAACCAATTTCCTGCATTTTATTAATATAATTTAACAGTTCAATCTCTATTTCAGATGGTAGAATATATGGTTTTCCACGTTTAAGTTGAGATGTTGAAGTAGGGTCTTGGTGATAGCGGCTACAATATGCTTTTAGGGTGCTCCAAGGTATAGAAAATTTTTTTGCAGCTTTATAGACTGTACTTCCACTGTTAACTTCCAATACAGCTGCTTTTAAGCTTGATGCATTATATGGCTTTTCGGTTTTTGAAGGCTTTTTTGTTGATTTCAAACATTTTTTCTTTGACTTATTCTGTAAAAAAAATTAAAGTTGGATTAGTAAATGAATGAACAATGACAAATCTCAAGTGTAGGCTTAAATAATATTCAAGAAAACCTCATAATTCTCCCAATTGCGATTCTATAAATTCACATAATTTACTGAACTTGGCTATGTTGTGATATTAAAAAATAGTTATTACAGAAAAACACGAAAATTTGACCCACGGAACTTAAGAATTTTAATTAATAAGAGTTACGTTTCTTTTGATCACCAATATACAAAAATGTTTAAAACTCTTACCTTATCGCGACCTTTGTTTGATTTTGCCATTTTTCAGGTATTTCAATTAAAATTTAGACTTTTATTGCGCCCAATACGCTAACAAATTGATATTTATGGTTAGACAACGGAATTTGACATTGACGTCTACATTTTTAATTTCTGAGAAAAAGTTCGGATACACTCTCCATGTTATTATAAACTTTGAGGACATGGCCATCTATCGCAAGTGACTGTAAACTGTACCTTTATGTAGTTACTTCGTTATAAAGGAGGAATAAACTATCACTGAATTACTACATATCACCGATTAACCCAGCTTTGCCCTACCAACTTTAAAGAGAAAATCAGTTCAAATGAGTTGTTTTCTATCCAACTTCTTCTTTTATCCATACCCTAACAAACTAAAAGTTATACAAATTATTTACAACATTTTCCCCTAAAACTTGATTCCTCTATATAAAATATATAAATAATTAGCGTTGTGTATTGATGCTAAGTGAGCATAATTAGAAATTTAAAGAAATATCTTTCGATCTGAATGATATGTAAAAATTTGTGTTATATATACTATGTTGTATTACAAATAATTTTTAATACGGACTTAGAAAGATAAGTTTTTACTTTTTCATACCACGAACACACGAATTATTACCTTTACCATGATTGACGGAGGCCATTGTTTGCAACACCACTGACTTAGTTTATCGACACTGACTGCCTTCGCCCTACGTTAATCACAAAGGTATTTGAGAGAGATAAACTAATCCATAGGTAAGCTACGATTGATGTTGCTTAACATACGTATTGACTGGAGTGGCAAGCGCAACAACAACATCGGGCTCCTCATTATCCTTTTAAGGTGTAATAAAAACTATTTAAAGAGATACATTATAGATAAGCTCGAGGATTTATTTATCTTTCGAGTTCTCTATTCAGAACAACAAACAAATAAATTATTCGAGATGATATATATTCTGAATTAGCTCCATCGGGAATTATTATCTCTACTGATTGCTGATTCGATATTGTTATGAATACGACAAAGCTTCTTTCAATCAATTATTCAGATTTTTTCATCGTGATCGTGTGCTTCTTTTGTTCATCGTCTTGAAAGGCAAATTTTCTTCTCATGTATAAAATGTTTGATATAAAATCAGAGAAATTAGCTCTTTCTGTAATTTTACTTATTACTGAGTCAGTATTTATTCAAATGTAATATATTACCAGATCTCAGAAAACAACCTAGATTTGTATTATAGTTTTTTTTTTAATATTTTCTTCGGCTTCTAAGAGTCGTATCGTGATGTGAATAGCTTATAACCTTCCTCAAGAAATGGGCTATCATATACAAGATTTTTTTAAATCCCACAGGTAGTTCCAGAGATTAGCGCGTTCAAACAAACAAATTCTTTCATTGTACAGATCTATGTATTCATAATTTCTATCTATGAAAATATAAAAAATAGGAATTATAAAAAACGCGTTTTTTATTCAAATTTCTTATCGATACTAAATTATTAAAATAAAATTTATTTAAAAGCACCTACTACCTGTCTGTGTATCTGGTCTCAAACTAAATAAAGCTTATACTATGGACACTTTTAAACATACGTAAATACATTTTTTTGTAAATACTTGTAATACACGACCCCCTAACCCAAGACAAACAAATATAATCACCGAACTAGCACACAAACTGCTTAAATGTCCGTCTCAGTTTAATAGTTTTACAACAGCAAAAAATTGCCTAATCAACAGAAGTTCCTCATGTGCAATATTAGAAGAAAGAGGAGGATAAGCTGTTCAACCAGTTCCTGCCCTAATTTCAATAATACTTCTAGAAATAAGAAGGGTTAAAGAAGAAGGTAAAAGTCAAAATCTCATATTATTTATACGTATACGACTTAAGCATAATAGTACAGCAGCTGTACTGCTCTCGTAAGGGTATTAAGCTGTAGAAAGCCTACTTATTCAGCTTATAGCACTCAATCTGAATAGGTACGTTGCTTCGACATGCTATTTGCTAACTACTCGACAACCAAGCTCGTCTCATACCGTATTTTTAAAGAACTTTGAGAAATATTGTAGCGGATGCGCCTACGGCGAACTCGAATCATCGTATTACCAGCGCAATGCTATCATAAAATAGTGTTGTCATTCGAAGTACTCAATGTCAAGCTTTATGGTGACAAAGCAATTAGAAGTAATTGACGTTTGGGTCGTAAGATTCCATTATATACAATTACTAAGTAAATCTAATAAAAGCGCGGTAAAACCAGTACAAACTGTTTTCATTGCTAAACATCATTTTAACGCCAGCAGCAACAATAAGGGCGGAATACAAAAGCTCCTTATTCCTGTATCTGTTCTGAAACTCAATGCCATTGTCTACTTCGCTTTGTATTGGGCAAATATTTACAGAGATAAATTGTTGCTATATTTTCCTACGTTGTACATTCGCTGTTGTGATTCATTATTTTTATTCATGAGTTCGAAAGTCATGTAATTGTCATCAGCACCCTCTCCAAAAACAATAATTAAATGAAAAAAAAATGTAAAAAGCCCTTGAAAAGTACAGCTTAGTCCATCTGCTGTGGTGAAGCATCTGTAACATATTCTCTCGAACGGAAATACTAACTAGCTAGAATTTGTGCTGAAAAAAAAGTGACATAGTATTGAGTGACAAAATATTATACAATCACTTAGGAAGTATGGGCATACTTCCTAAGTGATAACTTTACCAGGGCTGGTAAAGTTTTTGAAATACTCACCAAATTTCGTAGAATATTTCCTTGAGATTTTGACTTAATCTTGATGTCAAAAACAGTTAAGAAATTGTATAATACTGTGCTAAAAACATTGATCTGCTTTATCACTTACATCTTGTGTGAAAATATATCTAAATTCCTTCATACATTTTATTTTCCATACAGGCACGTATTAACAACTTTTTTCTTACAGATTTGCGTATAAATATATATTACATTACAGTATAAACAGCTATATATTACAACGTTTTCTGAAACAAATTATCGAAATAATGCCTGAATAACTAAAATTATGTTATGAACGTTTTGTAATTAAAATGTGCAAAGTAATATTTAATTAATTCTACACCGCTAGCACTTGCCTGTAGTACGGTAACCTATTTCTCCGTTTCCTGTGAAAGGAGAAAGTTTTGTGGTCGTGATTGTTTCAACTTCGACGAAAATGTATTCAGGAGTGTCTAATAAGTCAAAAAACTCAGTTAAAAATGTCAGTCTGCGTATTGTATTATTTTTCCATTGGCAACAATTCTAACTAATCCCAATAATCTTTAGATGACATTTGTTAACGAGTTTTGAAGAATTAGTACCAAAATTATCACGTTCCGACCCTCACCTAAGTTTTTACTGCTTAGTGTTAGGTGGTCCGTGTGCTTTTCTGCCAATTTAGTATTTAAAATTTTGAAGTTGCTCCCAGCATTTAAGACATGATTTATAAGAGCTACTCTGCTAATTAAACTATATAGCAAACACTTGATTCAAAACCAGTAAATATACGATGCTGACATGTAATACTTGTACGATAGAATTGAAGTTTTAGTTAAATCACTTACAACTTGTAAACTTTAGCTTTAATACTTAGAGCAAACAAGGTCGTCAATTAGATATGATAGTTCATCATATCTAATTGATGACCTTGTTTGCTCTATATATATTGAAATGAGCAGGTATAATGCCGAACGGTTTGAATTCAATAATCGTGGTTAATATTCCATATCATAAATACATCATCAGTTAATGACAGCTATCTAAAGATTTCTATTTGAAAGTCTAAACGCAAATGCAGATATTTATGATAGTAATTCTGCTTCTCTAAATAAAACAGTTGCGGTAACAAACTGGCTAGGTTATAAGCTGGGGTAATATTAAATATTTTACTGGTAGTGTTATTAATCATTATATACCGGATGCAAATAAATATACATTAGGGTATATTTATTTGCATTAAGGAAAATTATGATCATTGATGGATAATATATCTAGTCCGGCCAAGAACTGTTACAAATGCATTGCATTTATTTTGTTGAAGTAATATAATCTTAATAAAACTTATAGGGACATATTTATGGAAGTCCTTTGGCTTTGATACAGGACTTTAATCTGTTTGGTCACGAATCTATTCAATTCAAATTCAAAATTTCTTTATTTTTCTCTACTATCTTATAAAATACACTTGTATACAAAAAAAAGCAAGTTGTTTGTTTATTAAACAACAATGTTTAGATTGTGAGAGACTGGTGACTGAACTAGGCAGGGCCTGTATCTCAGTACACCAGACTCTCCCCACATGGTGTGAAGACATGACCTTACTTAGATTTAATAAAAATAAATTTAATTGATATATATTTAAAACTGGAGAAATGGGGTTGGTTTATGTGTCTTAGTGCAGGTATACGTGTGTGTGTGTATGTAAAAGGTAATTGCTTTGGTATAGTTAAACAGTCACGAATCTATGGATTTACGCACTGTTTCCATGCTCCAGAGATTTCTTAAGAGGCACAATGTCAGCGTGTCGTTTCGAGCAGGCCATGTCCTCTAAAACTAACCATAACTTGTAGTCAAAGGGATACATTTTTTAAAAGTATATTGCTGATAGGAGGCACAACAGGATCCAATATAGTCTCTTGATACATTTTAGCTGAAGTTATCATTCCTTTTTCACAAAAATAAAGCTTTGTGACTCGTTGATAAGATACCCTCCGCCAACACCGTTACAGATGCAGGATGATGACCACGTTGTACTTTTCCGACCACTTGCGCAGCTTCTTTAGAACTGCGTGCGTACACTTTGTCATTTTGCTTGTTGTAGTGTTCTTCAATCTTGAATTTTTTTTTCATAAGTAAAAAGGATACTTCTGTGTCTTTCACCTTGACAGATGACGATCGATTAACTCTCTTCAACTATAGGGATTGATTTAGGGCATGTCCTGATGTCGATGATAACCGCCGAGCTTCAGGTCTTATTTTTGCTAGAACTCTGCCGCGACGAAAGTCCTAGTGGGAATCTTCATTTCTCACGATAAGATTTATTGAACGGCGAATTCTGGATTTAACAGCATTAACAGCCTTTGTTGTTTTAATAGCACGCGGTCGCCCCGATTTTTGATGGTCTTCAACAGAGGAAGTATTGGTATATCTGTCGATATTACGATATACGAACATTCGCTGATATAAAACTTTTGAAGTGTCTTGAATATGACCGACAGCTCCATACCCACGTTGTGCAAGATAATGACTGCAATCCTGTTTTCTTTGACACTCCATTCCATATTGTAATTTGATAATAAACACGAAAAAAATATGTAAACCAGATTTATTGCCAGACTAGTTATATATGATAATGGATAACGAAATATGGATATTGTTGATGTCAATAAGTTTTGGAATGCGGTGCAAAAGAGATTTTAAAATAAATTAAACATTGTCGGACAAATAACACAGCGCCATCTAGCCCCAAAGTAAGCGAAGCTTGTGTTATGAGTACTAGACAACTGATAAACATACGTGAATACATTTTTTTTTGTAAAAAATTTTCAGTAATACTTATTATACATAGAAAATAACCAGACCAAGACAAATAGACATGTTCATGTACACAAATGTTTGTACTGTGTGGGAATCGAACCCACGAGCGTTGGTGTCAAAGTAGCGTAACAACACGTTTCACCACTGTGCCACCGAGCTCGTCCTTTAACACTAGTGTTAACGATGCATAGAGTACAGAATTTTATAATCTACTTTTAATCATTTTTTTATATATTTAATTATAGCTTCACTCTGTAGGTGTAGACGAAGTCTTGTAAATTGTGTAGCAATAAAGAAGGACGTTTGTTAGAGCGCGACGAGTCGACGCCGGGTGTCACGGCGATGCAGGCGCGGGCTTGTGGGCGCATACCGTTGATTGGCTAAAAAGCGATTACGTTTCAACATGGCTCTCGTCTTAAGAATTTTTCTTCGCAGCTTCACGAACTTCCGCCTGCTTTTATGTGTAAATCTTTTATTTTACTCCAAGTTTAACCCCATTACTTACAGCTAGTTTAGACACATAGCCTAAGTTAAAACTACACCAAATTATATGATGTCCTATTCTAGATATCTGTGATAGAAAATTAATGATTATAGTTGTTTGTTTTATAACAAACAATGACATCTTGAACATTATTTTTTATAAGGTACGACAAACTCCGAAAGAACTCTCAAGACAAAGTATAACATCACTGACTTCGAAAAGAAATTCTGTAACAAAAATTCCGAGCGAATACATTGGTGGAGCGGAAAAATGTGCAATATAGGTAAGGTCAACTATTAAGGAATTTGTAAATTGCCAAACAAGGACTTGCTGACGTTATAAAGAGTGATACAAACAGATAGAGTAAATAATTTCTATTTGGTTGTCACAATTCTATATATTAAGTGAATATGTTTATTAGTATCATACTTTAGTATCGATTCACGAGATACATCTTTCACGAAATCCTTCAAAATAATCATAATAAAGCATAAAATTAACACAACAAGAATCAAAATAAAAATAAATCAGGTTACTACATTTTGTACATGTGTTTGTATAAAATCATGTACGAAACTGCTAATTTCATTCCTCCTTTTTTACGATGGTTCTGTACCATTATCTATAAAAAAAATCACGTTTGTTGTATGGGAGCCCCCCTTAAATATTTGTTTTATTTTAATTATTTATTTTTAAAGTGAATAAATAAGTCAAGCGCCTACCTGTAGCCGTTATCAATATCCAGCAAAAAAATCACGTTTGTTGTATGGGAGACCCCTTGAATATATATTTTATTATATTTTTAGTATTTGTTGTTATAGCGGCAACAGAAATACATCATCTGGGATAATTTCAACTGCCTAACTATCACGGTTTATGAGTTGCAGCCTGGTGACAGACGGACGGACACACAGCGGAGTCTCAGTAATAGGGTCCGTTTTACCCTTTGGATACGGAACCCTAAAAAGCATCGTACCGCGGGTATTGGTCCTTCTTTGGCTTGTGAAAGTCGATATTAAAGTCGTGATTGAAAATATCCGTGTACTGATTTAATATTATAGCGTTCGACTTTTCAGAATCTTTATCGATTATCCATTCTACATACTCGTACAAAATGTGCAGTTTGCGAATATTGAGTGTTTCATCAAAATACTAATTCGAAGTGCGACTCCTCACGAAATGAGACTTTACCATTGGAATCTCGCTAATATGACTACTAGCAGACTCTTCAATGTTTGTATCTACAATATTCCCGCAATTCACGTGACGTACTCGTTTGTCTTGTTCCAATACCCCTCTCTCGGAATTATCAGTCTTCTTGAATAGTGTTTGTATCCACATATAAAAATAGGCTTGGCTTGGCGCTCTTTTTTAAATAATATTCAAGGCCACTTTCATTCGACGGGAACTCAAAAAATAATTATTATAAGATTGTAAATAAACATATAATATTTTACTTCAGAATGAATTTTAATTTGGAAGGCAAAAATTTTAAATCTATTTAGCAAATTCTTAAAGTCAATTTTTTTTTTTTCTACGAAGTTAACCACAAGTTACGTTGTAATGATATTAGCTAACTCTGGTTCTATTATACTTACAGACGTGTTTCTTAGACAGAACTATAGATAAAATATAGGCCAAACAGAAAATTAATTAATTAGATAACATCGTAACTTGAATTACATCGTTATTTTGACGAGCTCGGTGGCGCAGTGGTGAAACGCGCTGTTAAACTACTTTGACACCAACGCTCGTGGGTTCGATTCCCTCACAATACAAACATTTGTGTGCATGAACATGTCTGTTTGTCTTGGTCTGGGTATTTTCTATGTATAATAAGTATATATTTACAAAAAAAAATGTATTTCCCGTTTATCAGTCTAGTACCCATAACACAAGCTTCGCTTACTTTGGGACTAGATGGCGCTGTGTAATTTGTCCGACAATTCCTAGGAAGTATCGAAATGAATACTTTGTAAATAACAAATTCAGCTGGTCTAAAGCGACCTTTATAATGGTGAGTTAGTAGAAATGTCTGAGTTGATAAAGTTTGCAGCGCTCTTCGGCGGTAAGCTGCATTCTGATGCACCAACTCGAGAAAAATTTATTACGTATAAGTTGATGTTAGACGGCAACTCAGAACAAATTATATTGTCTAAAATCTTGTGTCTCGTATCTCTTTACAAGGAATTAAACTGAATAAGTTTTCATATGTACAAGCCGTGCAGCATGCAGTTGTACCTAAAATCTTTGCTAAAGATCCACGCATCTAAAAGGTACTACAAAAATTACCCTCTATACAATTGAATCTGGCCAATAGACCGGTTTGTATAGGTGTTTCAATTAATTTTCTTTATCTATGACTCAAATTTCGTCAGCGAAGTTATTTAGATTTGTAAACAAAGCTATATAATGTGAAACTTGTATCTGTGGAATAAACAACCTTCGCGGAATGGTGGCGGCTGTTCTAAAAGTTTAAAGATTGAAATGGCCTCACTAACGCTTGTCAATCTATTTAACTTGGCTGTGTAATCCTATTACTTACTTATTAAATTGACTACAATAAGTTAATATAATACTATTGCGAATGTAGAAAAAAGCATAGCATATACTCATTATACTGACTTAAACTGCATGACTATTGCTTATAGAGTCTCTCAAGAAGATAAACACGCAGCTTCTTTTAAAAAGAATAATTGGTGAGAAAGTCTCAAGTGTAGGAATTCATCTTTCACATCGACGCCAATCAGTGAAAAATCCTTCCGAACTTGTGGCAGACACATGTATGGTCAAATTTCTGAAGAATGAAGATAAATTTAATATCTTTATAGATGAGTAGGCCCAGCTTAATAAAAAAAAATGTTATGATTTTCAACATCACAGCAACTAAGTATTGGAAATATACGGGACTGAACTAGTGTGAACTTAAAAGTAATTGATAAAACGTTCCCATATCGACCTAAAAAACGCAATGCCGGGTAATACTCGACTAAAAAACAAAAACATATAACTGATGTTAATTTCAATAGTCTGTAATCGTTACGTAATTGCCTGGTACTTGTTAGTCTTCTTCTTCTTCTGGATACACCAAGAAAAAGCCCAATCCATTAGGATTGGCGAGATTCGCTGCCTAAGCCTAAGGATTATTAGATAGAGCGACTGCCGTCAGACTTTCACACCCTAGAGAGAAAACCAGACCTTTCTTAACCTCTTTCTGACTTTCCTCTTTGGTTTAACAGATGTAACCAGAGATTTTTCACGGCAATACGGTGGTCCAACAGTGTAAACACTACCACGTAATTCTCGCCTATATTTCTATAAAATCAAATTCACACTCAGTGACGGCTATAAAAGCCATTAAAAACCTAATTCATCTGGCTAAATGAGGAATCGCGTCGTTGATTTACGGTTCGTGACAACCTTATATCACTTTTAGAAATATTACATACCGTACTCGCCCACAAATTACGTCGCGTCGAATGCGATTTAACAAATCAAAAAGCCCGATACAAAAAAAAATACGCCTCTCAGTCTGTAAAAACTTCTCAGACTCATTTCACAACAATGAGATGAATCTTTAACTTCCTACCTAATACTGCACGTCACAAGTTCTAGCCTAGGATCAAACAACTACACAGTTTGCTAATCATGAAATTACATAGTTAATAGATTCAGGCGTATCTTTTCGCTCACACCATCCACCACCACCCTCAATTCAATATAAGGGACGGCACTGCGATGGATTTGTCACTTGTAGCATGTTATTCTTACGATTAACGTCTACAACGCCTGATCATGCCTCGTGGAGAGGCGAAACACGTGTCGCAGCGACGACCAGGCCAGTCGTGGCAGCGACGGTGGTGGAGGGGGCATGCGGATTCTGTTCCAGATGGCGGACGACCGCAGCAGCCGAGGCAGAGACTACCGGAGCAGCCATGGCAGCGTCGGCATGATGCACGCACTAACAATAGTGGGTGGGTGCCGGCCGGCGCTAGGCCGCATGAACTAATTGGTGGCGGAAGCACACAAAGCAGGTTGGATCGGATTGCACATGAAATTACAGTTGTGAGCAAGGGTTTAAAGTATAGTATTCCTCCAAAAATAACACTAATATCCAAAGGAAGCCTGGCGTTTGATCGGAGGTCGCAGTTATTAGAAATTAAAAGACATTTTTTTACAATACTACTCTGTGTAAAAAGTATCGGGAATATGTCAATAAAAAGACCCGCGTAAAAGAGGTCGTTCTAATTTTTTTACTGCATGTTGGTAGCACTGTACTGATTTAGCGCGCAAAATTTGAGCGGGATCTGTCATTTAATTTGTTTTAAACTACACTTTTTGTTGGTCATAGTTTTGAGTCCTCGGCGATTTTTACAATGGAAAATATTGTTGAACAAAGAGTGTGCCTTAAATTTTGTGTTTCAAATGATATTTCATGTGGTGAATCACTAAAAATGTTGCGAAATACCTACGGCGAATCGTGTATATCGAAAACAAGGGCTTATGAATGGTATAAGGCTTTTAAAGAAGGCCGAGAAGTAGTAGTAGACTTGCCTCGTTCTGGTAGACCTTCAACCGCTACGACCAGAGAAAACATCGACAGAATCAAGAAGCTAGTGCTCGAAAATCGACGTATGAGTCTGAGAGAGTTGGCTAGTGAGGTGAACATATCTTTTAAGTCCGTCCACAACATTCTCATTGACATTTTAGGCATGAAACGCGTCGCCGCTCGACTAGTTCCAAAAGAGCTCAATTTTGTTCAAAAAGCGCAGCGAAAGCATGTCGCTGAAGACATGGTTTCCTGAGCTTCTACGGATCCGACCTTTATGAAACGTATAATAACTGGCGACGAGACATGGGTTTATGAGTACGACATGCAAACAAGCCAACAGTCTTCAGAATGGCGTCTCGAAAACGAGCCGAAACCCAAAAAACCGCGGCAAAGTCGCTCCAAAATCAAGGTGATGCTGACAGTTTTTTTTGACTACCGTGGTGTGGTTCACTCCGAATTCCTTCCAGAGGGAGAAACAGTGAATAAAGAATATTATTTAGGCGTCATGAAGCGTTTGCGTGAGAGTATCCGCCGAAAACGTCCAGATTTGTGGCAACACAACTCATGGATGCTGCACCATGATAATGCACCATCACACACAGCCATTATAGTGAAAGAGTTTTTAGCGAAAAATTCAACAAAAGTTCTCGACCAAGCACCGTATTCACCTGATATGGCTCCGTCTGACTTTTTTTTATTTCCCAAGTTAAAATTACCACTTCGAGGAAAACGTTTTGAGTCGATAGAAGCCATAAAAGAAAATTCGCTGAATGAGCTAAAGGCCATACCGCAAATAGCCTATGAAAAATGTATGGAAGACTGGGTGAAGCGGTGGAGATGTTGTATTGCAAGCGATGGGGCCTACTTTGAAGGCGATAAAATAAATTTAGATGAATAATTTGTATTTTTTGTTTTATTGACAAATTCCCGATACTTAGTACACAGAATGTATATTTTAAGTTTTTACTATCTCAAAATTCCGTTAATCGAGAAAACAAGACCTTGGTATCTTTCAAAGAAAGAGTGTAGTGTAGACTAATAAATAATATTGTGTTATATAAAGCGAATAAAAGAAATACGTTGGTCATCATGGATCGTTGAGTGATTATAATACCAAAGTTAACTCCATTATACAAACAGACAACTTTTTGTGCGTAAGTCAAAAATACTGACTAAAGTATCGGGCCTTATTAAAATTGACTATTAATGACTCAAAATATATCTTTTCGCATAATTCATAGCCAAAATTCAAAAGTATACCTGTGAATATATATCCATTGTCCTGTTCTCTATAGTTTACCAAAATTACACGAAGTTATATTCCAATCAGATCGGTTGTGACATATGTTGGAGCTATTACATATGAAATGGCAAAATTTCTCAATGTTCATATCCGAGTGAAATATCTTTTGAACCATACAGCACAGACTTAAAAATTGTTTGCACTGAATAGATAACATAATGAACTATTTTTTTTTTACTTTTCGCCCAAGAAATTTGAAGACCCTTACACAAGAAGGACTAACCCACACCCGGGCGTGCGTTAGTCATTCTTCCGTGAGGGGCACCCTCCGGAAAACGGGAGGGAGGAGGTGAAATCTTTCAAAGATACCATTTCGTGCGAACGAACTGGTTATGTCAGATTTCCACTGACTAAAACACCCCCTGGGACTGCTTTTAGCCGGGAAGGCTATAAAGGCTTTATCGGAAGCGATCACGCCAGGGGAACGGGGTGACGCAAACCTATAATAAACTTAAAATTGTCCCCTTATTGTTAATTAATTTCTCTAGAAGTTGAAAGTTTATTTACTAACGTACCTTATGTACCTAGTCCGGCCATGAATATGCATTTATTTTTTTATGAAGTAACAATATTAATAAAACTTATATGTAATGTATGTAAAAATATTTATGGAAGTCTCAACAAAAAAAACAAATAATGACTATTCTTAATGGCCACCTTTTGGCGGCTTTGAAACAGGTATTTAATCTATCTGGCCACGAACCTATGGATTTGCGCACTGTTTCCATGGGAAATTTAGCCACTGCTTGGCTCCTGAGATTTCTTAAGAGACAGATGTCTGCGTGTCGTTTCGAGCAGGCCATGCTCTCTAAAACTGATCATAATTTGTAGTCTAAAGGGTTCATTCAGATCTGAGCTAGATGAGGGCCCGTCTTCAGTTCTTATAAAGTCCGGAACGTTAATTTTGGGCCAGGTTTGGGTATTTCATGCCTTGTGACCAGGTGCAGAGTCCTCCTGGAAAGTCCACGGTACATTTTTAAAAACTGTTGCTGAGAGGTTTCACAAAACGCTAGAGTCTATTGATCTTTGGCTAAAGTATTTTCTTCTTTTTCAGGAAAATGAACCTTTGCGACTTATTGATAAGACAACCCCCACCAAACCATTACAGCCGCAGGATGATGACCAGGTTGTACCTTTCCAACCACTTAGGCAGTATCCGTGTGAACTGTGTGTGTACACTTTGACATTTTGCTTGTGGTAATGCTCTTCAGTCGTGAAAATGTTTTCATCAATAAAGAGGATATTTCTGTGCCTTTCACCTGCGTATCAGGACAGTAGGCATTTTGATCCACTCTCTTCAACTGCAGGCACGTATATCGACGATTAGCACCAAGCTTCAAGTCTTGTTTTATTATACGCGACAGAGTCCTAGCGGGTATCTTCAATTGTCGCGATAAGATTTTTTGTTTCCCAATGGGATATTGGCGAATTCTGGCTTTAACTGCATTAACAGCTCTTGTAGTTCTTACCTAGTTGCGTTCGCTCTGGTGATATGGTATATTATGTATATGTATATGGTGGTATATCTGGTGGTGGTGATATATCTGTCGATAGTACGATATACGTACTTACGGCTTAAAGCTTTTGAAGTATCTTGAATATGACCGACGGCTCCATGCGCACTTTGTTGCAAGGTGCAATACCTGCAATCCTATTTTATTTAACACTCCATTCCATATTGTAATTTGATAAAAAACACGAAAAAAATATGTAAAACGGCGGAAAATCGAAAGAACAAAGTTTTTGATATAATAAACACGTTCCAAATTCAAAATAATTAAAGAGTTGAAAAAAAGAAAAGTTTCTATGTAACAGTATTTATGCAGACTAGTTACATTGTCTAAAAATCACACATCACACTTCTGCCGTAAATGAACAACGATATTTTATTTACTCAAATTCATATCCATTTGAAAACGTTATTTCCATTCGAAAAAAAATATGAATTACTGGTCATGTCGCGTCTAAAGACTTTTAAGTTCAAAAACAAATTAATTAATTACACTGATAATTTCTATGATATTCATAATTACTTACATAAATCTAATTCCAATTTAATTCAATTTGCCTATTACCATGGTGAGATATCAGATGTTACACATCATATGAATGTCCCAATTAGATTGCTCCTATTTAAACATCGCTACGCCCTGCCTTCCTATCGCCAGAGCCTGATACTCTAAAAGATAAGATGCACCACATGCATAATAGTGATATGAGGCATGATAGTGAGTATAAATATAATAGTGAGGCCGTTTTCTTCACGAATTTCAGAAAATACATAACCGTCTATGCACCACTACGAAAACCGGATAGCAGTTTGGCCTATAGCGTTAAGGAGAAAGCCGGTATTTACTCGGTAATAGCTCGAATATGAAATAAGGGGGAGCTATGTACCATACCATGGTGCGGTGTATCAATGTCGGAGAATTCTCTTACCCCGCGAGATGTTCAGCGGGCATTACTCTCTCTTTCATAAGTCCAGTGGTCCGTATTGCATACCGGCAGTGGTGCTAAAGCTGTGTGCTCCTGGGATATATTCTGCTCGAACGCATCTTTTCGTGCTTCTTTCTGTGCGTGCACTCGGCAAGTCCTGTCTTCATGGAAAACCGCCAATGTGCACCAGGTGCCCAAAAAGGGCGACAGATCGTATTGCCTATTGCCATAACCTCCCTACTCTCCAAGGTGAATGAGCGTGTGATTAACACACGACTCCTGGCATACCTAGAGGATCACTATGTGATTAGCGACCGTAAATACGGCTTCCGTCACGGTCGTTCAACTGGGTCTAGTGTATCTTACACACCGCTGGGCTTCGGCGATTGAAACTCAAGGTAAAGCATTGGCATTCAGCCTAGATATGGTGAAGGCGCTCGATCGGATCTGGCATCGGGGTCTTCCATCGAAGTTACCGTCATACGGACTGCACGAGGGTCTGTACAAATGGGTTGATTCTTATCCAGCAGATGCATAGTAGCCGTGGTAGACAGTAGTTGCTCCGATAGCATGAATATCAATGCTGGCGTCCCACGGGGCACTGTACCTTCTTCTACGCTGTTTTTGCTGCATGTCAATGATATGTTGTCAATTGATGGCATTAATTGTTATGCGGATGACAGCACAGGGGACAGGCCGTGCTTACATCGCACGTTATCTTGTGGAGTAAAGCCACGATAAAGAAATGGATGATACTTTAGCTAAAGTATCTGGTTGGGAGAAGCTTTACTTGGTCGAATTCAACCCCATGAAGACACAAGTTTGCGCGCACAAAATCCCATTTGCTGTAGTTCCTGAATCCAGAACACACCTCTTACCATCACCAACAGCATTAAATCTTCATTGACGTTCAATATTGAAATCACCTGCAGGAAAAGCTCAAGCTGGCATCCATAAAACTTGGTGTGCTCAACAGAGCAAAGCAGACCGTACATAGAGTACCGCAGTCACCTTTGAACGGGAGCACCTGGATACCAGCTTAAACCATGTGATTCCGTTCAGAGACAAGCTGTGAGAAATGTCGATAATTATAAGCTTACACACGGTATGAACCCTTAAGTTTAAGGACAAATTTTGCCTACCTTTGTGTGTTCCACCGATTGTACAACGGGCTGTGTTCTGAAGAATTGTTCGATGACGCCGACAGCGTTTTTTATAACCTCACCGCTCGCCGACGGCGAGGAGTCCCTCACACGTTAGAACCGCAATCGTCGCGTACTGTGCAGTTCCAGAGAAGTTTTCTTCAAAGAAATCTCAAGTCGTGGGATGAACTCCCAGCTGGGATTTTCTCAAGGTCTCCATTACAAAATGATTCAAGAAAGGCGGGAAGCGGTTTTTAGGGGGTAGCCAACGCATGAGTAACACCCCTGGTGTTGCAAATATCCGTAGGCTACGATGACTGTTTACCATCAGGCAGGCCGTATGCTTGTTTGCACCTTGAAGCTATAAAAAGTAACCTCTCAAGGAGTTACTGCGTTAGCAGCAAGGGGCCGTGTGCAGAGTATGTTCTCCGTCGTTCTATAAAAAAAATCCAAGTTTCACTTATTTCAAACCATGAAATTGTGCGCTGAACAGAAAATAAACATTGAATATCAATTCCGCTGATGTACGCAACAGGTCAATAAAGGTCCAAAAAGCTGAGTTATCAATGTAACTTCTTTAGCCACAGACTCACGGGACACATCTGATTTTAGATGATAAATGACGCTCAATTGATTTATATAGAAGGGTTTGAGGTTTTGATCCCGAAACGAATAAAGCTCCACCTTTTGCAACACTTTTGACATTTTTGGGGGTGTGATTTATCATTAATATTAGAGACAATAACAAAACTTGTCATTTTAACGATGAGAGGTATTTAAGCATACAGCCGCACAGCACAGCATCAGGTGATGCAAATTTGTTACCGCAGCCTATACACGCTTGCGATACAGGAAGTGGTCGTGCGTTGCCACCCCAGCTAATAACATAACAACTCCTTAAGAGCTTACTGGTAACCTCATTCAGTCGCAGGAATGCAACAACCCCCTAAGGACTTGTTAATTGGCTGCGCTTTCCTGTAAGATGGAGGACTTCCCCAGTCGGGCTGGTTTGATGCGCCCTACCTCTCTTAAATTAAAAAGGTGTATTGCTCTAACGTTACTATCTAATTTTTAATATTTTGTATGCTAACTACTTTACGTAATACAAAACGTATTTAATATATTAAGGCCGGTTCATATTTGTTGGCTGACCACAACATTTGTATGTGTGAGTGCCAATCATAAAATTTCGAAAAAGAAGAAACAAGAACCCTTGTAAGTATTACGGTTGATGATGAAGTATTGAAACAAATGGATGAGATTGTATATCTTGCATGCGTTTTCAGCAGGAATAAAAGATATACCGCTGATGTGGAAAGACGAGTAAGTGCTGGAAATAGTGTGAATTGAGCTTTGGGAAAACTTCTTGGCAGTAAAAGCTTGAGTCAGAAGGCGCAGCAGGCCAATTCTACTAAAAACCTGCAGCTGCACGTACCTACACTACGTGTATTCTATTAAAATTTGCCTGCACTGCAACGACACTCCAACTACGCTGCATCTGTGCGTATCCTGCAAATGAACTACTTAACTCCTGTCATGTTAGCATATTTCAATCTAATAAATTGGATATTTACTTAATGTTGACTCCCTTAGTTTCACACCCGATTGCCCTTGGTTGCCGGCATGGAGGTATTTCTAACTGAAAAGAAGCTTTACTTAATCATATACTCCCACAAATATCTCCCAAAAAAAAACAATAATATAAATCACCGCTTCAGAATATTAATTTATCTTCGCAAAAGTTGCTTGAGACTAACGTTAGCAAAACTGCAAATAAACTCCTTCAAAACTTTTGTCACCGCTATACAAATGTCAAAACAATTTAACAGAATACGATTATATTGCAGGAAACGTGCAGGTACAGTGCAGGTTTTTTAATAGAATAGTGAGCAGTTGCTGCATTGCCGCTGCTGACAGATCGCTTAACAGAATAACGAAACGTCAAAATGTACACATTTTGACACACGCCGCGCAGAAGTGCAGTTGCAGTTATTTAGCAGAATTGGCTTACTGCTCACTATGCACAACGCAGGGCCGGTCCCGACGCTAACGACGTCAGGCCTAGCCTAGTGCGGGGTCATAGTAATGCTGTGTTCTTTATGTTCAACCTATGTTTAATAAAGATTTACTTATAGAAAGGAGAGCTGAGTATGATAGAGAGAGCATGAAATTAGGATAAATACGGTCGGAATGCGAGCATTACGCATAATTTGTGGCGTAACGCATGTAGAGCGCGTTCACAATAATGATGTTAGAAACAGAGATGATTGGTCGTGTTTTATCAGAAAGTGATGTCAGAAGTCCTAGAAAATGAGAGGCGTGCATAATAATAAGAGCTATGAATTTAAATAAGCGAGTGAGTTGTGTAAATACCAAATTATGTGGCGCTCATTTCTTTCTGCCTACCCTGCAATGTAGTTGGCCTGAAGTTATAGATTGATTATACAATATCAGATGGTATGTAAACATGTGGCTCACCACATATAAAATAATTATCTCAGCCAATGACCAATTCCAATACAAGGATATATATAAGGAGAAAATATATATAATATATATACAAGGAGTTATAACTCACGCGTTGTCACTTCCGATGCTAACACAGCAAGTCCTCACTCACTACCAGAAACGTAACAAGCTCTCAGTGAGTTGTTATTTGGCTACTGTTTTCTGTGAGTTGGAGACACTTCTCCAGTTTAAAGATTATCATACATCGTAAACAGCGAAGACCAACAGTTTAACGTGTTCTCCTATCACACGTGACCGAGGGGGGAGAAGCATCTATAGACAGGCAGACCACAAATTGACTCTACACCCGGACATGACACGACACCTGACAAAAAATCCTTTGACATCCTAACTTGGGGAGAAAACGGACGACCAGGACTGCGCCTGAGAGGAGTAGCCTTATGTATGGACGACAGCGAGGAGAGAGCAGGGATTGCCTTCTGCAATACCTTGGCAGGGAAAACGGTCACGATCTCGCCGGGGCTCGGAGCCCTACTGAACGGAAGCACACGCAAGACTGCCATGCGGCGCAAGATGTTCAACGAATTTTCAAGAGTGACAAGCGGAAACCAGACGTGCAGAATAGTGCGAAAGAACAACAAAACTATTGCACTGTTCTGCACCGAGGACGAAGTCACCGAGTTCGAACAGATGTGCGCAATGCTGAAGTTCATAGGGCAAGGAGCCGAACCTGCTAAGATCATTAATGTCGACGCCATGGTCGTGGGATACCTCAGTGGGAGAACTAAGGACTACGAAGGAGCTCTCCGGGCCTCGCAGAATCACGAGATCGTGATATACGAGGACAGGGGACAAAACTTAAGTTTCCTTAAGGCCCAATCCCGGGACCCAGGCGCCAAACTGATTCCCAGGGACTGCTGGGACCACCCGATTGTTAACCTGCACGTCAGTGGATCGGAACGTCTACAACAACGGGTGATGCAGGAAAGGTGCCTGGCAGAATAGAAGAGCAAGGAACCCAGCCACATACTCTCCACCATATTGCTGACCCTCAACAGGAGTGTCCAATCGGTAGCCCAACCTTCCGCAAGAAAAAAAAGACAAGTGGAAAGGGCCCTGCCTCCTCGCCACGGATCGTAGCCTCCCGCTGGCCCCCGCAAACACCGACCTAGTACCCAGTGGTGGTGGTAGCCAAGTGCACAAGGGTAATGCTGGACGACAGGATCCTCGATATGGCAGAAGCCATAGCGGGGGACCTGTTCAAAGGCGTAAGCCCGGAGCACTGGGTGAGACTCACTATCACGTGGGTTAATGGAGTCCCCTGCTGCGGGAAATCCACGTGGGTGGTGTCACAAGCCGACATGGCTGGAGACATCATAGTGACAACGACAACTGAGGGCGCCACTAATCTCAGGGAAAAACTGGAAACGCGTTTTAGCGACCTAGCCAAAAAGAGAGTGCGGACTATGGCATCCCTACTAGTAAATGGACTACATAAGGGCGAAACGTGTACACGCCTAATGGTGGACGAAGCCCTTATGAACCATTTCGGATCCATAGTTATGGCAATACAACTAGCCAGAGCCAGTGAAGCCCTGCTGATCGGAGACGACAACCAGCTTCCCTACATCGACAGGAACAATCTGTTCACCACCCTATACAACAGACCCAACCTTGTGACGTCAATCTCCCAAAATCTCCTTTGTACGTACATCCACCTCCTTTGTACGGAATCCACAGGACGTAGCCTATGCCCTTAGAGAAATCTACAGTGGTATATATTCGGCCAAGACTTGCACTAAATCCCTATCGCTGAAGCGGTTCACAGGGGAGCGGATCCCGAAACAGGACAACACGCTTTACCTTGTCCACACCCAGGCTGAGAAGGCACTCCTTAGCAGCCAGGGCTAATGGAGCAAATTCGGGTTCCCGCACTCTAACCATACATGAAGCACAGGGACTAACGTGCGAGTCAGTGATTATTGTGCGTACAACCTCCAAAAAATTCGACCTCCTCCAAAGTGTCCCCGATGCCGTTGTCGCGGTCTCTAGACACACGGACCACTGTGTATACCACACAGACTGTACCGATAACGACGCGACAGCTCGGTTTATCCAGCGAGCCGAGACCGCGACAACAAAACACATCAGGGACTATAACCTTAAGATGGCGATGAGGGCGAGAGACGAGAAGGTCAACAAAGTTGACCCAAAGCTCCGATGATCAGAGCGGTCCCTCCACCTCCTCCCAAACCAGTAGACTGAGAGAGTGGAAGAGGGTCATGGCAAGGCTCCGGGATACCATCTCCCTTCCTTTCCGGAAGAAACAAAAGTAACTAAAACAGAGATGAGAGATGCCAGCAGTCGTGCTCACTAAAATGTCTAGACGGGCGGCGGCGTTGGGGGGAGTTCATCGAGTTCCCTAAAATATGGTTGAACACGGTGATGGCTGCCCTCTGCGTCAACTCGTGAACGGGTGCCGCTCGGAGGGACTGGTCTGCCCGCGTCTCTCGTCCCACTTTCTGCTTAAAAACTAGTAATAAAAAATAAAAAAAATATTAATACTGACTTAAGGCACTTATTGTAATCGCACTTGCGGAGAGATAATAAAAACTAACAATCTGACAAAAAAAAAATGACAAACAAACAAAGGCACAGGTCAAAGAGCCTGTGGATATGACAACAAAAAAAAAAATTATTGATGAGAGAAATAAATCTTATATGCACATTTAACGTACGAATACATTTCTTTTTCAGGCTACAAGAATACTAAGTTTACAATGTAAGAAAGAAAGTATATAAACATTGACTCAATCTATTTCCTTTCATTCACGTACAATAGTACTATACGAGAGGTGCGAAGTTCGGAGTTACGAAATGGTAGGCGGGTCTCTCTGGGGATACGAAAGGTTCTATCAAAGGAGCATTAGGATTTCTTCCCAGTCCGTTTTCATAATGTTTGTATATTACCCCTCTTTACCCCATCTAATGCGGGTCTTGAAGCTTTTACACAAATTCAAATCTCGTTATGCCCTTGTAAATTAGGAATTAATAAACGGTATCATCGTTTTCAAGTTATGAATTTAGTTGGCCATTAAAGAGGTTGAGTATTTTGTTCACTGTAAGACAGTATTGAGATCTATACGTAATTATAAATAAAAGTAATTACTCGAACTTGTTCGGAAATGTTCGAAACAATTTAATAAATTAAAAAAAGTAATTCCAAATGTTTATAATTAAAGAGCTCGGTGGTGGAGTGATTAGCTTAACACGAACGCTCGTATGTTCGGTTCCCACCAGAACGAATATGTGTGTGCATGAATGTTCGTTTTGGACTACGGAAGTCTCATAAAAAAGGGTCCCTATCCATTTGCATAAAAATTTAAGATTAACATATAATAATTGTATAACATGCTATTCTTTTGTTTATCCTAATGCCATCTACCAGATCTATCATTGATCTGGTAGATGGTATGTTTGTAAACATCGTGACTTAGTATAAAAAAAAATGATTTTAGGACATTGTTAATGTGAAATGAACTGGATACATAATTAATCCGCTACCGTTATTTTTTAACAAATTGTATGTATACTTAATATATGCCAACTACAGTTTTCTAATATCAAGCGTCTCTGATCTAGGCCGCGGACGACGGACGAACAGACATGGTGAAACTATAAGGGTTCCTTGTTTACTACGGAACCCTAAAAAGGGCGGGTTCTAAAAGTATAAAGTTTGGGCTAGGCTTTAACGAGTCGTGAGGATGGGCCTAACCAAATTTCAGGAAGATTGGGTCAGGTACATTAGGAGGTCCGGAACGGAGGTGGCCGGCAGTTCCTGGACGCGTCAGGAGATACGGACGTAGATGCAGACCGTAGTCAGATAGTTCACCCAACCAACCACAGCCACAGCCAGCGAGCAGTACCGTGAGCCGCTCACGGTCGCAGAAGGTCCGTGCGCTGTTGAACGGACGGAACGGAATGGAGTGATTGGAGATCGCCTTGTGATCCACCACTGCAGCAGTCAGAGATGCACGCGGACGTAGCAGAAGGTCCGAGCGCCGATGTACAGGGTGAGGGAGGTCACCCTGCAGCCCAACACAACATGGGACAGGGAAGCACACCGCATACAGAGGACAGCCGTGATGCACACCGTGCGTCGCTCACTAGTTCTCCGCGTAGACTGCCCCTTGCTTCCTTCATCCGGTGGTCTCTACATTTATAATTTAAATTTTACATATTATTTCTGGTGATGTGTTGAAAAAGGGCCAAATCAAAAGTACCCAAAACCGAAGAGCATGCATGAAAAGGTCGAGTGTGGAAGAAGCGAGAGGGCTATGTTTGGTACACCTGGCGTTCTATAGTCTCTGCCTACGCCAATGGGAGACAGGCTTGATGATATGTATGTATGTACATATTAGACACAATACAACAAGACATTAAAATGAAGAATCGCTATGTACAAAGAGTATAAAAAAGTTGTATTATATGTATTAACATAACAATATTTGATTTAGTTCAAGAAACAAAAAAAAAACACGGTTATGGCTTTATTCTAATATATATCTTACATGTTCCATTACCTTGTGATAACTCGCAAAACTTAATAAATAGTTCTAGTCTTCATCAATGGAACAGTCTTAACTCAATTCGATGTTGCCGCAGTGTTCACTAACGAAGTTTACCTGGAATATTCTAGAGAACAACTTCTCCACCATGGCGTTATTACTCAAGTATTGTTTATTCTGGTTCACTCATAAACATAAAGAGGATAGACTTACCTATATATATAAAATTTCTATTCTCTAGAAAGAGATAATACAAGTGTGTACCTAATAGCTGTCTTTCTGTAGATTTTTCTGACCATTTACATTGGTGAAGAACAAATGCGAAGGAAGTTATAAAGGCTTTTTGAAATCATCAATTAGATATTAAATTTTCAGGGTCAAACACGCAAGAGTGCCCCTGGTATTGCAAATGTCTATAGGCTGCGGTAACTGCTTAACAACGGGCAGAGCCATAAAAATATATTAGAAAAAAAAATATTACCATTGCGATACAATAACAACGATGTTAAAAAATAAATATTAGATTGTTTGTGCTGAATATCTTCCGGACATCTTTGTCAGTTAGTATTCATTAACTTTATAGTCTGCCTTTTATACATAGAGTATTTTTGAATATATTGTCAGGAAAGGACAATTATGTTTGAGATTATTTATTATCGAGTACAATTTACAACAAAAGATTTACCAGCCAGCCGATTATCGATATACGCAACTTAGTCTTGATTCTGATATATACACTAAATTTGAAAACGATCTTATAATTTTGTGAGTACAGTACATTATGTTTTCATAAATTTCTAAAAGGTAACAGAGAAAGCGTTTATTTCTTTGAACGGTTCCCTCAGTGATTCCCTGGAGATCATATTATAAATAGAGCGGATGGCTCTCTTTTACAATAAAACATATTTTTATGTCAGCGGTCTTTCCCAACAAAAAAGGAAACAAAAGACAACTCAGCCAATGGCCGCAATCTTTACGGAGTTGTTTATGACTAAAGAATTAAAACAAAATAAGGCGAATGAATACCATTCACTTTGCCAACCCATAGTACGGCATACAGTTGAAATTCATCTAAAAGTCAACACAACGTGATTCGCTTTCGTTATACCAACTTCAGATGTAAACTAATATATACTTTTAAGTTTACATTGATATCGAATTTAGTTTCTTCACCCCTACTCCATGGATGTACTCTGGTTTAAATAATTGTGACCATTATATTAGAAAGAGAAACGTTTGTATATTATCTACTTTAATATAATAAAGAGGAAAGATTTGTATTTTTGTAACGAATAAACTCGAAAACTACTGAACCTGCTTCAAAAATTCGTTCACTATTAGAATGTTACATTATCCCAAAGTAACATAGGATAGTTTTTATCCCAGAAATCATCCTTTAAGGGAGTGAAAAGGGGGTGGAAATTTGTATGGAGAATCAATAACCGCTGAACCGATTTAGATGAAATTTGGTATGGAGATAGTTTGAGTTGTGGTGAAGGATATATAATAGTTATTATCCCATAAATCATCCCTTGAGCAGTCAGAACCCGTTATATACGTTTTCCCATACATTTCGCGGTCGTATACGACCACCCGGGTTTCGAAGGGTTAAAGGTGTAAAAAGGGGAGTGGAAATAGGCTACACAAATTACTAATTCCGCACGGATGTAGTCGCGGGCAAAAGCTAGTATATTATACAATTAAGTTTTATACAGAGATGGCGTATGGTCATATTCTACTCGGCTATGCTGCTATTATAATTTATTGTCATATTTCATTAAATGAAACTAAGTGGGTACAACTAATTAAAAAAATAAATAAATACAATAATTCTAAAAGTAAGTTACATCTAAAATTATATAATACATAATAAATCTAAAAAAAATACCTTCAAATAAATCTACAAAGTGTGACCCCGCGACCTTGTACCAACGATGGTGGCAGCATTTCCGCGCTGAGCTGCAATACTAATGCGCTTAACGAGAAAACTACCAGCTCTTTGGTTATTATCACATTTATGATGGTAAAGTACTATGTTTATAATTTCTCTTATAATCACCTGCCGTAGTAGGTTCTAGATAGGCCTTTTAATTTGGTTTTATTCTTCGTCTTCTTAGTGGTTCTCCATTTCCCAAACTATTAGAATTGGTGGGGTCCGCTGACCTAGGCCTTAGAATCAGATACTGGAAAACCAGATTTTCGAGCGAGAAGCGAGAGCTGGATATGGCGGAGAGAGCATGAAAGTAGGATAAACGCAGTTGAAATGCGGGACTAATTGTTGACCGTATTCGCAATGATGGGGTTAGAAGCATAGTTGGTCTGAAAGAGAGCGTCAGTGTTAAAATAAGAAGAGGCATGCTCCGTTGGTTCGGACATGTAGAAAGTATACAGGATGAAAGAATGACGAAGCAGATATACAATGCAAAAGTGCAAGGATGTAGGAGCCGAGGAAGGCCAAAAGTTACCTACCTTGATCAAATTGGTCGTGTTTTATCAGAAGGTGATGTCAGGAGCCCTAGAAACCGGCAAGCATGCGTGAAAAGAGCAATGAATGTTAAAGAAGCGAGTGAGGTATGTAAGGATCGACTCACGTGGCGCTCGGTTCTCTCTGCATATCCCGTAAGGGATTTGGCGTGAAGTTATAGATAGACAGATCACACATACTTGCGTGCTTTTTCTCGTGATGTTTTCTTTCACCGCTTAGCAAGTAATAATTATATAAATTTGTATTTGCATTTTCATGATACGAAAACACCAATTTAGTGATATTAGCACACACAGGGTTTCGATGAAGGGACCAGTCGATTAACAAGCAGATTCCTTATCCACACAATGACGTCACTGCTCAATTAATTAATTATGCTTACGTAACTATTACATAATCTGTAGCGAGGTACACGTGGCATACGTGGTCGTATGTAAAACAGATGAAAAAAGTAGCAGGAAATCGCTAATTTAAAATAAAAATGAAACAAATGCCAATTTAATGACAAGAAGAGCAATTATGGTCCACGCATTTTTATCTAAATAGATTTGCAACATTTCGCTCGAAAATGTGTTAGTAAAGTTTTACGGATAAATTTGAATAATATATGGCAACGCCGAGAAAGATAAATTCCACGGGGTTCGTTTACAAAAATAATAAACAAATAAACTTATTTATAAAAGAAATTACTAATTTCCCTCCCGCAACCGCGTCTAATTTGATTTGTGTTGATTTATGTTATCGTTAATCAAGAACTAATTAATGCTGATTTAGAAGCAGATACTGCAACTTCGGCTTCGAAACGGGGTGAGACGGGGAAATCCTTCCAAATATCATCCGGTGTAGTAAAATATTTAGATGTAATTTACATTCGAAAACTCTAAAATATAGCAAGGTACTGGTAATCTTACACACTTACAGGAACCCAACAACCTTCCAGGGATTTCAAATTCATTTACATTATTTGACTGCAGTTTTCTGTGATGGCAAGTTTTTCCCTAGTCGGGCTATGCTCTATGCTATATGCTCCTCTGTTTGCTGACGAATGTAATCTATCGAAAAATTCCGAGACTGAATTTGTAAATATAATATGTTCCATTAAACTTTTAGAACCGGATTGAATTAGACACATTGGGTTTTTTTGTAATGTCGGGTGGCATGCATTATTTAGGTATTTTCGCTTGAAAATATGTTAAAAAAGTTGTACGGTTAAATAATAGGGCAACATCGAGCGCGACAAATTTCACGGGGCTCGCTCACAAAATTAATATGCAAATAAACTGATTTATAAAATAAATTACTAATTTCTCTCCTACCGCCGCATTAATTTGATTTGCGTTGATTTATGTTTTCACTAATCAAGAACTGTTTAATGCTGATTTAGAAGCAGGTACTGCAACTTCCGCTTCGGAACGGTAACGTTATCATTCACAGGAACACAAGAAACTTCCCGGGATTTCGAATTCATTTATTTATTAATCGTTATTTGACTGCAGTTTTCTGTGACATAGAGGTTCTTCCCCAGTCGGACTATGCCCTCCCTCTATTTGCTTAATGACCCATCTATCGAAATAAACCGAGATTTAATTTGCAAATACAATATGTACCATCAGACTTTTACAACCTGAACGGATTAGACTAATTATATTTTTATATAACGACAGGATGCATGCAAGAAAACGACCACCTGATGTAAAGGAATTAACGTAGCCTATGAACGCTTGCATTATATGAAGTATGACTTACGCGTTGCTACACCTTTTTTTTTTGTGACGCGTGAAAAAATGCCTTACGCACACCACCGGTGCCTGGGTGGCCTTCGGTAGTAGTGTGGGACTCCCCGTCGGCTGCCCGACGGTATACCCACTAAACAACCCCGCGAATTGCCATCGGCCGCGTTGGTGTGGTGCCCCGGATCTGTCAGCAACAGGGCACCACTGCGACTGGCCAGCCCCTCAGAAGGGGCCGGACTACTCTCTAGGGGCCATCCCGGCAAATTGGAACAGCCCCTCCGGCGGCGGGATCACTACCACGCGTTGCTACCCCTGCTGATAACATAGCAAGGAACTTATAGTAAACTCACTCACTCACAAGAACAAAACAACCCTCCAAAGAGTTTTTATTTGGCTGCGGTTTTCAGTAAGGTGGAGATGGGTACTTCCCTAGTCGCGTTATGGCCTACCTCTATTTGCTTAACGACTGTCATCTATCGAAAACTACCGACACCGACAGCTCTATGTACCCTCTGAGCACGGAATAATTTGAGGAGACTAAACCCATCCATACACAGACTGCGATCAACGCTGCTTCACATGCGTCTTCGATTAGAATGATAAGCGCATATACGCAATTATGTTCTAAATTCAAATGTTTCACTGTACCGATTAGCCTCCTCTATTCGATTGTTAAATTTAAAATAAATGTACAAAGTTTGTCTCATCTAACTTTCCATTACATAGTGTGACAGGCAACTTTTAAAGAAAAAGTTGTACAGTAACATAATTTATGGCCTGCTTCTTGCTTGGTCCGGTATCAATGACATGTCATAAACATCTACTGGATACTTGGAAACTTTGAAATTTCATTTACAAAATCGTTAAAAAAGTATGATTCTTTCAAATAATTATAACTTTAAAAATACACGTGACATTGAATTTTTTTATTTAAGGTGGGAAACAAGCGTACGGCCTGCCTGCTAGTAAGCAGTAACCGTAGCCTATGTACATTTGCAACACCAGGGGTGTCACTCTTGCGTTGCCGACCTTGTAAGAACCTCTTCACGCCTATCTTGAAGAACCCCATACTGTCATCCCTTGGGAAAACCTCGACAGGGAGCTCATTCCACAACTTAATAATTCTCGGTAGAAAACTTCACGTGAACCACACAGTACGGGACCATTGCGGTTCCAGTGCATGAGGATAAACTCCGCCGTCGGCGAGCTGTGCGATTGTAAAACGAGGCTGTTGGCATAATGTCGAACAATTCCCCAGAACACAACCCATTGTACAATCGGTAGAACACGCAAAGGGAAGCATCATCTTTAGAGTCAAAGCTAACTTCACCTTCACAAATGGTACACCTTAGGCTGTGGCAAAGGCGAGGTAGGGCATTTCAAAGCAGTTCCAGTAGAGGCAACCCTCTACTTCACAGAATACTACATTCGAATTGATCTTTCATGGGTTGAGTATTCCTGTGTGAGATTTTTAAGCTGCTGAGGAATTGCTGAGTTAGCAGCGAGGGTTTAATTGTCCTCTTCAACTCCTTGTCTTACAACCTTTCATAAGCAACGGTATCCCACTTTACATCGAGTAAAATTGGACTAACCCGCCCGCAGATTCCATACAGTTCATGGACATATAAATAGTTATTAAATTAGGTGTTCATATACCAGATGTGAGCTCGTTCGCGATCCCTGCCAATCAATCTCTAGCCAAAAAGCATATCGATGTTCTGATTACGGCGTCTCTCGGAGGCGATGCACACCGCCCCGCCCCCGTCGCGTCGGTATGAATATCAGAGCAAGCGGCGGTGGAAGCTAACCACCACGCAGCACCAATTCCAGCGGGTGGAGGATGATGTGGTGTAAATCGGGACAATCACACCAATGCCAGTGTAGGTGTCGTACTCTCCACCCGCTTGGCCTCTAGTGTGAGAAACTACAGTTTGGGCCGCGACGTTTGCTCAAGCAATAGATAATTTTTTCGAGCCTGTGAGAGATGATCTGGATTTAGTTGAAGAGAATGAAGAAGTTTCATGTATTTGAAGACATGAATGGATGGGTTGGGATCAAAGGAGACAGCGTAGCTGTTCTTGGTCTCTATGGAGATGAAAGAGTGAACGAAGCAGGTAAGTTAATCCTAGATTTATTATATGAAACGAATTTTCCTTGTATCGAGTACTTTATTTCATCATTAGGATACTCACACGAATAAATATATGAAGACGGAATGAATGAAAAGTGTACAATTGCTTCTAGAGATCCCACTATTGATACGGACCACTACCTGGTGGCAAACAAGTTACCTTCAAAATAGTAGCAAAGTACCAAGATACCTTCAGCTTGCAGAAAAATCGCAGAAAAATAACAACATTTACGTATTTATATAAAGAAGGTTTATTTGTAATACTACTCTGCATATATATGTATATATATATATATATATATATATATATATATATATTTATATATGTAGAGTAGTATGTTATAATATGCTTATGTTTATTACTGGAAATTACATAACAAGTAATAATATCATCAAAAATACTACTTTAGTCACAGTTTTTTTTGTGTTTTCTGTTTTAGTTCTATCGTAAAAGCAGTATGAACTCGGCGTGAATATAGTGCGAATTCTTTTTTTATACCACTAAATAGACAAAAAGCATATTGTTTTATAAATTCCTAGCGGTAACGTAGTGCTCAAATTTTTATGGTCGATAAAATAAAAGAAAAATCTCTTTTTGAACGGAGTGTCGCTTCCCATAGCAGGAGCAGGTTAACAATGCACGAGAGTTTACCCTTGTATCGACAAAATTACAAGCAAATCAAATATTAACAACATCTCAGCTGTTTTTAATTTTCATATAAATACCTTCTGCTTGTGATTCGCACACAATTGATGATGAATGAGAAGTAATCGAGTGGTTAGAAATGCCTACTTTAACACCAATGTTCATGGGTTCGATTTCCACACAAGACAAACATTTGTGTACATGAACATGCCTGTTTATTTTGATCTGGATTAAGTGAGGCATAGGTCATAAAAGCAGCCCGGCTGAAAGCGTACCTTCATCCCTCAGAAATACGCAACTACATAACAACTCTACGGACGGTCTGAAAGTTGGAGCTTAATAGTAGCTAAGCACCTAAGTTGCAGTATTAGCAGCAGGTGTGGTAAAATGCGATACTTCCTGTATTGCAAACGTTCATATACCACGGTACCTAATTTCCGTCAGGTGGATCGTATGCTTGTTTGCTTCCCTACGTTGTATAACATTAGACAGCAATAGCGTGGTGAATACGTAGAACGTGATTGAAACTATTTACGAGTAAGTTTATTAACATTTTCTACCTCTCCATTGAAAATGACCTCCGGAAAAGATCTTGAACGGCTTCTTATTTCCACGCCTTGAACCCTAAAATTTATGCCTAAATTACCTCACTCTTTGATGGCTTGTTTGTTTCTTTATTGATATACATAAATGACACGTCAACTTGAGAAACTCCTCTTTACGTCTGGTTGATAAGCAAATTATATGATATGACTATGGTAAACGCCTAAGCTACGCATATTTTCCATTAATATGACAGTCACGGGCAATATGTGTAATATAAATAAACGTATGTGATATCTCACATTCTAACACGTTTGCGTTTAGACACGGCGAGTAATAAAATGACCTGCCTCCGCGTGCGACGAGACCTATCTCTTCAATACGTACGACCAATTTATTCGAGGGCTATACATCTTGTGAGTGCAAGGGACGGGAGAACGAGATCGGAAAGGTTCTATTTAAACCAACAATAAATTAGGTAAATTTCTTCTTAGCTTCACAACTTTAGACCTTACGTTAAAAGAATAGATACGTTATTATTCTCTAGTGGATGTTTTAACCGCACATAATAAGATTGTTTTTCAATACATTGAAGAATGTTGGCCGCTCGCTCAGTGTTGTCATTCCGCACAGTTTCCTCACTACAAGCGACCTCAATTCTAAAAGGTTTGGCATTTGATAGTGTTTGTTTTCGTTTTTATTTCATCTGTCAGGATTCTCTTTATTTTTCCGTTTTGGAAACGCTATAGACCCATTTCGCTTCCGAGCTATTTTTGTGAGATATTTTCGAGTCATCCCAAATCGTCTTCCACGTTGATTTGGTGACTTCCAGCCTCCCGAAATAGCCGGTTACCGACAGGACTTTTGTACTATGAACGATATACTTGCATTGCGCAACCATATAACTGGCGTCTATTGTTAGAATTTGTGGAGTACTAGTAGATCTTCGAGATCTGTACTCGCTCTCTTCGCCTGTGTCGCAATCCACATGTTGCATTAACTCTAGTTGCAATTGGGAGTTCCATTCTCGAGTTGACTAATATCTCTCTACGAGGAAGACCTCTCGTTGAATACAACTGGATTGAGCATCATTTCAGATATAGTTAAAGGCCTTCTTGTGCAAAAAACCTTAATTTCTACGATCATAGAATCCTCATGCGAAAACTCAAGTTGCAAAGCGTACTATAAAGATAACCGTGCTCTAAATTTCTCTACGTGATAGGTTTAGGAATGAGAACATCCGTAGTAGAACTATAGTTACCCATATAGTCCTAAGAATCAGCAAGCTGAAGTGATAGCGGGCATGGCCCCATGGCTCAGAGAAACAATGGCCGCTGAAAGTTGAATAGATCAATTTTTGGGGAAAATCGCAGGAAATCGACGAATGTGAACAGCATAAAACCAATCATTGTGGATTCAGCTGTTGCCATCCTTCGGCTGAACGATAATAACAAACTGTTTTTCTCTCCAAAAAAATGCATTATCGTCCAAGCAATAATTTCGTTGAAAAACTTTCAAAAAAGTATAGATGTTAATAAGTCGTATTTTTTTTTATTTTTACATTTAAACCACTGTACACCATCATTAATACAAAGAAACATAATGAAACTTTTTTAATAGTTTGAAACTATTTATTTAATTCAACGCTTCAAATGTAAGAAAATTAATAAATTAATGCATTGCTTAATTTAACATTTTCGTATAATAATAATATGTAATTTGCCAATATTTTTTGACATCTTTTTGCCCATGGCATACCAGAATATGTGTCTGGTTAAAAAAAGAGGAGAATTGTTGCCCAAGTTGCACTTCACCGGAATACTGACAGAATACTAGATTATATGAATAAATAAATATTATATGCGTCTTATGGCGCTCGGTTCTCTCTGCCTACCCCGCAAGGGACCTGGCGTGAAGATATACATAAATATTATTAAAATAAATTTGTGCTAATATTTTTTGAACTTGGCGAGCGTACATGAGAAGAACAATGAATGTTAAAGAAGCGACCAGAGGGAGATTTTGTACAAAAATCGTCTGCGTGGGTACCTCTGTATTATCTATTTCTACCGCCAAGGAGCTATATTTATATAGCAGTGTTCTGGTTTAAAACATCCTTAGCACAAGATAGGCAGTGCGCGATTAATATCCCCGTGATGTTGCGAATGTCAATAGGCTGCGGCGACCGCTTCACATCTAATGCGGGCCGCATGCTTGTTTGCTAATCTAGTTTCATAAAAAAAAATCGAGTCAGTGTAAGGATCGAGTCACGTGGCGCTCGGTTCTCTCTGACTACCCCGCAAGTGATTTAGCGTAGAGTTATAGATACATAGATAGACAGATTTTTTGAAATAATAACCTAATATTAAAATAATCAATAAAAAATCGTCACTAGTTGACACCTAAAGGAGTCAACGACGTCATGGGATATCACGATTGTGTTAAAATTTAATATTTGCTTTGGCCTTCATTTTGGCAATATATTTTAATTACAAAAAAGAACGTAGGCAATTAGCGATCACTATGGAAATGTTTCGATTACAAATTATTTACTGTTTATTTGATTCTTCTTACAAAAAAATCAGGGTAATCAATTGCAAAATTAATACTTCTTAAAAAGCCAACGACGTCTTAGGCAAGTCGACTAAATGACGTCTGAAGGTATTACTGACGTTCAAAAGGTTAAATAACAAAATAGTGCAATTTCTGACATCTATAACTTCACGCCAAATCTCTTACGGGGTAGGCAGAGAGAACCGAGCGCCACGCGACTGGATCCTTACATACCTCACTCGCTTCTTTAACATTCATTGCTCTTTTCATGCACGCTCGCCGGTTTCTAGGGCTCCTGACATCACCTTCTGATAGAACACAACCAATTTGGTCATGGTAGGTAAGTCTTGGCCTTCCTCGGCTCCTACATCCTTCCACTTTTGCATTGTATATCTGTTTCATCATTCTTTCATCCTGCATTCTTTCTACATGTACAAACCAACGGAACATGCTTCTTCTTACTTTAACACCCACGCTCTCTTTCAGACCAACTCTATTTCTAACATCATCATTGCGAATGCGGTCTACAAGCCTTACGCCACACATTTTGCGCAGCTCTCGCATTTCGAGTTCGCGTTTATTCTACTTTCATGCTCTTTCTGCCATACCCAGCTCTCCATAAGTTAGCGTTGGGACTAGTACTGCATTGTGTATAGCCAGCTGCGCCTTCTGGCTCAAGTTTTTGCTGCCAAGAAGTTTTCCCAACGCTCCATTCACACTATTTCCAGCACTGACTCGCCTTTCTACATCTGCGATGTACCTTCCATCCCTGCTGAAAGCGCATCCAAGATATACAAACTCATCCACTTGTTCCAACACTTCATCATCTACCGTAATCCTTACATTGGTTCTGATTTCTTCTCTTTCAAATACCATTATCTTTGTTTTCTTCGCATTCAATAGTAAGCCTTACTTCATACATTCGTCTTTCATCATTGTGACTAGTGTTTGCAGCTCAGATGGTGTTTCTGCTAATACGACTGCATCATCTGCATACAACAGATAGTTCACCACTAGGTCACCCATGCGTAATCCTACATTCGTCGATCTTATTATCTGTAGACAACTATCAAGATACAGAATAAACAGCCTAGCAGACTACATGCAACCCAGTTTGACACCAATTTTGACATCAAACCAGGGTGACATATTGCCATCTATTCGCACACATGCTGAGCAATCCTTGTAAGTAGACTGCACAGCACGGAGCAGTGAGCGGTCAATTCCATATCTCGGCAATATACACCACAGTTCCTTTCGCACAACCCTATCAAATGCCTTCTCAAGATCCACAAAACTGCAGAAAACCTTCTGGTTTGTGGCCAGATGCCTCTCTACGATATTGCGGAGCGAGAAAACTTGACCGTACATCCCCTTCCATTTTGGAATCCTCCCTGAGCCTCCCACAGCATTTCGTCAGATTTCACCCTCATTCTCCTTTTAATTATTTTTCCACATACATTTGCTGCCAAGCTGATCAAACTGATGGCCCTATAGCTGGCGCAGTCCATGCGTGATCCATTGCCTTTATACAAGAGAACGATGACTGCGCGTCCCCAGTCCATTGGGACCCTTCCAGTTCTCCAGCATAGGTTGCATAAATACCAGAAGGCGTCCCGGACGTGAGTGCCACCTAGTTTGATCATCTCAGCTGTGATCATATCAATTCCCGCAGACTTTCCATTTTTCAAACTTCGTATCGACCATTCTATCTCATCCATAGTTATACCTTCATCGGACGCCGTCAACGTGGAGTGAGCATCAGACTCACTCTCATTGTCAGCGTCCGAGGCATATTCATACATTTCTTCAAAATATTCACTCCACCGTTCTAACACTTCCTGAGTGTTTGTAAGAATGATACCAGCTTTAGACTTAATCTTGTTCATACTGGATGCCGACGAACTACTCCGAGACTTCTTTACCTCTCTCCAAAAGAGTTTGGTATTTGCTTCGAAGTTGATCAATGGAAGCGTCATGCCAATCATTACTGCGACATAATTTGGAATGCTATCCAATCAGGTAATGTTACTTGCCCACCAACCTTATGGAGACACTATACCCGGCTGTGAAAAGGAACATTTTTTATTTTTTATTTTCACGAGGCATACCTGCACTATGCGGAAGGTGAGGGGTTTGCGCCTGCGGCGCATCCACGCCTCCAGGACCGGGCGCAGCGCAGGAGGCGACCCAGCGCCGCCGCAGCTCTGATGACCTTCGGTCCCAACCGCTCGAATTGGGGACCGAAGGTCCATCTTCCGTCTGGGCACTCACCCTTATACTCTCTCCTCCTATTTGGAGGTGCGCTCCCGAGGGGGGGCCCCGCCTACCGATCCCGCGGAAGAGGAGGGCCTCGGTTTTCTCCAATCGGACCCGAAGCCCAAGCCTCTCTATGCGGCTGACCACCAGTCCTACTCCGACTTCGGCCAGCCGCGCCGCCTCCACTAAGGTCTTACCCCGGGACGTAACAAGGGTGTCATCTGCATAGCAGATGACACTCATCCCGGGGAGGAGACGGCCCCGCAGGACCCAGTCGTATGCGAGGTCCCACAGGATGGGGCCTAGAACGGACCCCTGTGGGGCACCACACACGACGCGTCTTCTGACCATCTGACCCCTCGCGTCCTCGTAGCGCACCTCCCTGTCCTCCAAGTATGCCTTCAACAGTCTCCCCAAGTACGGAGGCACCTCAAAGTATTTGAGGGCCTCCAGGATGGTACTGTGGGGGAGGCTGTTGAAGGCATTGGCGATGTCCAGCGACACCGCCACCACCACGTCTCCCTCGCGCTCCGCATCCTCCGTCACCGACCTTAGACGCCTTATGGCGTCGACGGTCGACCGTTTGGCCCGGAACCCGAACTGGGCATCCGAGAGGCCCGGTCCCGGGCCATCCTCCAAATGCTGAGCGAGGCGGGAGGCGACAACCCTTTCCAGGGCTTTGCCCGCCTCGTTCAGCAGAACGATTGGTCGAACCGCCGACCCCGAGTCCGGGGGCCGGTCTCCCTTTAACAGAAGGACGAGCCGGCCCACCCTGAAGGGTCCCGGGCAGCACCCCGACTGCAAGCAGCAGTCAAGGAGCTCCCGGATCCCGTCTCCGAGGTGCACGAGGGCTAGGGCTAGCACCCTTCCGTGCACCCCGTCCGGACCCGGCGCCCTCTTCTTGCTTCGGAGGCGGGTAATGATCGCCTCTATCTCCTGGTCGGTGACGGGCGGCGGAGCGCCCTCCACCTCTCCTCTGGAGTCCAGCGATCGGGCCATCCTCGGGGGAGCGAAACCCCGCGGGATGTCAGGGAAAAGTTCCCCGATAACCCTCTCCAGCAGGGCCGGCTGGAGGGTCTCCGTCAGCGGGGCCGACTGAGCGCGGAGCTTATTCCGCGCTCCTCTGTACGGTCGGCCCCACGGGTCCCTGTCTAGGCCCTCCAGCAGTTCCTGCCACGCTCCCTCCTTGGCCCTACTTATAGCCATCTGCAGGGCTCTCCTGCTCTCCACGTAGACACCGTGCAGATGGCTATCCCTTCCTTCGTCCCGGGGGCGGTGACGCCTGCTCCGGGTGTACGCTCTACGCGCCCCGTTGCAGTCGTCCCGGAGGTCGGCTATCTCCGCCGACCACCAGTAGACCGCCCGCCTTGGGGGCGGACGCCCAACGTTGGGCATGGCCGCCCTGCACACCGCCGTGAAGGCGTCGCAGAGACGACCAGCCCCCAGCTCCGCCCCCAAATCCTCCATTGGCGGGAGGCCCCAGCGGCCGACAATGGCCGCCTCCTCTGCCAGTTCCCGGTCGAGCCTGGTGAGTGCCCAACGCGGGAACCGGCTCCGCCACCGGGACGAAATCGCCGGACTCCCGGGGGTTATAAATAGAGCGGATGGCTCTCTTTTGTAATATAAAAACAGTTTCAATGTCAGCCGCTTTTCCCCACAACAATATACCATACGACATAATGCTATGAAAGTTGCTGAAATAGACTAAGCGCGCAGTAGCCACATCCGTCAATTGTCTAATTCGTCAGACTCTCTTCCTCATTCATAATTTGTCTTTAACGCTTCTCTTTCACTAAAGCCTTGGTTTCATTCTTGCATAGATGGTACATTTCTTTCTTTTTCACTCTCATACTTTCATTTAAGGGCAAAGATGATACATAATCCAGGAAAGCGTTTTTCTCTTTCTTGCTACGGAGGATTTAACCTCCGCATCCCACCAGGCATCTCTTTTCAATGTTTTATATTTCGTTGCACATCCACATGCTTCTTTTGCACTATCCACCATACTTTCTTTCAGTACTTTCCAGCAATCATCCACATCTGTGTCGTAAAGACTTGCATTTGCAAGTCTAAACAAATGTACATACATTGACCTTACACTTTCATCTTGCAATTTTTTACTCCTTATCCTTTCATGATCTCCGAAAGGGATACGCACTCACCAATGCCTCCACTTCTACCACCAGGTAGTAGTCCGTTTCAAGAGTGTGACCTCTAAAGGCTTTTGTATCCATTATAGTATTTCGGAGATGTCTATCAATTATAGCCAAATCAATCACACTTTTTTGGTCGTTCCGTCTCCATGTATATGTGTGAATATCCTTGTGACGAAATAAAGTATTCGACACGAGGAGGTCTCGTTCCATACATAAATCTAGAATCGACTTACCTGCTTCGTTAACTCTCTTATCTCCATAGGGACCAAGAGCAGCTTCAAAGCCCTCTCGTTTGGTACCAGCCTCTCCATTCAAATCTCCACACATAATCACTCTTTCATTTCATTTAGTTAAATCCAGAACATCCCTCACAGACTCCCAAAACTTCTCTAGTTCTTGGGCACACGCTGAGCTTACGGGAGCGTATGCTGCAACCAGAAATACTCGCATGCTGCCCAGTTTTATGTGAACCCAGAGAAGTCTAGGCCCTACCAAACAGTAATCTTTCACACCAGAGGCTAAGCGAGAGGAGAGTATGACACTTACACCAGCACTGGCATGATCGTCCCGGTCTACACCAGACCATAGGGCCATCATCCCACCGGGCAGATCATCGGTGTCGCTCCCCTTGCGCTTAGTCTCTGTCACACACAAAGCATCTAAGCGTTCGGAATTAGCGCTGCGTGGTGGGTGGCGGCCCCCACCGCCGTATGCACCTATTTTCGCACCGACGGGGGCGAATCGGTGCGCGTCGCCTCCGGGGGACGCTTTAACCCGCACATCGGTGCGTTTTCGGGCCAGAATTGCAATCTAATCTATTGGCAGGGGTCGCGAACGAGCACGCTTCTATTTTTTTTATTCCCGACATCCCATTATATCTCTGACCTGATGGATTCGTATTGCAATGCTCAAGTTCGCGGATTAGCTTGAGGAATCATACCCTCCCACATTCTCGTGAAATAGAACAGGTCTCTAAATAAATGAAAGTATTCCTTTGAAACCTCTGGTTGAATTACTAAAATTGAATTATGCGCGATAAAATTACATAGATTCAATTGAAATTGGATAGAAAGTGAGCAAATATTTGATTTCAATCAGTGGCAGTGGTCTGTTTTTATTATATGATTGGATAATAAGAATGAGATGCTGACGAAGCGCGCTGAAAAAACAATCTGTTTCATTCCTTTGTAAGCTTTTATAAAGGCGGCGGAACATTCCCTTTATACTTATTTCCATCCTTCTATCGATCGAGTTGCTTGATGCTTACCGAGTGATATGAGTAATAGCTTTTTGCGTTCAATAACTGAAGAAGATAACCATTTGGGCATGCACGCGCTACAAGCACGAACATTTTTTATTACAGCGGTGGCTCAGCAGTCAAAACGCGCAATTGGTCAACGGTATATCACCAGCAGGATTCCAAAATCGAATTTACACGTCGCCTTCACAGCACAAAAGTTTTTTAATTTAATTTTCTAAAACAGGCGATAGCAGCAAGTGAACACGTTCACACTTCACAGCATTCCGGTGGGTAGAGAAATACTTTTCAAAATAATGAAACACATATTTTAGGATTTTGAAAATCAGCCCCTAAAGGGATGAAATGGGGTGTACAGCTTTGTATGTATATTATTGTATTATTTAATCAATAGCTCCACACTTGGCACTTATTTTTAATCAATAAGATATGGGTGTGTTCTCAGACTTGATGAAATTTAGTAAATTAATTCAATTATTCAAGTCTGTTGAAAAAAGTGAACTGGGGAATTAAAAGTCAAAGTCAAAATCTTTTTATTCCGTAAAAATGGCTACATTTGTTTGGAATCGTCACAATTTTTTTCCCTACCGTGCAGTTCATGACTAGGTGAGCACTGATAAAAATACTGCCAAAAAACTCAGGCATCCCTCTTTTGGTATCCAAACAAATTTACATAATTTATTAATTACATTATAATTGGATCGACTCAATCCCAGGCATTTTTATCATTAATATAGTCAGATACTTTATAATATGCCCTGCTACACAATTTGGCTTTAATAGTAGTTTTAAACTTGTTTATTGACAATTCTCTTATATTGCTGGGAAGTTTGTTATAGAACCGTATACATTGCCCCATAAAAGAATTACTTATTTTGTGGAGACGGCTTACATGTAACACAAGATTATGCTTATATCTAGTATTTATGTTATGAGTATCGCTCTTTTTACAAAATGAGTCTATGTTTTTATGGACATACAAAAGATTTTCATAGATATATTGCGATGTGACTGTTAGAATATTTATTTCTTTGAATTTTTCTCTAAGGCTCTCACAGGGACCAAGTTTGTAGATAGCTCTTATGGCTCTCTTTTGCAATAAAAAGATGGTGTTAATGTCCGCGGAGTTACCCCAAAGAAGAATTCCGTATGACATAATACTATGAAAGTAGCTGAAATAAACTATTCTAGCCGTATCAACATCAGTGAGCCGTCTAATAGTTTTCACTGCATAGGCTGCAGAACTTAGTTTTCCTGATAATTTTTCAATTTGTGGGCCCCATTGTAGTTTGGAGTCAATTGTTATACCCAAGAACACAGTTGTCTCCACAGGGTCTAAATTAGTTCCATTAACATGTACATTGGTAGTCACCTGTCTTACATTAGGTGTTGAGAACTTAATTACTTTAGTCTTTTTATCATTTAAAAGCAGATTATTAACATTAAACCAATGCATAACTTTAGAGGGAGCATCGTTAACTTCGTCATAATTACCTAACTATCTATTAATTTTGAATGTCAAAGAGGTATCATCCGCAAACAATACAATCTCATGTTTATCCTTTACATAATAAGGTAAGTCATTTATATACACTAAAAATAAGAATGGACCTAGAATTGACCCCTGTGGGACTCCCATGACTACAGGGGACCCCGAAGATATTTTACCATTAACATCGACCTTCTGTATCCTATTGCCCAGATAAGAAGACAGAAGTTCGAGAGCCTTGTTCCTGATACCGTAGTGGTGTAATTTTCTGACAAGAGTGTCATGGTGCACGCAGTCAAACGCTTTAGACAGATCACAGAAAATTCCCAAGGCATCTTGCGAACCTTCCCATGCCGCGAATATACTTTTAAGCAAATGAATCCCTGCGTCTATAGTTGAACAACCTCTCGTAAATCCGAACTGTCTCCTATGAAGCAAATTATGTGTATTAAAATGTCTGAGCAACTGGCTAAGCATTAGTTTTTCAAAAATTTTACTGAGAATGGGCAGTATGGAAACAGGTCGAAAATTCGAACGGTCCGAACTATCACCAGATTTAAATAATGGAATGATTTTACTAGATAGTTTTGACAGATAGACCCCACAGATCTTTAGTGTTTTTCATATTTATTGATTTAAAAGCGTTCAAAACATCTTTTGGGCTTACAGCTGAAAATTCAAATATTGTGTCGCATTCTACCACGCTCTGTTTGAGAACGAGTTCAGCAGCTATAGAAGAAGACCTAAGATTTCTCGTAGTAATAAGAGGAATGTTAGAAAAATATTTTTCAAACTCAGTCGCAATTTCTACATCATTTTTGATATCTATATCATTTATCTTTAACTGAAAGTCTCGACTACGTACTTTCGCTCTACCCGTCTCATTATTTATCATATTCCAAACAGATTTAATAATATTTGTTGAACCATTAATTTTATTTCTTAAATATATAGACTTAGCATTGGAACAGGCTTGTTTAAATATTTTAGCATAATTTTTTACAAGTTCTTGAAAAGTCGGATTGTGATTACAGGTCCTTTCTTCATAAAGTTCATACAATTTATTCCGACTTTTGTAAATACCAGGAGTTGCCCAATCACTGAATGTCATACGGTCACTTACAGACAGTTGTTTTGGAGTAAAGATTGCATTAAATTCACTAGTAATTAAGCTAAATAATGAACTGTACAAGTGGTCCGGAGTACCGTGATAGGGCAACAATACAATTTTTTCTGCTATATTAGACTTAAATCTTTCTAAGCGGCTTTTACTAAATGGTATATAATTTATTTGCTTTCTTTGTATTTTTGAAGAATTTGGAAATGAAACCAATTGACCTGAATGGTCTGACTGAACTTTATTAATTATAGATTGATATGAAGGTTTTACATTGCTAAATATATTGTCAATACATGTAGCACTTGTAGCAGTTACTCTTGTTGGCTCTGTAAAAATATGATGCAAATTGTTTGATTTAAATAAATTTAAAAAGTTGTAGGTAACAGTATTTTTCTCCAAGATATTTATATTAAAGTCTCCACAAATTATAACAGTTTTATGGCTATTAGATAATTTATTTAAGGCATCCTCCATGATATTTGAAAATGTTTCAAAGGGCGTGCTAGGAGGTTTATACAGGTTCATAACAATGAATCGTTCCAATTCAATGCATGAAATCTCTATAACTCGCTCAACAGAGAGGCTCACAATGTCACACCTTTCTTTAAATTTAAGCAACTTATTTAATAATATTAAGGAGCCACCATGTATACAGTTATCTCTGATGAATGAGCTTGCAACCTGGTGGTTATTGAAGCTGAAAATGAATTGATGGGGTTTTAGCCAGTGCTCAGTTAGACATAAAATATCAATATTGCTACAATTCATAAACAACTCCAATTCTAACTCCTTCCCTATCATCCCCTGAATGTTTTGGTGCACCAGGTTGATACAATTATTATTCTTTCTATATTCTTGACAATTTACAATTGATGGGGATATTGTATTATTATTACTTTTAGTTTCATTTTGAATATTGTTATTATTACTATTTACATTGCCAGAGTATAACTCTATTGTCTTGTAACCTAATTTAAAGAATTTGGAATACCTTCCAAGGTACCATTACATAATGTCAAATTATCTAACTGCTCAAAAGAAGCAGGGTTGTTAGCCAAACTTTTGGCTGGTTTCTTAAAACAATATGATAGCGAATCTGCTATTTGTCTTTTATAAAAATTGCTAAGATAAAATTTATCTTCTGTCAAATTATAATGTTTATTATTAAATATATTTATGTCAAGTATATGAAATTTGTCATCATATAATGTCAATGTATGCATTTTATCATTTAATCTATACCTAGATGCATTTTCCGCCTCGGGCAACAAAGTACTGTATGGAAAAGTAAATAAAAACACTTTTCCCACATTTAACTGCTGTAACATATTAAAATATTTATTTATATTTTCATTATATGTTTGTTTAAATTTCCTCTCCTCCCAATAAAAACAATTAAAGTTGTGTTGGGGTGGTAATCCCTCTTAACTATTTTATCAACTATTTGAGTGAAACTGGCTCCAGGCAAACAATAATTGGTAACCAGTTTTCCTGATTTTTGTAATAATAATTGGCCCATATTTTTACCTATTTCATCACTATACATTATTATTTTGGAGTTATTATCTTCACTATTATTATTTAATGATGATGACATCTGTTTAAAATCACTACTATTAATGGCCTCATTCACATTATGGCTATGTACTTGAGATAGTTTCGAGGATCGAGTTACCTGTGAACATTTCATCGGAGTTCGGGTTAATTCATTCCTATTGTACAAGTTACTAAGAGACGATAATTTTTGTTCATTTTCTCTCAAGTCAGCTAGTAATCTATCCATGCCTACACTGTGTTCTTCAATATCTCTTTGAGCATCCTCATATTTTTTAGTCATTAAATCTAAAGAACTATTAAGTGTTTGGATCTCAGATTGTAGGTCTTGAATGATGTTTTTATATTCCCTATTATTAGTATTAAATTTTATTGTACATACACTACATACACTAGCATGTTTACAATTACAGACCCATATATATTTTGCCAGTATTGAGTCAAGGATTTGAAAGGATAATGCTTGACCAATTGCAACTCAATTTTAAAACCAATGAAATTTTTCACACAATTATGACTTACAGCAGGTAAATTCACTACAGATGCAGGGGTAGCATTGATTAAGTATGTTCGTAGCGCATGGGAGAGATCCCAGGACGCTATTGGGGTCTCCTGTGATCTCTCCAAAGCTTCAAATTGTATCGACCATCGGACACTATTGCTCAAGCTGTTCCATTATGGAGTTAGAGCTCATAATTTGATTGCAATTTATATAAATAACAGAACACAGACTGTTATTATAAATATGATCAAATCTAAAGGCAGCAATGATAATATTGTGGTGCCCCAGGGCTCTGTACTGGGCCCCTTTTTATTTTTAGTATATGTGAATTATCTGCCCTACATGGTACAGAAAATCGCGGATATACTACTGTTTGCTGATGATTATTCTTTAATTTTTAATGTTACTCGCTGGTGTGAAAACATTGACAAGGCAAATAGTGTTCTATTTGTCATTCTAAATTGGTTCACATGTACTAATCTAATATTAAACTCAACTAAAATCAAATGTATAAAATTTAGTCTACCAAATATGGCGTCTGCCAGTATAGTAGTTCTCATTGACAATAATGTACTAGAATTTATGAATGATACAGTATTTCTTGGAATTACAATAGACTCCAAATAGCAAAGGGCCCCCATATAAAAAAAAAACTGCTCCGCCGCATATTCAGTTAGGAGAATTAGACAATTGACAGGACAATTGTGACTACTGCGCGTTTTATATATTTCAGCTACTTTCACAGTATTATGTCGTATGGTATACTATTGTGGGGAAAAGTGGCTAATATTGAAAATATTTTAAAAGATAGCCATCCGCTCTATTTATAACATGGGCTCCAGGGACGCACTTAGAGACCTCTTCAAAGGAATAAATATCCTCATAGTTACGACGGTCACTATATTTATGAGAACATAATGTATGCTCGTAAAAATATATAGTCATTTTCAGAACTTGAAAATCTTAGATACAGGAATAGATTGCGTATCGAGTATCGGCTTGCTAAGACTAGTAGATCTTTTATTCTAAATGTTCAAAAGGTACATTAAAATACTCTGTGTAAGAAGGGTCATGCGGCCTAACACCGGCCGGCACCCACCCATTACCGTTAGTAAATGCAACATGCCGACGCTACCATAGCTGTTTCGGTAGTATCTGCCTCGGCTGTTGCGGTCGTCCGCTATCTGGAACAGAAACTGCATGCCCCCACCACCATCGCTGCCACAACTGGCCTGGTCGTCGCTGCGACACGTGTTTCGCCTCTCCACGAGGCATCCTCAGGCGCTGTAGACGTTACTCGTTGGAGTAACATGCTACAAGTAACGGTCAGATCAAATTGCATGTAAATTTGACTTTCGCAAAATAACGTCAGAATCTATTAACTAAAAATTAAAAAGATACTATATGATCTAATTTAAAGTATGTAAGAAGTGTGTAAGGGTCTAATGGCAAATAAAGGTTATTTATCTTTTTATCTTTATCTATGAAAAATTGTATTGCCTGCTTGAAACTTGGTATTAATATCATTGTGTTAATTGGTTTAAATATCATTGTATATTTTCGGTCCATGTTGTCACTCTTGACTTTCACCGAAAACCAGGGCTGGGAATTATTTGTGAGTTCTTAGCATAAAACCCTGAGTTAGGGTCAATTCTGACTTCACTTGTATATATGTGTACATACTTTATTGTAAAATTATTATGTGAAGTTGGAATAAATATATTTCTATTTCTAAATAATATAAAAAACATAAAATAAAACACGTATTTTCGAAAATCAACCCCTAAAAGGGTAAATGGGGTGTAAATCTCTACACCATGCAAACTAAACCAAACCCATTTTTAAATGGTTGTTGATAACGTGATACTAAGAAATAATGTGGTAGGTATAGAATTTCATAGTCATAAAGTCGTCGTAGGATGATGTAGGCCACGCGGACGAAGCCGCAGGCTGAAGATAATAGGTACGATATGTAGTACACACTCACACAATTCGTCCGAGTGTGTTTGTACTATACAGGACGCCGTGCAACAGTCCAGGGCAGGTCGTAGAATGGTGCAGAACGCTAGGGTACAGATGACACAGTGGCCCGATGAACTAAGTGGCGCATACACTGAGACGTTACAACCCTATGATGCGTAGTGAGTAGAAGATTTACTCCATAGAATGTACATACCATCAAATACAACCAGAAGAGAAAATTAAAATTAATGCTGGACTAGGTGCGAGGCGCTTTCTTTGCGTTATTGTTAGATTAGATTAAAATATTTATATACTATAACTTTATTTTATTATTATATTATATTAATATTATATCATAAAGAATAACTTGTGTTCTACACAATATTACAAATAACGAACTTAATGTTCATATACACATAATAATTGGAATTCAATTAAAATCGCCTATTAGTTAACAACTATCAGAAACTTGCGCAATATTGAAATGAGAAATTTTCAGCCGCCGCCACGTTATGTTGGCCCGTTTATGTTTGTGTAATCCTGATCTTAAATATAGACCCGATTTAATTATGCAGTGGGTACCGACCGCGAATAAGTAACAGAGCTATGTGATCTATTTTCACAATCAAATGCTGAATAAATAGATAATTGAGAATGATACCGGATGCTTCTAATCACTTGAATATAATGAAATTGCACAGTAGGGTAACCAAATAAACAGACACCACAGTTTATATTTCATTCATACGTGCTAAGTAGTTTAGATTTTAAGAGGGTGTATGAGGGTGCATCGATAATATCGGTGATTTGCTCATTTTTCAAACAGGATTACGTAGTTATATGACTACATTAGTCAAAAAAAAAATGCTACCTTTGACAGATAAACTCTTCCTTAATTGCAGTATAGAGCAAAAACACGAAATTATATTGACAGTTTATTGATATGGCCTCAATTATTTTACGGTGCTTATCAAAAATCTACGTCAGTGGTGCTTTTCAGGTATGATTTAACCATTATAACATGCAAATATGTATATTATTTTATTTTTGTCCAGATACCAGATAGTCGTAAAGGGAAGATTCAAAATTTAAAAATGTTGCGTTTCAATATACTTAAACCTGAGTACAAAATAGGTACACTTCATGTTTTTTTTCTATATCAATTAGACAACATTTATAAATGATATAATCATTACAGGAAACAAGAAGTATTGTTTAACATAATGTATTTTATTTATCCCTATTTTTTTTTTAAAGCAGCCTATCAAACAGCGCACTCGATCAATTTTTATTCCTCTCCTCATAGGCCCTTCAGGCATGAACCCGCGTGTTCAATAGTTTCGCTTCGCGACCCCCTAAGCCGAGTTTCGACCCCTCTCGGGGAGCCTTAGGCAGTCGCTTTTTAGGGTTCCGTACCCAAAGGGTAAAACGGAACCCTATTACTGAGGCTCCGCTGTCCGTCCGTCCGTCCGTCCGTCCGTCCGTCTGTCACCAGGCTGTATCTCATGAACGGTGATAGTTAGACAGTTGAAATTTTCACAGATGATGTATTTCTGTTGCCGCTATAACAACAAATACTAAAAAATAGAATAAAATAAATATTTAAGGGGGCTCCCATACAACAAACGTGATTTTTTTTGCCGTTTTTATAGATAATGGTACGGAACCCTTTGTGCGCGAGTCCGACTCGCACTTGGCCGATTTTTTTTGTGTTTTGAGGCTGTGACGCCTCACGCCCGCCTCTCCCTTCCGGTGACGCAGTAACGACCCACAGGGGCCAACTACATAGTCAGAATAAAAAGAACATTTTTCATTTACTTAATCGCGTACTAAATAAAAAAACTTTTTTTATTTAGTACGCGACGGGCCCTCCCAGTGACAGGACGTAGCTCGTGCTCTCATCGCTCGTAGCGACTAACATTAGGGGATCAAGAATGTCTGATCATGAATTCCATAAGGAATCAATGGAAGTCCCCAAATATTGTAATCAAGCATATGTCGACTTCTAAGAGAATTCATGTATTTGCACTCGAACAGTATCATTTAGTCAAGCGGGAGTTATGATGTAGTCCACTGCTGCTGGCACATGGAGCTCTTATTGTTAAATTGTTATATTAATACTGTTATGTGCAATAAAGAATATATATATGTATATATAAATTACGTTTTAACAGCTTTGCCCTTGGAATAACAGGTGCCGTCAGCTGTGTTTAGGCTCAACCGAAACCCAGGGCATTTACGGCATTTATTTATACAACTAAACAAAAATGAACTATCTATGATTTCAAAATAAGGCGCAACATATTATATTTTTTTGCACATCACAATAAATGTAAACATCCGTTTTTTTCCTTTTTTCTCTGACTGTTAGCTTGTTTGCCGTAGTTAATCTCCGAATCGAATATTAAGGGGTCTTCAGTGGTATAAACTTCTTTCAGGAATGGCTTGCAAACGGAAATGAAAGTTAATAGTAAAACAAACGAAAGAAACATAATTGATCTGTTGCAGTAGCAAGAATATATAAATCTGTAAAAACGCGGGCTCACAGACGAATAACATATTCTCTAGGGAGCTTCTCCAGGTGTTACTTATGAAGAAGGGATCAATGAAATAAAATGTTCATATGCAATACGCAATATGGATACAGAACAGGTCATAAGTAAAAAAATACTTTTTTTTTGGAAAACGGATGAATACAATAAATGCTGTACTATCAAATACAAGGTCAAGGCACACTAAACAACTCATAGCCAGCGAGTTGTTGGCGTTCAAACAACGCACCATCCACCTTGGACGAATCCGAATCTACAAGTGGACCTTCAGTGAAAAGTTTCTAGAATTAACAATTCAATTTTCTGAAATAACATAAAATTATATTTTTTTCTAGTATAAATAGTCATATGGATACTTTCAAGTCCATTTTGACCAATGTTCTTTGTATGAAAACTATACGGGACTTCCTTAACACAGGTGAACTGTTAAGCCGGTTCCACGATATCTGTGAATATGCAAAAAATATACGAAACGAATATAGACCTCCCATCTCTTGAAATCGGTTAAATGATCAAATTAAAATCGCATTTTTCCAAATAGTGCATCTATTTGGACAAAAGCATTTCCTTTTTGTCACTTGAATTAAGATAATTTCGTTCACAATGAAACCTTTCAAAATTCCCCAGATGTCTATCAAAAGCGGTACTCAGAAGCTATGATGGATTAACGGCCTAAATTAAGTGTCAAAAAGTGACGACGTTAAAGTGTTATGAAAACAAATGTGTAGGGAAAGGTCGCAGGCTGCGACGGAAAGAAAATTTATCAGAATCTATAAGTCAGGAATTAACATTCAACGTTAGATTATATTTTAATGATGTCAGGGGCTCTAAAAACCGGCGAGCGTGCATTAAAAAAAGCTATGAACGTTAAAAAAGCAAGCTAGGTATGTAAGGATCGCGTTTTATAGCGCTGGATTCTCTCTGCCTACCCCTCAATGGACCTGTAGTGAAGATAAACATACATACAAATTTTAAAACGTTCGGACTTGTGGATTTGTTTTCATTTAATACACACACCACGTTCATAGATAAATAACCTAGTTGATCCACGATAGATTACTAGATGAAAAGACTTTTTAAGAGAAGTAGAGTACATGAAAGAAGCCCCACTGGAGAATACCTCCACTACACAGAAAATCGCAGCCACATAGCAACGCTCTGAAGGGTTATTGTACTCGTACATGAGTGAGTGGGGTTACAAGTAAGCTCCTAAGGAATTGCTGTGTTAGCATCAGAGCTGACATCACGTGCATGCAACATGTACGGCTATGGTAACAGTAAAGTGTTCGATCAGGTGGACCATACGCTTGTATGACTCCCGACTTTGTTTAAAGGATAATGCTTTGAGATTAATAAGAGATTCACTATCATTTTTAGGAAATAACTCAATCTCACTTAACGTATTACAGCTATTTGAAATTTCAAATACCTGTCTGGGTCTAGAAGACAACATGAAGAGGTTAAGTTTCCTTGTTTTTAATATTGATGGTTGATGGCTAACCAGGCTGTTTGCAAACATTTTCAATGTCCCTGTGAAGTAAATTTTTATATCACTTCTCCTTCTTCCTAGTTTCCTACCCCGTTTCCTAATCTATTAGGACTGGCGCGATGCACTACCTAAGCCTAAAGATTTGACAAAGATACTGATTTTGCTATTCTAATCTAGTAATTCTTTATTTTTATTTTATTATTATAGTATGAAAAAGAAGCTTACAATTAAATGCAAAGAAAACCAAGAAAATGGTATTTGGATGAGAGGAACCCAGAACGAACTCGAGAATTATGTTTGATAATTTTATGTTGAAACTATATATCTTAGAAGCGCTTTTAACAGGGATAGAACGTATACCACTGATATGGAGTGACGAGTGTATGCAGGCAACAGCGTGATTGGAGCGTTAGGTAAACTTCTAAGCAGTCGAAATCTAAGCGAAAAGGTACATCTTGCTATACACAACGGGATACTAAACCCAACCCTAACTTATGGAAGTAATAGCTGGGCATGTCAGAGAGAGCATGAAAATAGGATAATACGGTCGAAATGCGATCATTGCACAAAATTTATGACGAACGCTTGCTAAACCGTGTTTGCAATGAGAATTTAGGAAAGAGAGTTAATTTGAAAGGCAGTAGCCGTATTAAGAAAAAATGAGGACATTTTTCTCTGAAAACTGTCTGCTCCCAGTTGAAATTTTCGTAAACTACGTTATCATCTAGGATATCCTCAAAATTGTATTGGTTGAATGAGAAAAGCATTAGGGAAAAGTTATATACAGCAGTTAGTAAATCAAACGAATATGGTGATTATTTAAAAAGCACGTAGGATGTCGATACAATAAAAGATTGTTGAGTACGTTTGATACGCAGTATTTCAACTACCTACTTTCATAAAAAAATATCAAATATCTTTGCTTAATCATATCAATAGTTTTTTATTCCGAATAATAAATTATTCATATTTAATACCTGTACGTATATTTGTACGTATTTTTTAAAACTCCAGCACTGAGAAAATAACAAATATTCCAGTACAGCGGTGATACTAAGAACGTTTAATACCCATAGGCTAATTTCCAAATTTTTGGGTAGAACATATTCCAAATGAATGTATAATTTTAAATTTTCAAGTATTGATATGCTGCCTAGTGACGAAGTGATTGGACCATTTAATTATGTTCAAAAAGTTACTGGGAGCGATTTTAAATAGAATAAAACAGTAAACATTTAGACATTTATAAGACAAACATCACGTAAAATATGAAATAATTTCGAGTTGGTTTAAATATAGACGATTCTAAATGCAATACATTTAAACATTCAAGTATAACTTACCAATACTGAATTTCTCTATAAGTATATTAAATTAGAATTTGTTACTGATGAAATATTTAATGGAATTACATCAAATTGCTTATCGTAGTGCAGCCCTTACATTGATACACTTTGTTTTAGGCTCAACTCCGGCGCACGTGCACTTAGTCTATTTCAGATAATTTTGCAGCATTACGTCATATGGTATACTGATGAGGGCAATGGTCGCTGACATTGAATCTATGGGTGACATGTCTTTTCGGGTTTCCTCACTAACTTTTCCATCACCGCTGAGCAGCGATAATTAGATAACTATACATAAATCGGAAATTAGTGATACATACATACAAAGATTCCAACCAGGAGCCAATAACTTAATAAATAGTTTTGCTATACCTCCCTTCTCTCCAAGGTGATAGAGCATGTGATAAACACACATATCCTAACATACCTAGAGTCAATACAGTTCCGTCACAGTCGCTCGACTGGTGATCTTCTAAGGTATCTTACACACATCAGTCTAGATAATGGCGAAGGCGTTCGATCGGGTCTGGCATCGGAGTCGTTTATCGAAATTATCTATCATCTTATGGGCTGCCCGAGGGTTTGGATGCTCCGGTAGTATGGAAATCAATGCTGGCGTCTCTCAGGGCTCTGCATTGTCTGCGACGTTGTTTCTACTGCATATCAATGATATGTTATCAATTGATGGCATTCATTGTTATGCGAATGACAGCACCGGGGACACTTGTTATACAGGCCGTGCAAACATCCCTCGTTCCCTTGTGGAGGAAATCCCGCGATAAACGTGTGTCTGAAATGGAGGATACTTTAGCTAAAATATCTGGCTAGGGGCGGCTTAACGTGGTCGAATTTACATGAAGATACAAGTTTCCGCATTCACCGCTAAGAAAGCCCCGTTTGCTGTGGTTCCGAAATTCCAGAACACACCTCTTACGGTCACCAAAAGAATACATCCTAATAAGGATACTTGGCGTCGATATCTCCAGTGAAGTGCAATATCAAAGTCACCTAGAGGACAAGGTCAGACCTGGCGTCCAAAAAACTTGGTGTGCTCAACAGAGCAAAGCATTACGTCAGCGCGGGGCAAAAACTTATGTTCTGTTACATATGTTTCAAGTCAGACCGCACTTGGAGAATTGCAGTTACCTTTCGGCGGGAGCACCTAGATACCAGTTTGGACCATATGATTTGATACAGAGACGAGCTGTAAGAATTGTCGACGATCCTAAGCTTACACACGGTATTTGATCATTAAGTTTAAAGAGAGATTTTGCCTCCTTTTATATGTTCTACCGGTTGTACAACGGGTTGCGTTCAGAAGAATTGTTTTATATGACGGTGATAGCATTATTTTATAACCGCACCGCTCGCTACTAAATGTCATATGGTAATTTTCTTTTTGTATTTTTTAACAGATTTGCCCTGTAATACATAACACGTGAGTGCATCGATCGGCATTAAAAGCTGATGGATGATCGTTACAGTGGGTGCCAAGAAAAGTCGAGACATTACGTATATAAGTCACCCGACTTTTATAAGCATGTGACTACATTTTTCCGTCAAGGATTGTACAGGACTTTTATTAAAAAACGTAAATTCTGAATAAATTGTAAGTATATATAAGTAGCACCTATGTAAGTTTTATTCCATTTTATGTTTTTTTCTATTTTATATCATAACTTTATCTTCTGTCACCAGATTAAAATAAAACTGGAAAACACCAGCATTTTGCCGCCTTAATCTAAATCTAATAGGCTACCTATTATGCTGAAACTCATTTAAATAGGACACTATTCTCTTCGCGTTAAACTTGACTTTTCATATAAAATTTCATCGGGTCTTTTCACAACCATTTACATTGGCGCACATTTTATCACTTTACGGGTTGAACCCCATAACATTGACATGAATATACAATTTACCGGCCATATTGTTGACGCTTCGTCGACATTCTGTATTTTATTTAACGACTTTTATAAGTCTCTTCATTTAAAAGCACACTTGAATAACCTAATTTGCTGGCTCCAAATCTAATTGAAGTTTACGTTATAAAGTCGATTTGAGACGTCTCAAAAAAGTACACTGATTGCTAAATGTTAAAAATTATAAATATACAAATATTAATGCAGGTAAAATAAAATTAATTTTGTGCACAGATTATTTCTATGAAAATTTTATTTTATTTACGTTATTAAAATACCTAACATTAACTAAAATGACTCCGGTAGTCAAGTAGTAAGCAATATTTTCATTGACACCAAGGGTCGAGGGTTTGATTGCCGCACAAGTCAAACATTTGTGATTGTAATTGATCAATTTCACAATTACCCTTAGTGCTGAATAGAAATATTATTTTCACCCATTTACCTAAAAAAACAACAAGTAAGTTATTTGTTATTTTTTTCTTTTGAGCTATAAAAATTTCAAATATCTGGCATTTGGTTCGAAATTCCAAACTCAAATTTATTTCAAATTTAAATTTGTGTATTTGTGTTTCGAAGTTTGTTTTTACGCCATTTGATTTTTCTTTGACATCGGTCTGATCACAATATCGAAAATTTAATATATCGCGTTATTTTCGAATACGAGTTTCACCGTGGTACCAACGCTACAGAAACAGCTAGAAGGATTAAGGATGTGTATGGGGAAGTTACTGTAAAAGAAAACACAGTACGTTTTTGATTCCAACGTTTTCATTCTGGAAATTTTGATCTACGAACAAACTCCGTGGACGGCCGGAGACATTCGTTGACAACGAAGAATTAAAGGTGATTGTGGAAGCAGATCCAACTCAAGCGACGTCAGAGTTCGGTAGTCCAGCAGGCTTCGGTATGAATGATAAAACAGTTTTAATTCACTTGATATAAATAGGGAAAGAAGTGACAATAATAAGAGAAATGGGTGCAGCATCCTGTACGACAACCGAAAATACTCATCACAGTGGTTGAACCGAAGAGAACCGGCTAACTCTTGTCCCAAGTAAAAGCTGTCTCAGAAAAAGATACTGATGAGTGTTTGGTGGACCAGTGCTGGTGTCATATGCTATAGCTTCTTTTTCCGACAGATCTGTATTGTCAACAATTGCAAACCATGATGGAAAAGCTCGCTGTTCAGCAATCGAGACTGGTCAATTGCTCTAGCCCACTGCTGTTTCAGGACAACGCTGGACCTCACACTTCGCGACAGACGGTCGCTAATTTAGAGAAGCTGCGATTGGAATGTCTCCGACACACACCATACTCCCCAGATCTTGCTCTAACAGATTACTACTTTTTTCGTAATTTGGATAATTCACCACTAGGCCACATACATAGATTTGTAGGCCTCATTCTCTGTAGATAATTATCTAGATTGACGTCAAACCAGGACGAATGGAGAAAATGATATGAGAAAAATAATCGAAACATTCGCTTCCATTTCATAATTTTATCTGCGCTTCTCACACTATTTCAGAGCATTTGACCCAAGTTGTCCTATCAATTATTTATTAGATACACTATTACTGCGAAGGTGATGAGCATCTAGTTGGGGCAGTCCATCTATCACCTATTTATACAAGAGTACGATGTTTCCGCGTCTCCAACGTTTTGGGATCCTTCCAGTTCACCAGCACATTTTTTTAATACCAGTTCTACAAATTTCTACCAAAACAGATTTAAACTCATATATATGCCAACGCTCTACTTAATTAATGTTTATGGACATTGGGACGGTTTTAATTAAGACTCTTAAAGCACATTAGAGCGGCTTAGCTGGGGACCAATAAAGTGGATTAAATAATTATATACAAGCACATGTCCATAATGTTTGTGAAGCACCTAGTTAGGACTTTAGAAATATATTTTGCTTAGACCAAACAAGTGCTTATTTTTTAGTTTTTATGTCGACTAACGCGAAGCTACTAGTTAGTCTGTTCTTATTATTCCTAAACCTGAGTCCATCTCAGGACATTAGATTCTTATATTTCTTCCACGCTGACCACATTTTTGCCTTGACCTTCCAGTTCATGTTATGTCTTGTGGTATGTTGTCATACGTCATCGCTCTAATCCTTTAGTGGACAGTCTACTCTGGCGTCTGTTGTCATTCCAGTACAGCCCTTATCACCCAGTAGCTTTATCCATTCGTGCATTTTGATCGATTCATGCATTTTGATTCATTCGTACTCAGTGCAAATTTCGTTCGTGCAATTAATAGAAGATCATCTTTGACTTTTGTTTTGCATTCACGCATTCACTTATTTTGTAGTGTAGTATCATTCTAAGCATTGTGGTTATAGATCATACCATTACCATTATTTATTATGAAAATCTTTAAAGAAACGTTCCAAATTATATCACTCACAACGATATGCAACGCTGTACGAATTTAAGTGAAGGATGTCAAATTAGCCGCGACTGGTCCTTAGTTGCGTTTCACGTGCTGGTATAGCGTCGTTCACTGTGCCGGAACTAGAATTGGCAATTATACCATAAAATACCTAATTGCACTATTTGAACTGCTGCTTACTTATCTGTCTCTGTATTATCGCCCTTTGAACTACATCTGTTGCCTCTTTGTAAGCTGCCGACAAAAATTTAGGTATGCGAACTAATATTGGCCAAATCCGCCTTTGGAGACGTATCTAACCACTGTCGGAGATGCTGCGATTGTACGCAGTTGTCTATGTCTGCTTGTGTGTTGCTATGCGTCAACGTCTATGTTTCAGCTGCTGGGTTGCTATGCGTTGCTAAAGAAGTTTGTCTGGATGAAACCAATTAAAAAGTTATGAAAAAGTAAAAAAATATACAGGAAAGCGAACGATAGTTACAAAAGATGTCTTCTATACTCTGGAGCGTTGATGTTCCTGCAAGTATGTAAGGTCAAAATATGTGAGAGGTGCCACTGACCTGGCCAGCGAGAGAAACATTCAGAAGCGCGTAACTATTGCTGCAAGCATCTACGAGTATGAGAGATATAGCAGGCAACCTTTGTGCTCGTTTATGACGCGAAGGTATAAAATTGTAACTACTCGAACCAGACTGCGCAAGCCAGGGTATTAGTGGTAGCGCCAAATATTTTTTCAGCATCAAATGCTTTACTTTCAATATCGAAATTTTTGTCGAAGTATAAATGCATATTGTTTCGTCGAAATGTAAATTGTGTCTCAGAATATCGCCGAAATTCTTTACAAAATAACATCATAGCTTTTTGATTTTCTGAACAACCGTGAAGTATCGTTTCAAATAAGAACATTTTTTCCATACAACGTCTGGATATATACGAGCATACATCCCACCTGATGTGGTTACCATGGCCTATGAATACTTGCAATACAAGAAATATCACACGCGCGTTGCCACTTCTACTGCTTGTGATGAGACATTACTTAAACAAACTCTCGAAAAAGTAATAAAAACTCTCTATCATTATAATGTAGATTAAAAAGCGATATGAACGACCACGAAATATTAAAAACATCGCAGGTGAATGTCGATGAAAATATTTCTGACGGAATATAAATTATGCGTTGAATGCCATTAGAATTCTTCATAAATATCGCACGTAATATGACATATAATTACATTCCATGCGAGTCATTGAATATCACTCGTTCTGAAGTTTTGCTCGCCGTCACATTTTCATTCCATAAAGTTTTTCAATAAAGCAACCAACCGCAGAGGCGTTTTTTAAACATGTTTTACTTGATTCATTAAATATTTAATATATAATTCTAATATGTATGTATATCTTCACGCCAAGACCCTTGCGGTGTAGGCGGAGGGAACTGAGCGTAATAGGATGCGGTCCTTTCACACCTCACCCGCTTCTTTAACATTGATAGCTCTTTTCATGCACGCTCGCCAGTTCCTAACGGTTTTGACTTCGCCTTCTGTTATGGTACGATCAATTAGGTCATGGTAGGCGAGTCTTCCTCGAACCCTACATTCTTTCACTTTCCCGTTGCATATGTGTTTCATCATACTTTCATTATCATAGTATTGTATTATGATTGTATGTAGTCATTTATCTATAGCGTGCTGTTCTCAATTTAATATTATGTATGTTCGTATTCTTATTCCTAGCGTTATCCCATTTTCTAATCCGTTAGTATCGGTCAAAGTCAAAGTAAATGCAATTATTTGCACTACGTAAATTCGTTAAAATCTAGCATATTATTTAACAATTTGTTACTCTATTTTGCTAACACATATTAGCATGGAAATTGATTAAATTATGAATTTAATATTTAACTACATTAAAGTCTCGTCAACCGATTGCCAAGAAAAACGGTCTGATTCTTTCAACTTAATTGCAATTTAATTAAGGTACATATTTCTGAGCGTTCTAAAGTTATGTATTTATATTTCTACGGTTGGCAGCATTTAAAAAATGAGTATTATTGGCGGAAAAAAAGCTTCAAGTGGCGTAATTTGAGTGTGGACTAGACCGATGTTGTGCTTTACAGTTGAAAATAATTAAGACAAATCGAAAATTTTACTTTTGCTGTGTTGATTTCATTAGTAGAACATCTATCTTAAGCTGATGTAAAGTGCTAAGAGAAAAATATTAGTGATTTGTGTGATTATTTCTTGAATTTGGCCTATTATTACGCTCTGTAATTAAATTTTACTTCAAGTTTTCTATCACATTTTTTCTCTAGTGGCTTATTATTTGTTAAACTATGGAAATAACTTCCATAGTTTAACAAATAAGTTTAAACAAAAATAACCTTTAGAAAACAATATTATTTTAGTGCATATGCAAGAAAACCTGTTTTTTTTTTAGATAGTGCGTAAAATTTCAGTGCGCTGACAAATTTTGATGTAAAACGAAATTAAAATGACATTAAATGTTTTATCCGTATAAATTTTTTTTTTTTCGTATGTTGATTGAATACATCAATTTGTAAAAAAAATAAGTATATTATCAATTTACTTTATAAAATATAAATATATTTGTGAAACCAAGAGGCTAAAAAGCACAACGTAAACTTATACTTTGAAGTACGGAAAACGAAAAACGGGGACATTATATATAGTATCACTCGCGCGATGCCTCCTCTGCTGCTAACACAGCAACTCTTAAGGAGCTTATTGGAGACATCACTCACAAGCAGGAACACAACAAACCTCTATGGAGTTGTTATTTTGTTATGGTTTTCTGTAAGTTGGAGGTACTTCCCCAGACGGGCTGCTTTGATGCGCCCTACCTCTCTTAAAACATCCAGACCAAGACAAACAGACGACATCATCATGCACACATATTTTTGTCCTATTTGGGAACCACTGCTCGTCAAAATTGGATTATTTCTTCTTGTCACATCACAGTTACTTGTAGAGCAAGACACTAAGGCTGCACCACCCACTTATGACACTTTTATCAACACGATTTGAAATTCATTTAAGAAAAACAGTGTTCACATAAAACCAAGCGCGACGCTGCTGTGGCCTCTTACAAAATTATGTACTTTGCTATCTGTCTCTTTCTCTCAGGAACATTAGACATAAGATCATGATCTCTCTTTCCCGCTTCAGCGTAGCGTAAAATTTCAAGGTCTGTGCACACACTACTGCACACACCGAGCCCTGTTGCACGATTTTATAATACAGTGTGAAATATGATATGAAATTTTCAACCACTCGATTTATTAAGTATATTAAGTAAATGTGCACATTTGTATATAAGCATAGCTTCTGACCTCTTCCTCCTAGCTATCTATCTAACTCAACGCCATTACGCGTACACCTTACAGCGTAAGCACGACTCGGTCCTTCCGTATCACACTCCATTCTCATTCATATTCTCTTTTCACACACGTTCGATTACATACTCGATTCTCAGGGCTCCTGACTCAATCTTCTAATGACACACGATTAATTTACGAACAATTTAGTCTCGGTAGGTGAATAATGGCCTTCCTCGACTACTATATCCTTCTACTTTCGCGTAGTATATCTGTTTCGTTCATTCTTTCTACATTTACCCGAACCAATGGAGCATTCGTCTTCTTAACACCGATACTCTCTTTCACACTAACTCTCTTTCTTACATCTTCATTGCGAACACGTCTACAAGCGTTGGACCGCAGATTTTGTGCAAGCTCGCATCTCGACGACACTTAATGAACTTGCATGCTCTCTCTGCCAAACCTAGCTCTCGTTCCGTACATCGGAATCAGCACCACGCTTTGCATAGTGAATTAGATGTCTCAATGTCTGGTAAAAATGTATCCAGCAGCAGCAATAGCTTATGCTACATTTTATACAATTACGAGTTGTAAGCGTATGCTTACAACTCGACTGTAATTGTATAAAATGTAGTAGTAATGTAGTGTAGTACACAAAACAAGAAAAGGAAAAAGGAATACAACAAATTAGTAGTAATATTTCATTAAATTCCCTTCCAGGAAGTTTGTTAATTGTTCAAAATTAGAATTTATTATTTTTAGGTACATGTTTACGTCTCAATGGCTTCTTAGCCATTCTATACCATTTTTGAAAGGATGGCTGCATTCGTAGGTTGCGAAAAAAAAATTATTTGACCTATTGCTTATATTTATATATTGTATATAGTGAGTATATTAGGGTAATTAGCATTGATTAGATTTTCAGCTTAACAACCCCAGTAATTTTTTGTATAGTATTTTAAAAAACATATGGGCCTAGTTAAAGGACCGTCATCACAACACTTTTAGGACTAGTTTTGGTTATTTACCAGAATTCACTGTTCATCTTATCCTGATCTCGACACGGATTGGAATTGTGCGACCTTCAGTCGATTATTAGTCATCTTGAATGATGAAGTAAGTCCCTATCCCTACATTCACTAGCAACAATCTCACGATGTGCATGATGTTTGAAACTTTCAATGAATTGGGCCCAAACATAGATTGGGAAAATTTTAAAAAATATATTTTTTTCTTATCATGCTCATTGCTGCGCATATAACGTTAATAGCGAAAAAGTGTTTAGTCATACCTTTTTTCTCATAATTGATATTATCATAATAATTAACCAATTTAAATTTATTTTGCATATTTTTTGTCTATAACGATTACTACATATAATATTTATTAATATAACAATATGCGGTCTAAAATTGACATTGTCTAATATATTTTTACGTGCGACACTTATGAACTAATCTTGAAGTAGTACCTATAACAAGCAATGATCTAATTATTATTGTAAGTTGAAAATATTTTAGTTTCTTCAAGTTCAAATAACAAAGAATTAAAATATGACGCACAAAATAAAATGAGAATGTAATAGTAAATCACGAAAGAAATCACCGAACATGATTATAATCAACTACACCGAGCTCTGCATGCAGGGCTCCTATTTTTATGTGTCAGATCTAAAGATACTTAATGAACTAACTTTTAGCAATGACCTAACTGTGAGCCCTTTTACATGTAAACTGTATTTATTGCAATTTAATGTGCAGATTATGTGCCTTATCATTTTCAAATTAAATTCCCTAGAAATTATTCATTTGAATGCCATGTATGTACATGTATTTTAGTTAAATTACTAAATTTAACTAAATTAACATTCATCATACTAAAATTATATCATTCAATGTAATACTCACTAAAATTATGTAAATGAAAATGTTATTTTGACTAAACTGTTATGTGAAACGATATTATGACTAGAAAAATAAGCGAGCCTGTATGAATTGACTATAAATATTGCGCGCAAAACGAAATTATTACATGTATAAACACGGAATCGCTGTAATTAGCAAAAATAAACACTCTATGTTTTCTAAATTACAAATTTAATTATTGTCAGATATACTGATGAGTATCAACAACAAACCCCGGTCTCACAAAAGGGGAATTTAAGGGAAACATAATTCATGCTTACCAAAACTGACGAAATAGCCCGCGATATGCTATCTCTAAAATATTAAATTACATGTTAGAACAATGGAAATCTCAGAGGCAAATCAGTGAGAAGCCAATGGTGAAGTTGGCTATTCAGACCAATCGCCCTCGAGCGCCTTAGTGCCGTCTTGAAGTCTCGACACAATCGAACTCCAAACTTTGTTACTATGAACTATAATAAAGTTCCATATTTAGAGCAAAATTGTTATTAATTCTGTACCGAAGTTTATGGTTTGAGGAAATAAAATAAACAGATATCTAATAAGTATATAATAGGAAATAAGGAGATTGTTAGAAACTTGTCGAAATTCACGCCCTACACTGAGCATTTGACTAGGGAGAAGTGGTTCCCTATTGGCTAAATATTTGTTGAATACTTACGGAAAAGTAAGGTTTAGAGCTCTAAATTGCTATACTCATAGCTCAATAAGCTATTATTTATATTGTATATATAAATTAGTTGCTATTGTTACCATCATCAGGTTATTTGTTCTTCTGTAGATATTCTTTGTGTACATTTTCTTTTCCATTCCCTTTTACTTCATATTTTCGGGAACACCGTTCCTATATATGAAATTTATATGTTTGTCTGTGCGTTTGCCTGTGTATTTGTCTGTCGTTTTTTTCGAATATTCGAATTTTGACTTCAGATTCGGATTCAGCATAAAAAAGTAGAATAGGAATGTTCAGGAACACCGTTCATATCTCTTAAGGAACATGGTCAAAATGTCCGACAAATTAAAAAAATAATAATTGAATTGTTATATACTCGTAATTAACGAGCCAGGTGTTCCTCTGGCAATGCAAGCTTGCGCATTCTCAACTAGTTTTAAATAAATTTTGCTTCTTAATGTATAATATAATCAAAACAATAATTACAACAATTTGCTCTGGAAATATTTAAGGGGACTATTATTACAGTTGCAACGCTAGGCAGGTGGGTTGGCAACTGCAGCAAGTTATTCATATACGCAGGGGACGATATGTCTTGACGCTATGCACTGCGGGCAATATAGGGAAACTTAAGATCGCTCAGCGTGCTACAGATAGAGCTATACACGGGATTTCTCTGCGTAATAAAATGAGGATATCCGCAGTAGAACTAAGTAACTGAGAACTAAGCAAAGTCTAAATAAACTGAAATGGCTGTTAACCGGTCACATAGTTCGTAGAACAGACATCCGCTGAGATAGAAAGGTTCTAGAATGGCGTCCACGTTCTGGTACACTAAGTGTGGGATGACCCAGTAGGGAATCGATAGATGCAGGTGGCATAGAATCGAGGCGACTCTCTATAGGCGAGGCCTATATTCTGCAATGGACATCAAATCAGCCCGTCTGGGGAAGTACCTCCACCTCACAGAAAACCGCAACTAAATAACAACTCCCTAGAGGGCTGTTGTGTTCCTGCATGTGAGTGAGGTCACCAGTAAGCTCCTATGGAGTTGCTGTATTAGAAGCAGAGGTGCATCGCGCGAGTGATACTTAATATATTGCACGCGTTTATTGGCTACGGTAACCGATTTACATCAACTAAGCTGTATGCCTGTATGCCCTGGAGTTGTATAAAAAAAATCCTGTTCGTTAAATGTGCATAGTCACAGGTGGTATTGAGAGGACGTACAAATCAACTTATTTGCACGGGGTTGCACGATTAGAAGCCGCTGTTAACTATAAGTTTACTGAAACTAATTATCTAGTCGAGTGCATTGTACATCCTTGAATTGTACATATTGTATTAAAATAAATCAGTTATATAAATTAATTAGCATCATCACAACATGATATATATGCTATGCAGATGACATTACGGTCCATGGGCGATATTTCGGGCGGCCTAGTGCTGGTCGGGCAGAAATCGGTGAGAGGCTTGAGAGTCTTGTCTTGAGCTTAATCGGGTTTTAGACCTCATTAGTAAATGGTGTTCCAATAACCTGGATGAGTTTAATGCCAAGAAAACTCAGGTGTGCGCGTTCACAACAAAAATGTCCCCATTTCACCCCATTCCCAGTCTTCAGGGCACTACCCTCAATATGCGCGATAGCCTGAATATGCTAGGCATGGATATTCGTTGCAACCTAAACCAACGAAATTATATCGAGAGCCTCATTTTAACATAAGTTATGCTAGCACGATATTTTAAAAATATCAATAACCAGCATAAAATAAATAAACGATAAGAATAGAGACTAAGAATTAAAACAATAAGAATATAGAATAAGAAACAACCATAATGTAATAAAATAAGAAATAGAAAGTAAGATTAGTTAAGGAAATAATGTAAAAAATAAAAACAAAAGTTGTTTGTGTTGAAGTCCCCTAATCTTTCGTAAATAAAGAAAAACAAAGTAGTAGCTAGCATAGGTTAGATAGTGGGAGCCCCACCCACTTTGGAATAAAAGGCGATGCATGTAAGAAAGACAAGTATGTAGAATGAAAGTGCGAGAGGAATAAATGATAGAACTGGCATGAATGATAAATAGAGAAAACAGGCACCGATCATGTTGGTGGTAGTGTTATAAAAAAAAAAAATAGGGTGCGCCGGTTTTTCGCGCCGGACCAACATTGTCTTCTTTATAAGACTCAAGTTCGGGCCTGCGTGGAGTATTGCTCGCTCGCATCTCTGGGACGGCTCCGCATAGTATCTTCTCGAGGCTCTCGGCAGGTTGCAGCGACGGGCTATCCGCATAATCGACGACGAGGAGGTCACAAAATACCTAGAACCTCTGCAACTTCGTAGGGACATAGGCTCTCTAAGTACATTTTACCGCCTGTACCATGGTGCTCTGAAGAACTATTTTCCCTTATCCCACCCTCTCCCTTCCGTCATAGAACCACACGTGCAGGCTTGCGATGTCATCATTCCACTGTTGAGGACATTTATTCTCGTGCTAAAAAGTTCGGCAACTCCTATCTCTGTCGAACTATTAAAAAAGGAAACGCCTTGCCTGCACATGTATTTCCTCCTTCCTACAACATGGGATTCTTCAAACGAAGCGTGAAGAAGCACCTTGCGGGCCAGTATGGTAGCGTCAACTGACAGAACACTGTAGTCCTTTGTTAGTTGCCGCTGCAATTTGGGCTCCTCTTTTCGCTTACCAACAGGCGAAGAGGAGCCACTATGTTGAGCCAATATAAATATATATATATATATATATATATATAACTTTTTAAACATAAATATAAGCCTATACCTCCTAACTGACATTTTTGCTTAAATTGCGTTTTTAATACTATAGGCTTAAAGTAGTTTACTGTTAATTTACTAGGCATTTCCACGAACTGTTTAGAGCCTTTCTGGCAATGATTGATTGCTTAAGGTGCTACCGATGCAAATGCTAACTATAAGCCTCTTTATTCTTTGGTGAGAATATTAAGTTTTGGTTTTTAGTTCATTTACAGTTAATAGATTTTGTAATAACCAGTTTTGCAATGTCATAATCTTTCTGTGCTTCCTGAAATAGTGTATCCAGTGAATGCCTGAAGTAAAATAAGCAAGCATCGTCGGCACGTGAGACTGATCTGCCCTTGTAGTCCTATTATTTGCACATCATTTAGGTAAGCTAAAAATAACAGAGGCTCCAAAATCGAGCCTTGTGGAACCCCAAAGAACCAGAAAGAGTCAGTTTAGCACTAGTCTTCGATTGGTTTAGCTTCAAGAACTGATAACGATTTGAGAGGTAGGATTTGAAGATGTCTAAGGTCCATATTGCAAAACAATTAAGTTTTTTTATAAGTAGTGTGTGGCTAACAGTATCGAATGCTTTCTTAAATCAAAGAAAATATCTAAAACTAGTTGTTTCCCTGTACTTGTTTTTATTTTTGTAATAATATCTATAGGTACTAAAAGGGTGCTGCAAACAAAATATGATCATATAAAAGTCATGAATTACTAGCTAAAGGAGGGAAATTGCTATATAAAGTACACCTGTGACCTTAATACACGAACTAAAATAATAAAGTACGGACAATAAATAAAATGATGACGTCCACATTATAACAATAAATTATAAGTACTAGTAATGTCTATCCTAAAAAAACGCGATATTGTAAAAAAAATTAACACGCCGCCGTTGGCATGCTCGTTCACTTCCGTCTGAGTGTTTTTTTTTTGTATAAAATTTCCCTATATCAGGATAGACAGCTATTCAGATAAACTTCAAAAGCAAAATCTTATCTAAATTAAATCTAAATCATTGGATCTGTTTCCGATATACTCGAAATATATTTACACATAAATACGTAAACTAGTAATGTTGTACTATGCGTACTTTTCTATCATATTGTAAACCTTATATACTCGGTAGATCGGAAAACGGTGAAGAGAAGAAATATATATACTTAAAAGAAAAATGTTGTTAAGCTGTGTATTATTTATATTCGTGTTATGTATATTTAGTCTAAATCTTATAAGTGAAGACTTGTTATTGGCTCGCTGTTATTTATAAGTTTTTTAATGTAATTTGATTTAAAAAGCTGTTGATCTTCCAAAGAATAAATAAAATAAAAAAAAACATAAACTAGAAAAAGAAAAATCAAAAGCAGCCAAAACCAAAGACCAAGCATGAAGAGGTTGATGAGTGTGGAAGAAGCGAGAGGGGTATGTTTTGATCGGTGCACCAGGTGCTCCATAGTCTCCGCCTACCTCAATGGAAGACAGGCGTGATGATATGTATCTACATATGTATGTATAAACTAGAATTGATTGCTTAAATTTAAAGTGATAATATGTATTACTCACGTCTATAGATAAGCATTAACTACAGTTATTTTATTTATTATTTTATTATTTTGAGAGAAGCTTACAGCTATTGTTACAAAATGAACATCTAAATTTATGAATATAAGCCAATTACAAGCTACCACAGATAGTTATCAGTTGATTACATACTTAACAAATTATCACTGTGCATGCCTTACAGTTAACGGTATACGCTTATTTGCTAACTTAGAAATATAAAAATAGCGTGTTTATCGCCTAAAATTTTTTTTCTAGCTACACTCAATCGACATTAATTAATATCAATGTTACCTTTTATTAAAAAAAAAATTCAACCCGCTAATCTGAATTTTATACCACTAAGGCAGCAAACCAACGTACAGTCATACTGATGGTAATAAGTTTGCATAAACCCATGTATACTTATACCGCCTTGCGTAGCATGTAAGATCCTCATAGTGTAGTTAGTCTGAAACATAGAGTGATATCATTTTACTATAGCGATATTGGTGCCCCAAGGATGAAGTCGCGGGCAGAAACTACTGTATTGTTCTCATTGAAAGATATATGTAGAACACACATATTTTTCAATGACAACAATTATACAGTTCTAAAGACGTGTCGAACGCAATCCATTCTAAAAGCTTTTAGTATCGAATTGGAGAATCAATTTTCATCTGAATTTCATCTGAAATCACCGATCAAAGTCAATTAAATGCCATTATATCAACATATCACAATTACGAGTCGAACGAAAAACTTTTTTTTTTTTTATATACCACGTCGGGAGGGATACAAGCATACGGTCCACATGATGTAAAGCAGTTACCGTAGCCTATTAACGCTTGTAACATATATCACTCGCGCGATGCCTCCTCTGCTGCTTACGCAGCAACTCCTTAGGAGTTTACTGGTGACCTCACTCACACGCAGGAACACAACAACCCTCTAGGGAGTTGTTATTTGGCTGCGGTTTTCTGTGAGGTGGAGTACTTTCCCAGGTGGACTGCATGATGCACCGTATCTCTCTTAAAAACCTACCTCTCTTTGTTTTATTTTGGTATAACTCGTTGATATTTTGATGACTGAACCGTTGATATTTTGAATGCTTACTTTATAAGCAACGTAAGGTTACAAACTAGCAGAGTGGTTATAGCCCGGTGGATAAAAACCAGCCTACTAACCGATTGGTCCCCGGTTCAAATCCTGACGAGACACTAAACTAAATTCGTGTTTTCGGATTTATGTACAATACATATTTGTAATTATCATTTGCTCGGCGATAAAGGACTATTCACACGTCCGAGAAACTATATAAGGGAAGAAAGGTCTAGTTTTCCCTCTGAGGTTTGAAACTCTCACGGCAGTCGCTCCATGTAAAAAGCAGTATCTTCGCCAAGTCCATAGGCTTTGGTAGCGGACCCCGCCATTCCTAAAGCATTAGGAAATGAGATAACTGGCGGCGGAAGTACAGTTACTGATTGCAAGCAGTTCCTATAGTATAATGTAAGTTAACAACAGAAAATAAGTTGCTACCCATGTTGCTGGGGCAGGTAATCCTCAACATCGTGGTAACTACACTCATTCACTGAAACGCTATAACATTCCAGAGAATTTTGTATTTAGCAAACTTTTGCATTTGTCACACTGTAATAATAAAAAATACTTAAAAAAATATAGCGCGTCTAGTTTCTACTTTAGGGTCTACAAACAGATGTGTTCATGGATATAAACGTCTGTCTTGTATGGGAATGGAACCCTTGGTGTCATAGTAGCCATTATACCACATGGTCGCCGGGTTCATCGATGATAATTAAATTCAAACAAGTAATGTAATCTTTATTAAATGTTAAAATTTAAATATATACTACCGTAGTCTATGAAAGCTTGCAATACATTATGTATCACACGCGCAATGCCACCCTTGCTGCTTAACACAGCGACTCCTTAGGACTGACTGGCAGGTGACCTCATATGCAGGAACACAACAACCCTCCAGAGAGTTGGTTGCGGGTTTCACGGACGGACGGGCCGCTTTGATGCACCATACCTCTCTCAAAAACACCCAGACCAAGACAAACAGACATGTACATGAACACAGATGTTTGTTTAACGTGGGAATCGAACCCACGAGCGTCGGTGACAAAGTCGCATTATAAACCGTTGCGCCACCGATCTCGTCGAAAATAATATATTACTTGCATAGCTTATAATTCTCTGCATAGCTCCATTCAGGTTCATTTGAGTGATGATAAAATATATAAAGTGTTATATTTAATTCAAATCTCATTTAAACGTCGAGTGTTTGTTATGAAATATAAAATTTTATTTTTAATGTATTAAAGTAAACGTTTACTTTAATTAATTATCAAAATAATCGCATTAGTTCAATTTCAACCGTTGGAAATCTTTTTAATCAAATCGAATCTATTTATACGAAGTTTATAATTAAATTTATATTTTATAAAGAGTATAACTTAAAATTAAATATTTTAAGTACAAATTCCCCGCAAGTTAGGTGACAGATTTCAGTGAGACTTATAATAACTACTTAATATTGAGATATCTGGACTTTTGCCAGATCTTTTTTAGGCAACGTTGGCAGGCAAATACGCGGTCCATCTTTTGTAAAGTAGTAACCGTAGGCCATGAGCGCTTGCAATGCAAGAAATTCCTCTTTGCTGCTAACGTAACAACTCCTCAAGAGCTTACTGGTAACCTCACTAACTCGCAGGAAGGCATCAAAACTCCATGAAGCTGTTATTTGAATGTGACCTGCGATAAATGGTAGTACTTCCCCAGTCTTGACTTTTTCGATGATGTTCACACATCATTCAGGAATTGTATAAATATTTAATTACATTTCAAATTAAGTAAGAGCTTTGGTAGATTTTTTTTTACACAACGTCGGAAGGCATACAAGCATACGGCCTACCTGATGTAAAGCGGGTACCGTAGCCTATTAACGCTTGAGATATAGATATATATATATATATATATATAAGTATCACTCACGCGATGCCTCCTCTGCTGCTTACACAGCAACTCATTGGGAGCTTACTGGTGACCTCACTCACACGCAGGAACACAACAACCCTCTAGGGTGTTGTTATTTGGCTACGGTTTTCTGTGAGGTGGTGGTACTTCCCCATACGGGCTGCTTTACACCACAAATTTTGCGCAATGCTCGCATCCCGATCGCATTTATTTTACTTTCATGCCTCTCTCTGCCATACCCAATTTTATTTATATATATGAGTTGTTGATAAAATTGTAAATGTGTAATAAAAATGACGTGATAAAAAGAAGAAAAAACATGCTCGATCTTCATTTCTTAAATTTACAATATTATTATTATGAACTTGGATCTGAAAGGAGTTTTTAAAATATTAGCGCTATCACGCTAATACTTTTGTACGCGTACAGGGAGCGCGGGTGCCATGCATTTAATTCGTACTGAGTGTTTGTTTCGTCAATTATTTCGTATGTCAAAAATAGTTTTTTTTATTTCTTTTTTTTCTTGGAAGGGGTGGGAGGGGAGGGGGGTGTGGGGACTCATTGTATGTTGTATAAAGTTATTGTATAGTGTTGTACTAAATTACTATACCGTCAATAAAATGTTTTTACTCTATACTTCAATTAAGCAAGCAACAATTTTTTAACCAGTTTGTAAAATGAGTAAAACACCGATATGTTGAATACGGCCTCTTTAATAAAGTTGACAATACCGTGTTAGCAGCAGAGATGGCAACGCGCTAGTGATACTTCGTGTAGTGTATGTACGAATATAGAATATACTGGTGTCAGGTACGAAGTGAACTTAGATACATTAGTGATGTGGTTAGTGGATAAGTATATCATATGCGGTGAGCGTCGGCGTCTCAAACGAGGTATCGCAGTACTGAAACAGTCAATTGTACATACATATGTCACAGAATAATAGTATTGCATACCTAGGTGCCGCACGTCGCGAATTACCAAGACTTGCGGCACGTAATCGTGACCTTATTAAGAGAAAACCTCTGTAATTTTGAAGGTCAGTTGCTATAGAATGGTGCACATAAGAATACTAAAAATACACAACATATGTCATCGCAGAAATTACATTTACTTATTTTTTTTATTTATATTTAGTGGTTTATGTACACACGTTCAAGAAATTTTATTTCGAAAAACGTAATCTAAGAAAGATTTGGTTTTTCCTCTGGGTTGTGGAAGTCGGACGGCAGTCGCTCAGTGTCTAAATCAGTAGTTTCGCCAAATCCTTAAGCTTAGGTAGTAGTCTCCGCCAATCTTAATGAATTAGGAAAATAGAAGAACACTAAGAAGAAGAAATATTGGTTTATATATTTTTTTCATTTTGCTTACTTTTTTTGAAGTGAAAACTTCTTTAGCGGCGTTGTGCACTTTTTGGGATGAGTAAAAAATGCTAAACTCGCGTCAGGCCGTCAGGCCGTTAGGACACGTGACCCTGACCACAAGATTTTGGTGAGAATTAGAACTTAAGTTCGCTGCAGTGCTAAAACATTAATTGCCTCTAATTAAACAATTAAAACATGAAGCGCTAGATCGTTCATAGGGTATTATTTTCTCGCGACCAAAACGTTGCAAGCGCCATGAAATTGTTGGCGCTTACGCGTTTCATTCAACGTAGTTTATCAACATTGCTATTTGGTTTAAGCGTTTGTGCGTGTGTGTTTGAGTTTTAGAGATTGGCGATAATGATGCTGGTAATAATGATGGCGAGTCGTTGAAATTATGGATGAAAGGTGATTTTTCTGAAAAATAAACTTTTTAATGTAAAATAATTGTAATAGTTATGAAGTGTTAAATTTTTAATGAAATATAAATTGTCATGTTTGTGTACGATAGCGCAATAAATGACTATTGTATTTTACCACATACATGATAGTACTTTTATACTGATAACTGATAATCGTGACCTTATTAAGAGAAAACCTCTGTAATTTTAAAGGTCAGTTGCTATAGAATGGTGCACTTAAGAATACTAAAAATACACAACATATGTCATCGTAGAAATTATATTTACTTATTTATTTTTTATATTTATTTGTATTTAGTGGTTTATGTACACACGTTCAAGAAATTTTATTTCGAAAAACGTAACCTAAGAAAGATTTGGTTTTTCCTCTGGGTTGTGGAAGTCGGACGGCAGTCGCTCAGTGTCTAAATCAGTAGTTTCGCCAAATCCTTAAGCTTAGGTAGTAGACTCCGCCAATCTTAATGAATTAGGAAAATAGAAGAACACTAAGAAGAAGAAATATCGGTTTATATATTTTTTCATTTTGCTTACTTTTTTTGAAGTGAAAACTTCTTTAGCAGCGTTGTGCACTTTTTGGGGATGAGTAAAAAATGCTAAACTCGCGTCAGGCCGTCAGGACACGTGACCCTGACCATAAGATTTTGGTGAGAATTAGAACTTAAGTTCGCTGCAGCGCTAAAACATTAGTTGCCTCTAATTAAACAATTAAAACATGAAGCGCTAGATCGTTCATAGGGTATTATTTTCTCGCGACCAAAACGTTGCAAGCGCCATGAAATTGTTGGCGTTTACGCGTTTCATTCAACGTAGTTTATCAACATTGCTATTTGGTTTAAGCGTTTGTGCGTGTGTGTTTGAGTTTTAGAGATTGGCGATAATGATGCTGGTAATAATGATGGCGAGTCGTTGAAATTATGGATGAAAGGTGATTTTTCTGAAAAATAAACTTTTTAATGTAAAATAATTGTAATAGTTATGAAGTGTTAAATTTTTAATGAAATATAAATTGTCATGTTTGTGTACGATAGCGCAATAAATGACTATTGTATTTTACCACATACATGATAGTACTTTTATACTGATAAATAGAGCAATTCGTGCGAAATTATTCCCTAACCATTCCAAAATATTCAAAAATGCACAACGTTAACGTTCAAGTTTTTACTTCTGCCGGCACTTCCGGAGTGCAACCCGTTTTTTTTTACAACAGCAGGAAGCATACGATGGTATAACCCACCACATGTAAACTGGTTACGTTATTATGGGTTACAGTACAGAAAACACCTCTGTGCTAACACAGCAACTCCTTATGAGTTCATTGATTATCCCACTCACTCACAGGAACACAACAGGGACTTGTTTGGCCGCGGTTTTCTATGATGTGGAGGAACATTCCCCGTCGGGCTGCTTTATTGTGCCTGCCTGCTTTCTAATTTCCCACGTGGAATAAGATTTATATATAATAGTTATACTGTTTACATTATTACCACTGCTCGTACGAATAGTGGGTTTTCCTCTGCAAAGACATGACCACATCAATTGCTAGTGATTTCTTAACTATGCACTTGGCTACTAGTGTAAACGTAACGATTTCCAACATTTCTATATTAATTTATTTACCTATTTATTGTATTTGACGCATAAATTTACGGTATAAACAATCAAAATATTTATGCGTTAATTAGAAATATTATTTAATTTTAATTAACAGTATGTAATTCAAAATTCAACTTCAATTAAATAATAAAAAATATTATCATTTCATTAATTTTAATATCAGCACGATCCATTCGAGTAATATTTTAAATCAAATATCATTTAAACATGGAATATTTTTTTATAGTAATTATTTACTTTAACAAATTTTATTTCATTCTATTATTTTAAATTCAACCATCCTAAATCTTTTCGTTTTATCCTCAAAATTAAATATGAAGAGGATAACATAAAATTTTAATATTTGGTATAACACTCGGTGGCCATTTTCAGTGAAACTAATAATGACATCTATTAAATGGTTCTGCTGGAAAACTCATTTAACGAGTGTCCGGCTAAAATTATGATTGAGTTGTCTAAAGTACTTAACCCTATGTTGATTTATTTATCAAACCCCCTGCTAATCAAGCTGTGATGCTTAAACTTTTCTTTTAACAACCCTGTTAACGATGTAATTCTTGATAGGCACAGTTATTAAAAGTTTAATGTACTTTTTTGAATTTCAAATATTTCTTTTTTGGAGTAAATGAATCTTCAACATTTTTGGAGCATTTTCTCTTTTATACCACTAAGGCGGAAAATAAGCATACGGCCCTCCTGAGTGTAAACAGTCACCGTAGACTATAGATATTTGCAACACCAGGAGTGTCACTCATGCGTTGCCGACCCTACAAAATCACTATCATCTGTTAACTAGAAAACGAGATTATGCCGAAAGAGAGGTGAGATAGGGCGATATTTAATTCTGTCCCAATCGGACTGCTGACTTGGAACTTATCCCATTATGTTACAAGTATCCATAGGTTTTCTTACACCTCTTACGAACTAGAGGGAAATTTATGTCAGTCGTCCATGCCACCTTCGCCATTATCTCGTAATTGAATGACGGAAGAGCTGTGCCACCTTCCATCCCGAGGTGCACTAGCTCAATGCCGGAAATCTCAAATACCTAGCGAGATATCCGGCGGGCGTTGCTCTCCCTCGACATTGAAAAGCCGAGTGGCCCAAATATACCAGACATACCGGCAGTGGTGCTAAAGCTGTGTGCTCCGTAGTTGTGTTTTTATGCTGACGCGCCTTTTGCTGCTTTCGTACTACACTGGACAAGTCCCGTTTTCTTGGAAGACCGCCAATGTGCACCCGGTGCCCAAAAAGGATGACAGATGATATCCATCAAATTACAGGCCTATTGCCATAACCTCCCTTCTCTCCAAGGTGATGGAGCGTGTGATAAACACACAACGCTTGGCATACCCAGAGGATCACGACTTGATCAATAACCGTCAATACGGCTTCCGCCACGGTCGTTCTACTGGTGATCTTGTAGTGTATCTTACACATCGCTGGGCTTCGATGATTGAGAGTCAAGGCGAGGCATTGGCTGTCAGCAAAGGCAAAGGTGTTCGATCGGGTCTGGCATCGGAGCCTTCTATCGAAATTACCATCGTTGCCCGAGAGTTTGTACAAATGGGTTGCCTGCTTTTTATCCAGTAAATACGTAAAAAACTGTGGTAGACGGTAGTTGCTCCGATTGCATGGATATCAATGCTGGCAACCCGCAGGGCTTTGTATTGTCTCATACACTTAAATGCCATGGTGTTAATCGACAGCATTCATTGTTATACGGATAGCACCTGGGGCACTTATTACACAGGCCCTGTGCTAATATCCCTCGTTCCCTTGTAGAGGAAAGCCGCGTTAAACTTGTGTCTGAAATAGAATTGACTTTTATTAAAGTATCTGACTGGGGGTGATTGAACTTGGCTCAATTCAAACCTATCAAGACACAAGACTGTACATTCACCGCTAAGAAGACCCTGTTTAGTGTAGTCCCCCAATGCCTGAGTACGGCACACATCATTACCAAGTTTATTGGGATTTTCGGTGTCGAGATCTCCAGCGATGTTCAGTAGCCAAGTCACCTGGAAGAGAAGGTCAATCTGGCGTCAAAGAAACTTGGTGTGCTCAGCAGGGCCAAACAGCACTTCAGCTCGAGGCTTATTTTATATAAGGCCCAAGTCAGACCGCATATGGAGTACTGTGTCCACCTTTGGGTAGGAGCACCTGGAGACCAGCTTGCACCTTATGACTCAGTGCAGAGACGGGCTATGGGAATAGTCGATGATCCTGAACTCACACACGGTATTGAGCACTTTAGTTTGAGAAGAGATTTTACATCCCTTTGCATGTTCTACCGATTGTATAACGGCTTGTGTTCTGAGGAGTTGTTCGACATTATGTCAACAGCTTCGTTTTACAATTACTCAGCTCGCCGACGGATGGAAGTTCATCCTCATGTGCGATACCAGAGAAGTTTTCTTCCAAGAACTATAGGGTTGTGGAATGAGTTTTCAGCCGAGGTTTTCCCAAGGGACTACAGCGTGTGGGTCTTCAAGATAGGCATGAAGAGGCTCTTGCAACGTCGCCAATGGAAGAGTGACACCCCTGGTGTTGCAACTGTTCATAGGCTACGATAAATGCTTATTATGAGGCGGGCCGTACGCTTATTTGCCACCTCAATAGTATAAAAAACGGGATGGATAGCCGAGCCGACAACACACATGCCTGTCTGACACCAATGTTGATATCAAACCAGGGTGACATGCTACCGTTTACCCGCACACATACTGTACAATCCTTATAAGTAGATTATACAGCAAGCAGCAGATCATCGTCAACCCTATATCTGGGCAAAATGTTCCAGGGATTATTTCGCACGACCCTATCAAATGCTTTCTCAAGGTCTACAAAACCACAGAAAACCTTCTGGTCCATAGCCAGATGCATTTCTACGATGTTGCAGAGTGAAAAAACTTGAACCGTACATCCTCTGCCGCTTCGAAATCCACCCTGTGCTTTCTAAAGCATTCCAATGGATTTCACCCTCATTCTTCTTTGAATGATTTTTTCATACACTTTATCTTCTAAGCTGATCAAACTGATGGCCCTATAGTTGGCGCAGTTCATACGTGAACCCTTGCCTTTATACAAGGCGTATACGTCTCCAATCGGTCCATACCCTCCCGGTTCTCCAGCATAGTTTGATAATCTTAGCTGTAACCATATCGATTTCTGCTGATTTTCCATTTTTAAACTTCGTATCGACCATTCAATCTCACCAATAGTAATGTCTTCATGGTACGCTGGCACTGCCGAGTCAGTCACAGAATCATTCATAGTGCCAGCGTCCTGGACATAATCATACATTTCTCTAAAACATTCACACCACCGTTCTAACACTTCCTGAGTGTTAGCCAGAATCTTTACATTTTATCTTATCCATTCTGGGTGCTGACGAACCACATCGAGACTTCTTTACCTCTCTCCAGAAGAGTTTGGTATATGGCCCGAAGTTCTTGGTGAGCCTCTCTTCCTCATTCATAAGTAGTCTTTCTTGCTTCTCTTTCACTAAAGCATTGGTTCTTGCATGGACGGTATATTTCTTTCTTCGTTTCATTCATACCATCACTCCGGTGCAAAGATGATACGTAATACAGCCACGCTTTCCTCTTTTTTTCCACACAGGATTTAACCTCTGTATTCCACCAGGCATCTCCTCTCAGTGTTCTACGTCTCTTTGCGCATCCACATGCTTCTTTCGCACTGTCCACCATATATTCTTTCAGATTTTCCAAGATTCGTCTACATCTGAGTCGGGAAGACTCGCGTTCGCAAGTTTTTCACTAACTAGAGGTACATACGTACTCATTACACATACTCGTACATACATACTTTCTTTCAGAACTTTCTAACATTCGTCTACATCAGAGTTGTCTGTCACTGACTAGACGTACATACGATATTAATACGTACTCCTTGCACTTTCATCTTCCAATTTTTCACTTTTTATTCTTTCATGATCTCCGATAGGAATACACACTCGCCAGTGCCTCCACATCTTGAAAAGACCCACAAACCGGCTTACCGTCAGATAGTGGCCCGTTTCAAGAGTGGGACCTCTGAAAGCTCTTCATGATGCATTAACGACTTTCGGAGACGTCCATCTATCAAAATCAAATTAATTACATTTTTCTGTTCATTTCGTCTCAATGTGTAAGTGTGAATATCCTTGTGAGAGAAAAACATGTTTGACATGACGAGGTTTCGTTCCACATATACGTCTAAAAGTAACTTACCAACATCGTTCACTATCTTATCTCTGTATGGACCGAGCACAGCGTCCTAACTGCTTCGCATGGTCCCAACCCATCCATATAGATCATCCGTTCATTCGCTTCAGCCCAATCCAGAACACTCCTTATAGTCTCCCAAAACTTCTCGAGCTTCTGGGGATCAGTGGAGCTCACAGCAGCATATGCTGTAACCAAAAAGACTCGCGTAATCCCCAGTTTTATCTTAACCCAGAGAAGTCTTGGACCTACTAAATCGTAATATTTCCCACCAACGGTCAAGCGAGATGAAAGCACGAGACCTTCGCCAGCGTTGGTATGATCATCCTGGTTCACCCCGGACCACAGGGCCATCATGCCACCGGGCAGACTTTGGTGTCGCTTCCCTTTCGCTTGGTCTCTGATACACATAAAGCATCTAGGCATCTCTCGTTCATTATATCTATCAACTCATTCATCTTATCTTTTAACCCACCTCTCCCATTCCATGTGCTGTTACGACACTCAGCTCTCATCGACTCCCCGGGTTGCGTAGTGGGTGCGGCCCCCACCGCCACATGCACCGAATTCCGCACTGACGAGGGTGGATTGGTGCGCGTTGACTCCGGAGGACACCCTAATCCGCGCGTCCGTGCGGTTTGAGGCTCAAATTGCAGTCAACATTGTTGAACTGGCCGAGACACGGCATGCACGTTACTGATACCGACCCCAGTTACAATTTTTACAAACATAAACATATTTTCAATAAATAGGATTATAACCCACTCCTCTATTGAAAAATGTAATTCCTGAATGCTGGTTGAAAGCATTTTTTGCGTAAGCTATAAATAAAGCATATTTTTCAAGAACAGTAAATATTTTATGACAATTATCGATATTACAACAGATACGCAGTACCAAAAAGTATTTTTAGTGTTCTGGATCGAAATTAAGGAAACGGAATTCTTACGAGTTAATGCTATCCTTTATACTGCATACATAGTAGTCTAGTCGACCGTTCGACGGTCTGTTTGTACGAGTATATAACAAATTGCTGAAGTAAAAATGCACAGATTAGATACGTGAAACTTCACGCTCGGTCATGGTATAGTTCAAAGTTGTAGTAAAAATTAGAAAATATATTACTATTCAATAACGATATTCAGGTTCATGAAATTCAAATTCATTGTCTCACAAAAAAGGTTTGTTTCAAATAAGGAAGGTATCAAATGAAATCTATTAACTTGCATAGAATAAGTGCATATTTGGAAACGAAATTTCACTAACTTCCTTTGACATTAACGAATGAACTTAACGAACGAACAACTTACTTTGGAATAACTTCACAACGCTATCTAGTCCCAAACTATACAAAGCTTGTACCATGTGTAAATATTTTCTTTAAATAATACTTACTAAGAAACAACCACGTAATACGATACTCAAAAAACATCTACACCAAGACAATCAGACATGTTCACGCACACAAAATACTCGTACCTAGTACGGCCACTTCTTTTTATGAAGAATGTAATCTCAATAAAACTTATATGTGTATATTTATGGAAGTGTCAGCAAAAAAAAAAAAACAAAAATGACTCGATTCAAAATGGCCACTTTTGGCTTTGATACAGGTTTGCGCACAGTTTTCATGGGAAATTTAGCCACTAGTTACTCCAGAGATTTCTTAAGAGATACAATAAAAAAATACAAAGTCGTCGACGACGTGTCATTTCATGCTGGTTATCCTCTAAAACTGACTATAATTTAGACATCTACTGGAAAGTCCACTGTGTATTTTTATACGTTTTGGCAGAAGTCTTCACTCCTTTTGCACAAAAGTTAAGCTTTGTGACGCCTTGATATGAACCAAGCGCATGGTGTTAATTTAGGCAATGTTAGTTACGCTGCTGACTGCTGGGATCACAAACTAATAAACCACTTAACTGCGCTTGATAGCACCCCGCGGTCACAAAAACGTTGTGTTTTAGCGCTTAAATATCTCAGCGATTAGAGTCTACCAACGAATGGGAGAATGTTTTAACTAATAAGCCGATAAGTGTCGCAATTTTGGTCAATGACCGCTAGTCGACACTAATTCGGAGAGCTACTCGTATAGTAACGTCGACTTCAATGAAGTCGGTTTAAGTTTCAATTTAATAATTTATGTTTCAATACTTATAATCGTCACCAAAATTGGACAGGAACATTAAAGGAGTTCAGTTCTGATGATCCATTCTAATTTTGGTGAAATAAAAATCAGAATCAGATCATAAATAAATGACGTAAGAACACGTAAAGACGTAAGACGTTTGGTTTTAAATTTATTGTTATTACATTTTAACTAATCAACAATTCACCAAATGTACTGAGAAACATACTTATATCTAGATCTATGTTTGTTTAAAGGCAAAATCTACAGGGGCGGGAAATACGCGAAAGAGGTAGCTATCCGGGATGGTATATATTGTAATATTCGTGTCTATATGCCCCCTGTTACACAAAGAGCGGGCGCGATCTGGCGAGGTGCAATCGCTTATTGTAAACTCGTACTCGTATTACAAAAATCCCGTCACGGAACGCTGCCGTAGTCCCGCTTTTCTCGCCTCTGTGGGTGTTGGCTTCTATCCATTGATCTGTTCTAAAATGATCTGTGAACATACAGCAATAAAACGCGATTAATATCGAACGAATGTCACATCTTCGTTTTTTGAAGTCGTATAAAATATTAAAGAATTTGTTTAAGAGTCTTGTTGAAGAGAATATCTGCAATACGGAACACTGTATACGCGGAATGGTGTATTTTTGTACAGAACTCCAGGAGTATAAAAATGAAACATAAACATTATATGACCATGAATAAAATTTAAGCATAAAACAATGTTCTCGCATTTTGAGAACTGTAAATAAAAATAAAAGCAACCAAGCGTGACTCGTACTAGCGCACTGAGTATAAAATACAGACCTTTCATTTTCATACCAACTGCAATTTCTGTGTTTTAGAACATGATCCCAAATTATAAACAAACTATGCTAGTTATTAAACGTGTACTGTCTAGACACATGGTGCACCTTGGAGATGAGGTGACGCCTGTGGGACGTTACCCGGTTCTGTACGATTTGTTACATATTACAATACCGTTTGTATCCGCGTATCGCGAGCTATTAGCCGTCCGGTGTTCATGCGCCTACGGAGCGTGATATTCTGTTGCGCCTGGAGTCGCTTTCTCAAACTTTTAGAGCAGAGTCCGTATCACATCGAGGTCGCATTGATAAGATTACTGTGAATGTATGTCTCTGTAATTAACGATGAAAAAAAGACCCATATTGGCAAGTTTATTTTGGCATTTTCTTCTTCGCTAATGGTCATTTTCGAAATGCTGGTAGATTAAAAAATCGGCCAAGTGCGAGTCGGACTCGCGCACTAAGGGTTCCGTACCATTATCTATAAAAACGTCAAAAAAATCACGTTTGTTGTATGGGAGCCCCCTTAAATATTTAATTTATTCTATTTTTAGTATTTGTTGTTATAGCGGCAACAGAAATACATCATCTGTGAAAATTTCAACTCTCTAACTATCACGGTTCATGAGATACAGCCTGGTGACAGACGGACGGACGGACGGACAGCGGAGCCTCAGTAATAGGGTTCCGTTTTACCCTTTGGGTACGGAACCCTAAAAAGAGAGATTAAAAGTAAAAAGAAAAATCGGCCAAGTGCGAGTGGGACTCGCGCACGAAGGGTTCCGTACCATTATCTATAAAAAATGCAAATAAAATCACGTTTGTTGTATGGGAGCCCCCTTAAATATTTATTTTATTATATTTTTTAGTATTTGTTGTTATAGCGGCAATAGAAATACATCATCTGTGAAAATTTCAACTGTCTAACTATCACGGTTCATGAGATACAGCCTGGTGACAGACGGACGGACGGACTAAAAATATGGAAAATTATTAAGATACAATATGATTTAATTTAAAGAATGTTAGATGTGTCTAAGTGCCCGCAAGGGCCTATTGCCAAATAAATGAGCTTAGTTTTTTTAGAGTAGAGTAGACTTTTTTTATCTTTTAGTAAGACCTACATTTTACATTACCTATTTTTTATTGCACTGGCAAGTGGGATGTAAGTACCGGTCGCAGAGGTTTTTGCTTATAGGGTTCCGTGGTCGACATGGGCAACCATGTTCAGCTTCCATTGTATGTAGATCCTGACGAACTGCACTCTGTTCCTACCAATGAGATTATTTCGTAACCTGAGGGCAGGTGGGACGTGCTCATGGTAGCGTGACTGTTTTAGCCTCGTTCCCAACCATACGCCACAGGTTTTAGAAACACGGCCAGCAACCTCTGCAACTTCTTCGCTACGAGTGCCAGCTTCTTAGACGCCACTAAATAGGTCTGTCATCCACAAACGGCGAGAGCATTACCCCTTTTAATCTAACGTCTTTGCACCTCAGGCAGCAAAGAAATATCATTGGTGTAATATCGCGTATAGTACTGGACTACCCCGTGGCACAGCAATATTTTCCGCATTACTAGTGATAGGTACTACTAGAAGTAGTTAATAGATTCAGGCGTTATTTTGCGAAAGGCCTTAAATTGACAATTTTACAGGTACTAATTTGATCTAAACTACGGTGAAGAGCTCGGCGGCGCAGTGCGCAGGCACAGCGCGCTTCACTGTTACGTTAATTTGACACCAACGCTCGTAAGTTCGATTCCCTCACAGGACAAACATTTGTGTGCATGAACATGTCTGTTTGTCTTGGTCTGGGGATTTTTAAGAGAGGTAGGGCGCGTCAAAGCAGCCCGTCTGGGGAAGTACCCCACTTCACAGAAAACTGCAGCCAAATAAGAACACCATAAAGGGTTGTTGTGTTCCTGCATGTGAGTAAGGTCACCAGTAACACCACATGGCATCACGCGTGTGATATTTATTGTAATGCAAACGTTCATGGCTTGCAGTAAGGCTACGGTAACCGCTTTACATCAGGTGGTCCGTACGCATGCTTGTATAAAAAAAAGCTAATTTGTATCCTTCCGCTACCGATTAATTCTAGTACTAGACTAAGTAGTTTCGATCAAATCGACTACTAGAAGTAGTACAACGAGTAAGTTTTAAATAAAAGGCTTTCTATCGCTTCCCTAATATTTAAAAAATATAGGATAAATCCATTATACATTCACACCACTGTTACTCATGTAAGATAAGATTAACAGAAGTTAAGATTAACAGCAACCATCATAATGTCAATTTACGCTGATGTTTTTGCAGTCCTTAAACTACGACTGCTTTGGAACTCATTGGGAATTTAATCAGAATAAAATTAGTATGAGTTGGAACTTTGAGATTAGACTTCCCTTCAAAGCAATGTAAGAGACATTAGTGTTGCCGAAACGTATTGACTGAAGAAACATCTTAACGCCTCATTCTTCTTAGCTGCAACTACTACACCAACCCTAAGGCCGGTTACAGTGCTTGACCGACCGTCAGTGCGTATCGTCCGTCCTGATGATACGCATTAACCAACCGTCTTTGTAGACGTTTTAGGAACAGAAGACGTAGATATCACGTACACCCGATCGTCGCCCAAAGAGCATTTTAAGGGGTCCACCGTTCGGTGCAGCACTGAACGTGTTCATTTGTTTCCATAGCGCGTCAGTCGACCGACGGTCCTCGTACGCAGTGCGTAGCAATATGCGCGTGCGTACGCTCGGTCCAGCACTGTACGATTTATGATTTTTCATACAAATGACAAGCGCAACTGATGTACGCACCGACGATCGGTCGAGCACTGTAGCCGGCCTTACACATCCTACCACAGGGATACGGGTCTTCAACCGAAAGCTATGCTCTAATATACTCCACGTGGCTAAACTGTGGATTGGCGGAGGCCAGTGTTTTTAATCCGCCCGAAGGCCACTGACTTAACTAAACGACTGTCATCTATCGACAACAGACGGGAATCGACGGGTAACGTGCCCATCAAAGCACAGAGAAGCTCGAAGTAGATCCTGCGCGTTCAGTCAGAGTGACGAGCGCAACGACGTCATCGAGCTCTCAACAACGAGAACATCCATCTAACTAGTGTGCCACATTATTTATATCATTCATGGAATCTAGTATTCCATCACTAGATGTAATATGAGCTGTTTGTCAAATTTAAATAGAAGTGTTTCTGAAGTCCATCGATAGGGTTGGACAATCGAAGCAAAAAGTATCAAAACTGTTTTACTGTTACGTCAGTCGATAAGTACGAGTATAACAACAATGTTCCATATATTTTCCCTATGCCTGAGCAACGACATCTTGCTTTTGGTCAAATTATCGTATGTCAACTGTCTTCAATGTCTGTCTTCGATTTGTAATTTCTTGCAAAAACAGATAGACCGATATATTCGTACATATCTGCGAAATAGATATTTTAGATTATTCCTTGTACTAATGAAATAATACCTAGATTCTATGCAAATTATGTGATATGTGATCAAAATGGTACGAGTATTTTGTATTTATTTATTTATCCATACCACTCGTACCATTTTGATTTGTGATTCTGAATATAATCATAGCTAAACAGATATAACTAAAATGTTATTTTTTTAATTTTCCATGTACATGTATATCAACTGTCTGTTCTCTGTAAAAAAAAAATAGGAATGTAGAGAAATATACAAAATAGCGATTTCTAGATTTTTCCTATACAGGTGTCCTGAGACCTTGCTATTGGACACATTTCAGGATTTTAGGCCTACTGTATGTTTTTAAACTTTCACGGTTGTTTACATTACTATTGTATGTCATCCTGTGACCATGGAAATATCAGGAAAATAAAAACAAATCGCTGTAAGTCCAGTATCTACAATAGTAGTTCTAGATCTACCTATCATATCGTCTAGATTTTCATCGGTGATTTCTTAGAAAAAAAATTGGTTTCGACGCTATACACTCATAACTACAGTAACGGCAAGTCTTGGAGTTTTCTCTGTACAGATCCTATGCGACAGTATTCCATGCCAAATTTCATCATCTAGTATAATTGTAAATAGTTAATAGATTCAGGCGTTATTTTGCGAAAGACAAATTTACATACAATTTGATCTAGCTTCTGCCACCAAGTTTGGCGGAATTGGTGGCGGAAGCACACAAAGCAGGTTAGATCAAATTGCATGTAACTGCAAATACTCTATATAACATATATTTTAATTGGTCATTTTAATAAAATACAATTAAGTGGTTCTTATAAGTACTTACGGCAATTTTTGAACTTTTCTTTGCACTGACGCTATGGACAGTGCTTCATAGGAAGGTTTATTAAACTATATTTTTATTGGTTTTGAATTATTGAGCTAATTATTATATTTTTCAAAAAGTGACTCCATCGTTACAACAAGACAGCCTTTTAGAAAAGATGCAATGGCATATTATTATTCAATTTTATTCGTATTTATAGCATAAACCACGTATTTGAAGATACCGGAAAATATTTTAATGTTCAAGTCGCAATTTGTCTGAAATAATTACACTGTAAAATAAAATATAATTAGGTAACGATTTTTTCTGTTTGGTGTTTCATCGCAAAGAAAGAATAAGGTATTAAGTATAACGTACTTTCTAAAACGTTCGGAAAATTGACACATTGACCGTCATTAATGTTTTAACCGACTCAGGATTCCTAAATGTCTAGATTGTCAATTTTATTCTATGAAATATTAGCGCTATCTCAATTTCCGAACCATATCACAATGCTGACTGGGGAAAGGGACTCTCATTTATTTTCACGGAATGATAGATCAACCATTATGTATAACCCTTAGTCCCTTTTTTCAAAATTATATTTTTATCTTGTTAATTATTAAGATACATGTGATGATAAACATTCTTTATTTCAGACAGACGTAAAGATATGGCTCATGTGCCCGCTAGCTTTAGCTCGTGACTCTGTTTACGTGAATATTTAAATTTGTATATATAAAATTAATAACATCCTACTAATATTATAAATGTGAATGTCCGTTTGTTTGTTACGCTTTCACGCGAAAACTACTAAACCGATCATCGTGAAACTTTGTACACATATTCTTGGAGGTATCAAAAGTAAAATAGGATACATTTTATTAAAAAAAAATATATTTCCTTTAAAATACAGGAATATTGAGGTGGCCGAAAGCACCACATTTTCGGATAAAACATATTTGAACAGAACTGAAAAAACCTGCACGTTTCATACTTGTCCTTAAATTGCACTTTATAACCTTTCAACTTTTCTTCATTTAAAAACTAATTCTACCATACAAATTATATAATACAATTAATTAAAATTAGATATTGTTATTACAATACACAAACAATATATTATATAATTAAATTAAAGTAATTATCAAAATGCACATAAAAAGATACAATTGAGCAAAGCTAAAAAGAACTGTTACTTCACAGCATATATTTATGTACGCATGAAAAGTATACTTTCAAACTTCAGTGAAAAACTTAGATGCAGAATTAAATTGCGTATGCCGGTATATCGATTTGCTAGGCTAGTCTATTCTTATAAATTATATTCGATTCTATAATAAATTGCCTGAAACATTTCTGTCCTTTCCTGACAATGTCTTCAAAAGGCATCAAAAATACTCTATGTAAAGGCTTATTATAGAATTGATGAATCAACGAGTTTAACTGACAAACATGTCTGGAAATAAAATCACCAGAGGGACACTTTTGCGTCGACGTAGGCACCTCTGTCTCACCTATTTCTTTCGCCAAGCAGCTATGTTTATATAACTGTGTTCCGGTTTGAAGGGTGACATATGGCAGAGAAATTACTGTATACTGTGATGAAACAGCCGTAGGTCACAAGATTGGCAGCGCGCAAGTAACATCGCCGTGGTGTTGCGAGTGTCATATGCTGCGGTGACTGCTTACTATCTAATGCGGGCCGCATGCTTGCTTGTCAATCTAGTTATTGTAAAAAAATCAGGTAACCACATATCTTTAGTTCTAAAACATGGTTATTGTTGTAGTAATATGCTGATATTAATTAATTTTAATATTTTATTCTAATAATATAAAGTTGACGGTTTGAAAAGTGACCTATATCGGCAAGTTTCTTTTAGCATTTCTTCTTTTCCAATGTAATTTCCGAAATGCTAGTCGTTTTAAAAAGAAAAATAATTATTACGAGAATTGTATAACGTACACTATTTAAGAATATAATTAAATCAAGTATTACGTGTCTAAGTGCCCGCGAGGTTCCAGTGACAAATATAAAAAAAACAAACAAATCAAACAATTACACCCGAATATTCTTCATTTTTCACTTCACGATACGACGATAAGGAAAATCTGAGCGATTCTTCGAGAATTTATACCAATTGCAACAATTTTTGGGCACCATCTATGCTGTTGGTCATAAAAAAATATATGAGATCATAAAATCTTTAGAAATATAAACGATTACGCCATAGCATGGAATTAGATAACAATTTTAGGTGTTTTTTAATATCATGTCTCTCCATTTTCCATAAGTATTTCGGAAAAGTACATTTAATAAAATAATAGTATGATATGCTAAACTTAGAAGGAAGATTACTCTTTGAATGACACTTTGTAGATTAGGGCTTATTTTCTGGCTCAACTTTATGTATATTTTTATGATTATACGATTGCTTAAATTTTTATTTAATATCTTAAAGAAATAAATCTTAATAATTATGACATAAATAAAAAAATAATAATAAAAATAACTAAATGTCTCTAGTATTTCCGAGCGTGCGTGAGATCCCCAGCAAGCCAGTATTGTTATGTTATTATATAACCAGAGTTATTGCACTAACAATAAGAATGAATAAATAAAACACGAACGATATGTACCCTTTGTGCTACAAACTTCTTTAAGCTACGTTTCGTGTCCTTTTACCGGTATTCCGTTTCCAAATCCATTAGGATTGACGGTATATAATTCTAAATATTCGGCTAGGTCACTTATTGTGACCAGAAATAACTATCGTCAGATCTCTACAACCCAGACGGGCAAACAGGCCTTTTTTAGGTTAAGTCATATGTCATTTAAAATATAATTTCTTGCCATTATAAGCAATGGTTAACACGCTATTACATTGAGCTAGCCGTAGCTTGTTCATCATCCACTTGCCATGGTATAAAAGTATATACCTAATTATATAAAACATCGTGGCGTGACTGACTACATGGGCCCAACAGAATAAAAAAAATATTCTCTCTACTTCACCCTGTTAGTAAACCTAATAAAACCTTAACTTCTAAGGTCACCACAGTGAAAAAGGATCATAGCATTATTGCGGCAGTAATTTACCAGTGAAACTAAAACAACATTTTCTATTTTGAATAAGTGCTGTAAAAATACGAGTATATCAACAAATTTACTTGCCTATTTCAGTTAACGACCAATGATTTTTTTACAGTGGCAGTTAAAGGCACATAAAGCGATGAATTGATATTTTGATGGTGGCCTGGCTCTTGATAAGTGACAGTTCACCCAATTTGCTGAAGATAACTTTAACAGGTAAATGTATTTTTATTTCCTATGTGGACTGTTTATTACGTCATTGTTTTAAACAAGAATAACCCTTGAATACACTGCCACGGCAAGCGTGCAACTACTATCGATGATGTTTAGTTTTAATAATATGTACAAAAACGGTTTACAGATCAGACAATGACAGAATTTTTACTGAATTGAAACCGGTCGCCTCAGGTGATGCAGAACGACGATCATCCTTTATACGTTCCATGAAGGACTAAACATAAAGATGGAGTGTACACCCCAGCAGTAGTTGTACGAGTGTTACGAGGAGTAGAGGTTGACGGCTCTCCTTCTCCTCTGGATGCTGATGTCTCTGTCTCCAGTCGGATCCTGTCATGCTCGTTAACCGTGTTCACGTTTCTTGACAGGTCCGGATGTAACCTAGTTTATGTCCTCCTCTTTCTAAAGGTCATAGATTGATTTGGGGTAAAATAGTCCATTTTAAATCCCGAAGTGTCGCTGTGAAGCGGTGTTCTCCGAGCAGATAAACGAGATGAAGTCAGACTGTTATGGCGCTAGCGAAAGGCCGAAGAAATAAGGTTTAAATGTTAGTGGACACAGGTGATGCAATTTTGTCAATAACTAACTGTGTCGGTAGGAAAGTTGTTGTTTGAAGTAGTTTCAGTTTATGAACAATTGTAATTATGGAAATTATGTTTATATCAGCATGGCGTAGTAGTTCCGTATATATTTAGTGATGTTACGACTTCATTAGATCACACTATTTTTTTACCTTATGTATTAAATACAAAGGAGTAAAAAATAGTGTACAATAGGGCATACAAGCCAAGTTAGTTTCGTTTTAAATAGTCCATTGTATTTCCAGCATTTTGTAATTACAACGTTACGTCTGTTGTCGTAATAATTGCACGACTAAAGTAGCTACAGCACTGGTCCTTACGTACTCGCGCAAGAAAGGAAGAACTATTTATATGACATATAAATAATCAAAGGTCGCAAGGTGTGGCGTTTAATAGTCTCAAGTGTTTTCAAGAATTTCAAGTGCTCGTCCTAAGTAAAATATATAAAAATCATCAATCGCTTTCGTTCATGTCATGTGCGACTTATTGCCATTTTTTTTGTTTTTGTGACGGAGTGTGAAGTTAGATTTTGTTTTAATTTATTCCGTTTTATTGGGTCAAGGTTCCTTAAAAACAACACGAAATGCAGTAGGCAAATATCAAAAGGGCTGCTAGTGGCACTGGTGCTTTGAAGACAAAACTATTTTTAAATTCAGTTTCTGTCAGATCGTGCATTTTTGTTGATTTTCTTTGTTAGCCCTGCGATTTATTTCTGTGTAATATAATCAATAAATAAAAATAGTGGTAGGTACTTTAGTAAAATACATATTTTTGTTCAATGATGTATTAGTAGTATAATTTATTTATATATAATTTACAAATTTTTATTTCAATCACTAATCCTTGAATAAAATAGTTTTTTTTTTTCTATGTGCATGGGGATAAGGATCCAACGCGTAGAAGCCCCTTAGGAAAGACTGTATGTAATGTTGTACACCCGCTGTGACCCGCTCAGGGTATATCAATGGGACAATATACCAATGAACACGTCACGCAGGTATTGGGACTATTAGAAATGTCAGAAAAAAGTGGTCTATTAAAATGAGATCTGGAGGGATTATTAGTACTGGGCTATTGCAGAAGAGGGACGGACGCCTGCTACAACTATCATATTTTATGTTACTCCTGGCAGGCGGTGGCTTGCCACTCACTGGATGGACCCCCGAAATGCCAGAGAAAGTCGACCGTGGGCAACACCGGTGTGAGTGACTCAGGGGTGTCGAGAGGTGTGCTGCGCTTTCTCCGAAGTTACTCGCGGCGTTATGCCCTTTAACACTTCCACCCCTGGAGCATATCGCCTGATAAAGCAATATGCTCTATCGACTCCTCTCTGGACGGCCAATGAAGGCAAGTCAGATCTGAGAATCCTGCGGGCCTTCTTGACTTTCCACTCCGACCGACGCAGACACGCCGGAGACGAAGGCCCTGATCGACTCTCTAGAGCACTCGGGTACCCGTGGTGTCGTTACACACCAACAGCTCGCCTCAAGCTGCAACAAAATAACACAATAAACTATGTTAAACTCTAGGTAACTCTTGTATTGTTAAGTAAAAGATTAGTCTACTATTGTTTTCAAGCGAAATACTACCAAAAAACACTGAAAATAATGGTCAAATACTATTTTTTCACCATAACGCAGGTTGTTTTCATTAACAATTTTAACGTGAATAAAATTAGTACGTTTCGATAGCCAGCCTTCGAGATTCTCGATACAATACGTTAAAACAAAGTTCGTGCTCCCAAATTTAATACAAATACACACATCAAAAGTGTCTAGGGATCAACATATATTTTTGCAATAACTTTTCTCCTGATTGATATTAATTAAAATTTTCTTTAAGGATTCATCAAATAAATTGTTTTCGTTTGTCTACAGTAACGATAAACCAAGTCACCTTTGCATTAATAAAGAAATTTGCCATTTTCATAATAAAGGGATTTTTGACATTTGAACCACTAACATTAAAGTTCGAAAAAAAGACTGAAATAACAGTTTTCTTTAAAATTTTATTGGGTAACTTAAACAATTAATAATCCGTGTTTCTACCGCGAACACTAACAACACAAGAACATCGGTTTGGCATACTCAAAATGAGTTCATCCAAATCACGCTGTGGAATGGCCGCCCATGTCAGTATCAGTCGACTTTGGACACGTTACCGAAGCACTGGTACCGTGGCTGAGCGCCATGGAGGACGGTATCGCTGCACCACACGGAGACAAGACCGATACATTCAAATCACAACTCGAAGAGCTCCAACAATAACCGCCATGATGTTAGCCGTGACGCTTCATCACTCTTCAGGGAACTTAATTAGCGACCAAACAGTCAGAAACCGCTTGCATGAAGTGAACCTTCATTCCCGAAGACCGCTAAGGGTACCACCTATAGCAATGCACAATCGTAGGATTCGATATCAATGGGCTCTTGAACACAGAAATTGGGCAGAAGAACAATGGCGTTTCGTGTGCTTTTCTGATGAGTCTCGTTTTGGTATGAAACCGGATACAAGACGTATACGACACTGGAGAACCCCTGGATGCCAACAGCGATTAAAATCCTGCCAGGAAGTCCATCCTTATAGTGGTGGAACCATCATGGTATGGGCGGGTATTTGGATCGGCGGAAGAACTGAGTTGATTTGGATCAGAGGCAACCTCAACGCTCAAATTTATGCTGAGACGATTGTATCAGACGTCATCGTTCCTCTACAAGTGCAAATCGGTCCCTTATTTCAGTTAATGCATGATAATGCACGACCGCACACCGCAAGAGTTGTAAGACAGACTCTCGCCGCAGCTAACATCAATGTCATGCCGTGGCCTGCGCAGTCGCCAGACTTGAACCCGATTGAGCATGCATGGGATATGCTACAGAAAAGAGCTCTGCCGAATATGGAGGGTATCCAGTCGCAAGAAGACCTTTTTTTGTTGTTGGAACGAACATGGGCGGCCATTCTACAGCGTGATTTGGATGAACTCATTTTGAGTATGCCAAACCGATGTTCTTGTGTTGTTAGTGTTCGCGGTAGAAACACGGATTATTAATTGTTTAAGTTACCCAATAAAATTTTAAAGAAAACTGTTATTTCAGTCTTTTTTTCGAACTTTAATGTTAGTGGTTCAAATGTCAAAAATCCCTTTATTATGAAAATGGCAAATTTCTTTATTAATGCAAAGGTGACTTGGTTTATCGTTACTGTAGACAAACGAAAACACTTTATTTGATGAATCCTTAAAGAAAATTTTAATTAATATCAATCAGGAGAAAAGTTATTGCAAAAATATATGTTGATCCCTAGACACTTTTGATGTGTGTATGTCAAGACACGTGCACGTTACGATACGTACTCGATACGAAAGTACTTGTGCTTCAAAATTTAGTCACTTTTACATCCGATAGATGCGCTGCTCAATTCTCATACAAATTGTATACGATAACGATACGAATACTTTTCGCAAAGAATTCTTGCTTGCCCTACAGAGCACGAGCTGCAATGAATAGCGCGCTCAGTGAGTGAATCGAAATCGATTTTGAATTACAATAATACTGACCCAAATGATACCTTTAGCAAATTATAGAATATTTTTAATTATTTTATAAGTTCTGTTTCCAATAGAGAAAAAAAGTGTAAAAAAAAACTTTTATACTCGCAAGCAAAAATCGGTCTCAACGGGGATCAGCAAGCTAAAACGGCAACTACTTTGAGGTTATAGACGACATCCCAATATCGAAACTAAAATTAAACTTAAGCAATACATTTACCTTAACAAAATTGTTACATTATCCAATAACACAAAATACCCATTGCATTAAAAACATACCTAACGTAACTTATTATATATTACTAATAGTCTAAATTTGAGTTTAAATATTGTAACTATAGATAGTCATCTGTATAGCATTGGCATTCAATTATTACATTGTCCTTGAAGAATATCAAGGAAGAATAAGAAATTTTAATAGATTCAGGCGTTACTTTGCGAAAGTCAAATCTATATGCAATTTGATCCAACCTGCTTTGCGTGCTTCCGCCACCAATTAGTTCATGCGGCCTAGCGCCGGCCGGCACCCACCCACTACTGTTAGTACTTGGTACATGCCGACGCTGCCATGGCTGCTCCGGTAGTCTCTGCCTCGGCTGCTGCGGTCGTCCGTCATCTGGAACAGAATCCGCATGCCCCCACCACCACCGTCGCTGCCACGACTGGCCTGGTCGTCGCTGCGACACGTGTTTCGCCTCTCCACGAGGCATCATCAGGCGTTGTAGACGTTAATCGTAAGAATAACATGCTACAAGTGAATAAGAAATTACAGATAAAGTTTTACCAATTATAACGCTCCTTTTTTATGAGATAATGGAAGCATATGGTGTACTTAATAATATCTTTCTTACCTGACTACGATAAAATTTATACAAAAGTCTTGAAATCCATCACTAATATCATTTCTCCAATATTTGTTTAAATTGAACTTACAGAAATGGGTTCGTATGCCGAGAGATTTAAAGTAGCCGTTTGTCAAACCTCTTTTCAAGAAGGAAAACAGACAAAACGACCTTTTATTGACCTGCTGTTCTAATACCAGTTTTCTCAGAGATTTGAAAATACTATTTCCGAATCATAGCACGATAATCAAAATTTATTAACAAAATGGATTTGGAAATAAAACTATATTTTTTTTACATACATACATACATTTCTCGCTACAAACTTAAGGAAAACATTGATACATTGATACCGTACGATAATTTTACACATTAAGTTTGTGGGAGACGCCTGCCTGAACTGGGTTAATAAATAACAGGTCACCTGTTTTATGCACAGCAAGTAAGCAAGTAGGTAGATACAAATATATGGTCTATAACTATCTGAACAAAATTATAATATAAGACACAAGTACCTGCCTTATACATGGATATGACTGATACCCCAATTGATAATTAACAATAAATTAAGCAAATTCAGAACAAGTCGGAATAAATGAATTAGTAGTCGATGTTAAATTGAAAAACACATTTCTGATGCATAAACAGTAATTTATGGATACGCAAATGCTCATACCTACCAAAATGAAGTAAACGAAACCACGAATTGAGTAATTCTATTGTTGTAAAATTATAATCATAATAAAAACATAGACAAAAAAACAAAAAATTACAATTTTTACTCATAGATGACGTAAACATTTGATCGAGCTAGACACCGAATATCTAGGAGTACATTGACAACTATAGTTGTCATATATGTCATCCAAAACTCAAATTGACCACACCTGCAAAAACCTATGCTAAATAAAGTGGCTAACCTAGCAGCAGTTCTAACAACTTATGATAGTTACACTGAGTTCACCTTGAGATACGGTCTTACTTTTTGCGGTAACTCCACTAGAGAGAAGATGTTAAACTTCTAAAAAATGTATCAGGACAATATGTAGTCTCCGTCCTACTGAATCTTGTGAAACACATTCTAAAATCTTGAAAATTCTCACTGCTATATTTAAAAAAATATTTACATTATTATATCTATGTCTATTATTATTATTTTAAACAGACAGCAAACTTGCATAGTTGCGTACTTGTTACCCAAGTTTTATATCATCCTCAACATACTCGTATAAAACAGGATCAGGCGGGATATATTTTTATTTCGATACAAAGACATTTCAAAAATCTCTTCCTTATTGCTGGCGTAATTGTATAACATATAAATAAATAAAACAGCCCAGTCAATAACTTCCATTTCGCTAAAGAAAACAATGGAAACTCACGTAGTCCTTAGTACAAATCGTCGGTGAAACAGCGGTGTATTTTCTATAAGCACACTGCTTATATCGACACACAACGGGCACAATTTTCACGACCTTTTCTTACGGTATGGAGCCCGAAGATAAGTCGTGGGCTTATTGGCCGCCCAAAAGAGAAATTATTTACTTCTGTCACAATCCGGCCAGTCTATAAATAAATGGTAGAACAAACTACACAACTTTCGTGCGTCGTACTTTTCTATATTATATAACTAGCTGCACCGCGCGACTTCGTTCGCGCTTATTTCGGTATTCCGTGGGTACCGCTTTTTTCCCGGCTTCTAAGGTTCGTATCGTGGTGTTGAATAGCTTGTAACTATTCTCAAAAATTGGACTATCAAATACAAACGTAATTTTTCAAATTCGGCTAGTAGTCCCATAGATTAGCGCGTTGAAATAAACAAATTCTTCCCCTTTATATGTTGGTATAGATTCAAAATGAAAAGAATATACTTTATGCAAAAAAAAATATAAAGATTCACAAATATTTCAAACACAAGGACAAACTCAGAGACACAAGTTAAAACTGTTCATAACTACATTTTAAATTTACAATAACCGATTTACATCCGATGCGTCGTATGTTTTTTTGCATCCCGACGTTGTATAAACAAACCATTTGATGATAAATGCAAAAAGGGCAATAAAAACTATAGACTAACGAAATTTTAACGTGAAATCTAAAGAGAAATAAAAAAGCCTATAGAGGATCTACAAAGAAAATATAATCGGGATATACTACAAAAACTCAACGAATTTTATTTTATTGGACTGTTTTTGGAAATCAGGTAAAAGATACGTACTAAAGTCGCACAAAAAAGAAATTTAGTATCTATCGAGGAATGACTATAATGATATTAATTAGAAATATAAATGACCGAATTATTAGGGTTGGCAACGGATGATGTCCCTTATACATGGCATTTTCTATCATGGTATCGTTTTAGTGATATAAACAATCATTACGAATTAGGTTTTACAATCGACTGAAAGACTGGCTTTCTAAGTAACAAATATAAATCTCTGAAGTACCTTACAATAAATCTGATTAACATATATAGATAAGTTCTGATATGAAGATCTTTCTTTCATAGAATATAATAATTACTTTTGTCAATTGTCTATGGTACTGTACTTGTCTATCTATTAGAAAATTTAACCAGGGTTAAGTCTCTTACGTCTCTCCTTACAATACTTTATTACTTTAATTGGTATAGATAATTGAATTATTATGTACTAGTGTATTAGAACCGACACCGCGAACCAAATGTTTACGCTATGCTTTGTTGCCGTTCGGCAACTACTTATGCTCTATAGAGGCGACATGTTGCTGCACTACGATGAACGAAACACGTACCTAAGTGTGAATATCGTGGCGCTTTTGACATTTAGGTCGCGAGAAAAATACGCCTTAAAAGCAATTTAGTACTGTATCTTTGAATCTTTGGGATAGACATCTAAATTATTTCGGCGCTGCAGCGGAGTTTAGTTTTAATTATTACCAACATGGAGCTTTTACTTAGGGTACCTCAAGTACATATATTATTACATAATAAATAATTCAATGATATAATCCTCGACCGGGCCGCTTCCTCGACCGGGCCGCTCTGATGCGCTCTACCTCCCTCAATCACTCATGCGCCTTACCTCTCTTAAAACTCAAATATTCTTTCGTAATATAATGTAAACAACCGCGCAACATGTCAATTATTTAAATATTTTATATAACAATTTTATGTATGATAATCTTGACATGTCCCACTTGACCAATGTCCCGGGATCAAAGTTGCGTAAGTAAGTCTTTAATGTATTTCTGCTTTCTTGCTATTACCTTGTCGCTATTGCTATAGCCATCCTACCATATGGTCGGCTCAACTGTTACTACCAGAAGTTAGTCCAAAGACAAGGTGGCGATTGTATGATAGAGATGAAAGTGTAGCCAAGGAACCTGCAACCAGGTTTCTTGGCTACACTTTCATTTCTAAATTTTTTTTCTCCCCGCACATTTCGAGCTGATGACGAGGCAGAACGAATGAACCATTTCTTAGAGCCATGGACCACTGTTTTTGCCAGTCTCACTCTCACCTTGCCATACTCGCCAAGATAAGCTCTGGGAAACAATAGTCGATAAAGCTCGCGACCCTCGTCACTCGTCCTAAACTTGTGTATAGTATTTATTTTAATGTATTAGTGTGTAGTATTATTTTTAATGTAATAAATACTCTTGTCGGGCTTTTTGATACTGGCTCCTTTTTCTCCTAGGCTACTTACCCCTTGCTACAACAACTCTCTAGCATGTTAATGTACTCCTGCGAGTGACTCATAACTTGTAAGCCCATATGAAGATGCTGCATCTGCTGATAGTGATGATGCCCAGACGATGTTTTGTTTTATGATAGCCGTTCACATTAGTCTGCCAGTATGCTTGTTATTTTGCCTTCCGACGTAATATGTATATGTCGTATTCGTATAATTTGATCTATCCGATATGATGATAGTAGATGCAATAAGAAATCCAATGCAATTCGTATCCCACTATAATCTTAAATCAACACTTGTAATCAATGTTCAGGAAAATACGAAACGAAAGGACAGTCCCAAGACGTCGTCACTTGCCGCCGTTTGCACTAACTCTCCACTTCTCCCAGTGTCGACCTCTTGATTCTGCCAAAGCGCGCCACCGTTCCCGCGCTTCCGTTTCGTTTTAAACATCCATACTCATGACCGGATGCGACATATAATAAAATCTTATATGGTGTAAATATACAGACAAAATTAATTTGCGAAAAACAATAAGGTCGAATGAATTAAAATCCAAATGTTTTCCTAAATGCAATGATATTATAAATCCAACCCTGTGTTGTCTGATTGGCGACCCTAATGAGATTCGGGTCCGAGCAACCTTTCCGATCCCAGAGGGCAATAAATAAAAGGTGAAAGAGATTTTTTCACCCTCCTACTCACATTACAAATTAAGTTTAAAAACCTAGGAGAGAGCCTTTGGGGGATTCGCCAAGAAACTGGATTTAAAATGAGATCGGTTTTATATATATGTAATTTATTAGGTGTTGGGTAAGTAATGGTTAGTTACTATTTGTTTTACTTTCAGTACCAAAATACATTAAAATTGATATAGTCTGTATTATGTCAGTTTTGAAAATAATGCTTCACACACAACTCGAAAAAACAACCTGTTTTTATATTGCCATAAGAGGAAAAAAAAAGAAAAGAAATCAACATGTTGGCTGTCGTGAGCATCAAATCACTTACTTGTCTGAATAATCAAGAGCAATGAAGAACCTATATATAGATCGATTTTACTTTGAAACTCAACTTACTGCTACGTGTCGAGGGATGAAGTTAGGTTGGTTAATTCAAGATTCAACATCGTGTCGCTTATCAACTTATTGGTTAAAATATCCTCACATTAATTTTATATGTAATTATCTATATATAAGTTTTTATCAATAGTTTCTATAGTAGCTATAAAGCGTACGGAATCTTCTAATTAGCGCAGCGAGTGCTCGTGTGAAGGTTGACAGCAATCGGATCACCGCATGCGACACAGGGTCTGTCGCTAGTACTCAATACAGATTACCGACATATCTCATAGAAGAGCGCAGATTGAAACGGCAAATTAGTTATACAATCTATCTATCTATATCTTCACGCCAGATCCCTTGCGGGGTAGGCAGAGAGAACCGAGCGCCATGTTACTCGATCCTCATGCACGCTCGCCCGTTTCTAGGGCTCCTGATAGAACGCGACCAATTTAGTCATGGTCGGTAAGTATTGACCTTCCTCGGCTCCTACATCCTTCCAATTTTGCATTGTATATCTGCTTCGTCATTCTTACATACTACATTCGTTATACAAAATATATATAAAATAAACTCTCACAGTAACTGACAGATTCTATTACATAATAATTATTATTAGTGGTATTACTACTCCACACGGGTAATATTGTTATGAAACTAAAATGGATTCAGACAATTTGATCTGAACTACATTGTGTGCTCCCGCTCCCGATTAGTTCGTGCGAACTACTGCCGGCCGGCACCCACCCACTACCGTTAGTAGATGCATGCCGCCGCTGCCATGGCTGCTCCGGTCATCTCTACGAGTGTTCGCCATCTAAAATGTGAACCGCATGCACCCGCCACCATTGCTGCCCTGGCTGCTCCGGTCGTCTCCGTGACACGTGTTTCGCCTCTCCACGAGGCATCCTCAGGTAGTATGGTATCTCAGTAGATGTTAATCGTTAGAATAACATAACACGAACGGCGAAACACGTGTCGCAGAGACGACCGGAGCAGTTATGGCAGCGGCGGCATGCATCTACTAACGGTAGTGGGGGGTGCCGGCCGGCAGTAGTTCGTACGAACTAATCGGGAGCGGCAGCACACAAAGTAGTTTAGATCAAATTGCCTGTAAATTTAACTTACGCAAAGTAACGCCTGAATCTATTAACTATTTAAAATGAATTCATTTGTCTTACAAAGCCAGTCTTCGTAACAATTTACTAAAGTATGAAAATACTAGGAGAGTGTTTTGAGCCATTCCTCATAAACTTTAGACAGCAGTGGTAAGTGCTTTTATAATTTTAAAGCTCGACTGAAAATACTTAGCTATCCTAACCACCTTAACAAACAAAAATAAATAGCTTTGTCGGCTTATTTGTTACATTTGGATTATTTTTATACCAGTTACTGGTGACCTCACACACTCACAGGATCACAACAACCCTCCAGAGAGTTGTTATTTAGTTTCGGATTTCTGTGAGGTGGTGGACTACCACAGACGGGCTGCTTTGATGCGCCCTACCTCTCTTAAAACATTCAGACCAAGGTAGGCAAGGAAGGCTTGCATTGCAAGGAGAACCGCTCGTGAGTTCCCACTCCTACTCCTTGGGATTTTACTGGTTCACACGCTCGCAAGTCGCAGCACAACAACCTTTTAGTTAGTTGTTATATGCTTGCGGTTTTCTATTACTGTTCTACTTCCCTAGTCGGCCTGTTTTGTTGCGCCCTCCTCTTGTTCTTTCGCCAGAACCTTGTTTGTTAATAAGCAGGGTGCCCAACGTGCAGTTGATATTGAGCGTAAAGATTACAGTGCGCTACATACACAGTTGCTACTGTACCACTAAATATTTTTTATTTATCGCCTTTTTGCAAAGATGCACCATATGTAAAATAATTTCATGTTTTTATTTCCATACAGTTACTTTTAAAAAGGAATAAAAGGATTGATATTCTATCTGTCTATTCGGAAAATGAAAATCTAAGTTATAAATACGAAGTTCTTTTTGTGTTACATTTTTTTTGTACAGCGTCGGGAGGCTTATTCGTAGGCTATCCGTTACTATAACTATACCATATATTAGTATGCACATACGGCCCAATCTAAAGTGGGTAGACTATGAACGCTAGCAATACAATAAGTGTCTTTCGCGTGTTACTACCCCTACTGGTAAGGCAGTAATTCATTAGGAGTCTCTGGAAACCCCTTTCGGTCACGGGAGCACAGAAATCCTCCGGAGAGTTGTTACTTGGTTCGCCCTACCTCACTATAAACTCCCAGAATATGACAAACAGACATATTCAGTCAATGTTTATCAGTGCGAAAATCGAACCAGGAACCATGGTGAGAAATAAGCATTGCTAATCACTTAAAATTATTAGGTACTACGTTACAGGTTTTCTATTAAGTCATAGTGAAACCAATTCTAAAAATTTTTAGAGCAACATGAGATTCGACAGCAACTAACGTTAAGTTAACATATACTTAGGTCAGGTCAGATACAAAAAAAAATACGAACGAATAATTCGAAATGTCATTTGATCCGGTCGGGCAGCGATTCCATTTGGAGCGATCGAACTGTAACGGTCTCGTTAAAATTGCAGGAAAAGTGCCGGATGAGAAAAGCTCAAGATGGAATCAAATAGCGTGTAATGCAAAACTTTAGTTCTGTAAGCTACTCAGCGTAACTATTCTGTAGAAGAGAAGAAACAGACAGTATTAAATGTACATACCGTCGTCTTATGCAATCGACTACCGAAGTGTATTGAGCTTACACTATGTATAGTACAAAAGTAAAGAAATTATTAGGTGTTAGAAATTATTTTCTGAACAGTAGTAATCCGCATGTATAGCAGTAATAGCTTAGTGGATAGAGAACCAGCCTGTTAACCGAGTGGTATCTAGCGTGGGCATGTAACACTATGGATTTATGTACATATTTATAATTATCACTTGCTCGGCAATGAAGGAAAACATCGTGAGAAAATTCGCACATTAAACAAATTATATTTCAAAAGACATGGATCTAACCTGAAAAGGGCCTGATTTTCCCCCTGGGTTGTGTAGCTCTGATGGTAGTCGCTCTATATCACCAAATCCTTATGTTTAGGTAGCGGATCACGTCAATTCTAGTGGACCAGGAAACGGAATAACGCTACGAAGAGAGTTATCTGCATGTGGTGTAACCTGTTAATTACTAAACGCGGCTCACATGTGTAATAAGTCAAGTTTAGCGTATGCGTATAGGTACATAGGAATACGCAGCCCATCTGGGGAAGTACCAATACATTACAGAAGGCAATCGATTGATATCTCCTTATAGGGTTTCTGTACATATACAGGTGAGTGACATTCATATAGCTGGTTTAGTCACTTACAGTTAGCTAACAGCACAGCCCAAGAACAGGTCTATTGACTACATGGTCTCCAGTTCAAATCTTGGCACATACTGTAACCTTCCTACTCCTACGTTTTTTACAAAATTATTTTAGTTTTATCTACGACGTCTATAAACGTGAAAACATGAAAAGAATTGTTTATATTTGGCCAATATTCATAACTTCTTATGAACCGTGTTGTGAACAGATAAAACAAAATCTAAAGATCATAGTAGACAATGTAAAAGCTGTAAAACACATATGATTTCAAGAAATAGGATACCATTTTTGGTTATCTGATCCGCGAAGGATTTCTCAAAACTACGTTGTCACGCTAGTGGATGCGTCGTAATAATGGAACCGTCAACAGCTGCCAGCTGTCAACAGTCTCGATGACACATCTCAGGAATATATAAAACGAAAGAAGAGAGAAACGACAGAACGACATCGAAGTGATACTGGTTCCGCTTTTCCTTTTACGGTACGGAACCCTAAAAATTATCAAATAACGAATATAACCACAGAAAATATCTAGCAATATTTCGAGTGGTAAAATTGGATTTGCCGAGAAAAGCTTCTAATGCAAATATGTAGGAGTAATTTAAGAAACGAGTAAAGGCTTTATACTTTAGCACATAAAGGTGGTCTATTCTTTTATACATCGGTGCTTATCATATATTTTCATTTTGCAAAAGCAAGTTGCAGAAAAGCTAAAAGTATATAATACTCATTTTCTAAAAATATTTTCTCACATACTCAACTCACCCACTTTTAGTACTTGTACATATTTTTATACCACATCGTGACTTATGCAAGCATAGCCTATGAAAGATTACATAATGTATCACTTGTGCATTGCCAGCCCAGCTACTCCTTAGATAACACAGCAACTCCTATGGAGATAGGGCCGGCAACGCAAGAGTGACACCCCTGGTGTTGCAAATATCCATAGGTTGAGGTAACTGCTTACAATCAGGTAGGCCGTGTGCTTGTTTACCACCTTAGTAGTATAAAAAAAAGTCTACTGGTAACCTCGCTTATTGACAGGAACACAACAACCCTCTATGAAGTTATTATTTGAATGCGATTTTTTTGTGAGGTGGACGTACTTCCCAAATCGGAGCTACTTAGATGCGCCTCACCGGTCTTGAAAACATCCGGCCCAAGACCGCGATTAACGAGCTCGGTGGCGCCGCGGTTTATAATGCGACTTTGACACAAACGCTCGTGAGTTCGAATCCAACATAAGACAAACATTTATGCGCATGAATATGTCTGTTTGTCTTGATCTGGGTGTTTTAAGAGTGGTAGGAAGTACCTCCACCTCACAGAAAATCGCAGCCAAATAAGGATACTCGGGAGTTTTGTTGTGTGGGTCACCGGTAAGCTCCTAATATATGTTAACAGCAGAGATGGCATCGCGCAAGTGATACTTAAACAAGTATTCATAGGCTACGGTAACAGCTTTACATCAGATGGGCCGTATGCTTGTAGGCCTCCTGTCTGGGAATCGAACCGTGCTGGTGCTAAAGTAGCATTGCTATTCACCCCACCACCGAGCTTGTTAGATATATAAATTATCAATTTCAGAAAATATCCTATTACTTCAAATGAATAATTATTTTACATATTACGTGTATCTCGGAAAGAATCTAACGCTTCGGATCAAATATTGTATTTCGAACAAGTTTATGACATGTGTATATATCATGATGCCTGTTTCCCATTGGGGTAGGCAGAGACTATGGAACGCCAGGTGCATCGATCCAAACATATCTCTGTCGCTTCTTTCCCACTCATCAACCTCTTCATGAATGCTCTTCGGTTTTAGGTGTCCTATTGCAGCACATCACCAATTTTATCTTTAACTCACTCTTGCCAGATACACCTCATTCTTTCCGTACGTCGAAACCATCGCAATAGGTCCCAATTAAAATTTTTTTTCAGTTCCGTTTTGTTGTTTCTTTTTAAGTTTATCAATATAGGTGTCATTCCCAAAAAAAAGAATACAAAAAGCTATGAAACGCCGACCGAAGCTCGGTTGCCGATGTATTATTTATAATGTTAGATACCTCACTGCGTATATAGTGTAACTAACATGTTATTTTTTTATATACAACGTTGGAAGTCATACAACCATACGGGTCACCTGATGTAAAGTGGTTACTGTGGCCTAGCAATAGTTGCAGTACTAGAATTGTCGCTCGCTTGCGTATCTATCATTGCCACCCATGAAGCTAATACATCAACTCCTGAGGAACCTATCACCTCGCTCGTAAGAATACAACACCGCTCCAAGGAGTTATTATTTAGCTGCGGTTTTCTGTGAGGTGGAGGTACTTCACTAGTCGGACTGCTTTGATGTAGATCAGATCTCTCTTAAAACTCTTAAAAGAAAGGGTTCCCTTGAAAGACCAAGTCGAGCAGATATATTTGTCGTACAAACATTTACGTGTGAGAAACTAACCACGAGCCTTGATGTTAAAACACTCATTGTTAACAACTGGACCGCCGAAGTCTAAAATGTTTAACACCTAGCAAGCTGAAAGGAAATAAATATTACTACTAATAATAATTCTTTATTGCACATATAAATACAAAAAGTTACAGTGTATAGTAAAGATAGTACAGAGGCGAGTTTATCTCTAAAATCTCTTCCAGCCAACCCTCAGCAGTGGGATATCTCGTTCGTTGTGGACAGCAGTACGCGCCGCATACCGAATACACACATATATACCATAAATATATTTACATGAATACACGTATAACATAAATACAGTTTTATATACATATATATATATATATATATATACTTATTTTAGATCTGATAAATAATGCTCTTTCAATATTTTTTTAAAGGAGTAGAATGATGGGCTTTTCCGAATGTGTGTTGGTAATTTATTCCACAGTTGAGAAGCACGGTAGGTAAAGGAATTATAGAAAAATTTAGTTTGCGCAACTGGGAGCAGCAGCGTCTTGGCATAGCAAGAACGACGGGAACGAACGGTAGGAGGGCGGAGGTTGAATCGGCAACGAAGGTAAGCGGGAGCAGTAGGATTATGAAGGATCTTGAAGAGGAAAGTAAGAACGTGGAAATTGCGACGAGAGCGGATAGGGCGCCATTTGAGTTGGTTGCGATATTCAGTGAGGTGGTCATATTTTTTAAGATTGAAAATAAACCTAATAGCAAGATTTTGTAACCGTTCCAGCTTATCCAAAAGCCTCTCACTGGGTCCAGGTAACATACATCGGCGTAGTCGAGAAGAGGAAGCAGGAGGGTATTGCTAAGCATGACCTTAGTGGCAAGGGAGAGAAAGTTCTGGAGACGTCTAAGAGAGTGAAATGAATGATGCATGCGCTTGCTCACATCATTGACATGAGCAGTCCAAGATAAGTGAGTGTCTAAGATAAGACCTAAGTTTTTGGACTTAATACTGTAGGGTATCACAGTGCCGTCATATAAATTTTTTGGTAAGGAATCAGTTTTAGGTATTATCCTGCTACTACCGATAATCATCGACTGTGATTTAAGGGGGTTTACCAGTAGACCAAACGATGAAGCCCAATCCCTAACAGCATTAAGATCCGAATTGATGGATTGTACTGCTGAGTTACTATTTGAAAGTGTAAAATGGCGATATATTTGTAGATCATCTGCATACAGGTGGTAAGAAGAAGAAATGACGGAGGTTATTTGGTTAATAACAACCGAGAAAAGTAGTGGAGATAATACCCCGCCCTGTGGAATACCCGCTTTTAAGGTGGACCAACCTGAAAAACTGTCATCCACCTTGACGCACTGCTGTCGATTACGGAGATAGGAGCCAAACCATGAGATCGCGGAAGAAGAGACGTTAAGTGCACGAAGGATCCCAAGTAAAACATCGAAATCCACCGAATTGAAAGCACTGCTAAAGTCCAGTATAGCAATAACCGTAAGTTCTTGCCTGTCCATAGCATTACGAATATCGTCTGTAATATGAAGCAAGGCACTGACGGTACTATGTGACGGACGAAATCCAGACTGAAACTGTTAAGAAGATTATTTGTAGCTAAGTATGCATGAAGCTGTTTGTAGACAACGTGTTCTAGTAGGGGCGATACTCTGAAAGAGACGAAGGGTTGATAACTTTAGGATATGGAATAACGTAAGCCTTTTTCCAAGCCGTCGGATAGATATTTGATGCCAAGGAGAAGTTCAGTAAGTGTGTAACAACTGGCAAAATATCATCCAAGACACGTAGAAGCATATCAAGGCTAACGCTATCGTTGCCCATAGTTTTTGTTGAAATCGACAAAATAATTTACCTTACATCTTCCTCCGCGATACTATGAAAAGAGAAAGGAGTACAATTTGGTCGTAGCGTATTGGACAGTGAACGGAGTGATGATCGTTTAGTGGTATCATCAAGAATTATTGGAGGTTCTGAGAAGTGGTTATTTAAAGCATCTAGATTTTGAGCGGTGTTAAACGAAGTAGAATTATTGCCCACGCCAATTGACCTCAAAAATTTCCAAATTTGTGAAGTTGATTTATTATGAAGTGCTGTATGGATATGTCGGCGTTTTTCATCCCTGCACAACCTGTTATAGATGCTACGCAGTTTTTTATAGGTAGTGAAATTGTTATCCGTCGGATTTCTCTTAAAAGTAGCTTTAGCTCTGTCCCTTTTCCTCATTAAGTTTCTGATCGAAGTAGTAAGCCAGGGTGCAGGTAAATGTCTTATACGGACAGGTTTAACAGGAGCATTAATATCGTACAAGTCAGTCAGCAAACGCGTAAAGGTCTCAAGTTTTGAGCCTATGTCGACACAATTACTGACCTGGGACCAGTCAATACAACGCACGTCCCCTCTCAAACGCTCTAGATCAATGTTTTTAAAGTCACGCTGAAAAATAACTTTTCCTTTTTGTTTTGGAGAAGGCATTTTATATGATAAGAAAAGGAGGTCGTGGTATGAGAATGGAGCAGTCAACTGCCCGTGAATATGAGATATACTACTGTATATCTTATCATAGGCATAATCTGTACTAATAACTGTCACAGTTATATTACTGTATATACCTATATTTACTGAAACACTTATTTTTTTTATACTACTTCGGAAGGCATACAAGCACACGGCCCACCTGATGTAAAGCGGTGACCTCACTCACACGCAGGAACACAACAACCCTCTAGGGAGTTGTTATTTGGCTGCGATTTTCTGCGAGGGATAGGGCAAAACTTGGCTAATCGGTGATAGTTTGGTTTTTTGATCACAGAATTTTGTTCCACAATCTGATAATTTAGAAAATTTAATATATAAGAGTCCATAAAATTGCCTTCAATTGTGAATATCTAAAAAAAATACAAGTACTAAACTGTTCATACAAATTAAATTTGATAATGCATGATCTAAATTGAGGTAATTCAGTGATACTTTAGTTATTGTGTGATATAAGCTTGGTAATCTTGTGATATCAGTTAGGTCAATATGTGATAGTAATGAAAACTGTAAATAAGAGACAAATAATATAATAACCAAATATAATTTTTTACTTAAATAGTTAAATAACCTTAAAGACAATACACTGGCACAACTGGCTTTGGCTTCATTAGTTTAGGAACTTTTAAAATTATACAAGAATCAAATTAATCAGATAGTTCACAATTCGAACACAAGAAAAAATGTATATTCATAACATTTTGGCATTTGACATGATACCATGTCTTACAGAACTGGCATTCAATCCATTCTGCTCCATTTTTAAGATCAACATCTTCTTTAAAATTCCTTTTACAAGTTCCACAAATGTTTGAGTCGCCACTGCCCCCTATTGGCTTTGCTGGAGTTACCTTATTAGGCTTGGACTGAAGTAAACTGGGTGCATAAACATTGCCTTTTTTTACTTTTTTAGGTTGACCGATCTTGCTTGGTTTCTTTTTCTTTGCTTTAGGAATCTTCAATATATCTTGTAATGATTTTGAACAACATGGCTGTGGTTCTTCCTGATTCAGTGATTTGTTTGGTGTGGATTGCGGTGGATGGTTCTCTTTATCAGCAGCATTCTGTGATATGGAAGTTGTGGGACTGGCATCTTCACTGGATTCACAAGTCACTGAAGATGGTGCAAGTGCATGATTTGGAATGGCATCATAATTGATAGGATAAATGCCTGCTTTTGCAAATGCGTTGACTATCATTGACCTTTTATCTATGGTTTCTGCATATGCTGTAGAGAACATCTTCAAAAAGTCATATCTAGTTGGCTTTTCCCCTGGCTTGTCTATCTGAAATCTGTCCAAGAGGTTTCTCCACTTTGCCTTCAGTGGACTGAAAACACCCACATCAAGAGGTTGCAATAAATGAGTGATATGCGGAGGATATGTAACAATATATATTTGCTCCTTGTTTGCAAGATCTAAAACGTCTGGAGCCAAGTGTGACTTGTGGGAATCCATGAAAAGTACAATGGGTCTTGCCAAGGGGATGCTTTCTATAAAATGTTGAAAAAATTCTAAGAATAAGTCATTGTTTATCCAGCCCTTTTCACTGAGTCTAATAAGGCAAGGCATATTGGCACTCCTCAACCTGTCATCCCATCTCTTCCCTTTAAATATAATCATAGGTGGAATTGCATCGCCAGCAACATTCAAACAGGGCAATACGGTGGTTGTTGTTCCTCTTTCTCCAAAGGTTTGCTTGTAAACATGTGTCTTACCTGTCAACGCTACAATTTTGCCAGACTTCATAACAAACATAAAGCCGGTCTCATCTAAATTCCAAATGCGATGTGGCTGATTATGTATTCCCAACTTATTATACAGCTCTTCAAGCATTTTGTAAAATTCATTTACAGCTTCTCTGGTGGCTGACTGGGCTCTATTCATAGATAAACTCTCCGGTGTTCTTAAACTCAGATTATAACGCTTTTTAAAACAAGCCCACCAGTACCAGCCTGCATATTGCTTTGTTCTAGAAAATGGATGTTTGATCTGTGCCTTTTCAGCTAAACGATATGCCACTATACGGATTTGCTTTACTGTTAATCCAAAACCAATTTCCTGCATTTTATTAATATAATTTAACAGTTCAATCTCTATTTCAGATGGTAGAATATATGGTTTTCCACGTTTAAGTTGAGATGTTGAAGTAGGGTCTTGGTGATAGCGGCTACAATATGCTTTTAGGGTGCTCCAAGGTATAGAAAATTTTTTTGCAGCTTTATAGACTGTACTTCCACTGTTAACTTCCAATACAGCTGCTTTTAAGCTTGATGCATTATATGGCTTTTCGGTTTTTGAAGGCTTTTTTGTTGATTTCAAACATTTTTTCTTTGACTTATTCTGTAAAAAAAATTAAAGTTGGATTAGTAAATGAATGAACAATGACAAATCTCAAGTGTAGGCTTAAATAATATTCAAGAAAACCTCATAATTCTCCCAATTGCGATTCTATAAATTCACATAATTTACTGAACTTGGCTATGTTGTGATATTAAAAAATAGTTATTACAGAAAAACACGAAAATTTGACCCACGGAACTTAAGAATTTTAATTAATAAGAGTTACGTTTCTTTTGATCACCAATATACAAAAATGTTTAAAACTCTTACCTTATCGCGACCTTTGTTTGATTTTGCCATTTTTCAGGTATTTCAATTAAAATTTAGACTTTTATTGCGCCCAATACGCTAACAAATTGATATTTATGGTTAGACAACGGAATTTGACATTGACGTCTACATTTTTAATTTCTGAGAAAAAGTTCGGATACACTCTCCATGTTATTATAAACTTTGAGGACATGGCCATCTATCGCAAGTGACTGTAAACTGTACCTTTATGTAGTTACTTCGTTATAAAGGAGGAATAAACTATCACTGAATTACTACATATCACCGATTAACCCAGCTTTGCCCTACTTCCCCAGATGGGCCGCTTTGATGCGCTCTACCTCTCTTAAAACATTCAGACCACGACAAACAGACATGTTCATGCATACAAATGTTTGCCCTGTGTGGGAATTGAACTAACGAGCGTTGGCGTCAACCATTCTCACGTGCAATAAACGCACTAACTAAATTCTGACACTTTTTGATAAAAATGTGTTTTAAGTTTTTATTCTTATTATGCTTGCATTGAAAGCTATACCAAAATAAATAGAAAGATGTCAAAAATACAAAAAATTCAGTCATGTATAAATATATAGTTATAAGTCATAGAGAGAGGTCGATGGCGTCGTTGTGCGTGTCATACTAACCGAAAATGCATGTTAAGCAACGTCGACCGCAGTCTGTCTATGGATGAGTTCTATCTCGAGTTTCTCCGTGCTTTTCACACGTTAAGCCGTCGGCCACGGCTGTTGTCGATAGATGACAGTCCTTACAGCTAAATCAATGGCCCTCGGGCGGCTTGAAAATGCTTTAAAACCCTTCGTATGAAGGGACGCCCGTATCCCTGCAGTGGGATGATTAAGGGTTACATACATATACATACATATTTTTGGACAAATTACACCCAAAGTAAGCGAAGCTTGTGTTATGGGTACTGTAATGATACAACGTAGATTATAATTTGATGAGTTATATTGTGGAATTGATAGCGAACTTAGCTGTGTATACATGTACTTCGAGGGGTTGTATGTCCCTCCCTCGACAGCGGGGGGGGGGGTTGGACATTTCATACGTGTAATTTTCGGGCATTTATAACCGCATGTCGTATGAATATCATAAAATGCTATGCATGGTGGCAGGAATTTGTAAATTGCATGGTGAGCATTTAAAATAAAACAATTAGTTAGGCCGTCCGGATGTCATAAAGTCGGAAAGGGCCGGACGGGACGCGCCGGGGGTCTGCCATTAAACACAAAAGCAATTTTGAAAGCTATCGATAACAAAAGCCAGGCGAAGACAAAGGAAGGCGGCCTATCTATTGTATCATATTGAAACATGAACGGGGCTCCAGAAGGTTTGCACGTGCATGAAAAGAACGGCGACAATGAGTCGCCAGCTTGGGCGTGGGAAGCCGCCGCTGTTACCACGCGATAGTGGAGTTGACCAATGAGAGTGCACGTCACCCAGCGCTTGAGACGGGGGCGCAGTGGAGCGGGGTATGGAGGCGCGCGGCTGGACGTTTCATTCGGTTTTCGGGAGTGCGGGGCGGTCGGACGTTCGACATCGTGGCGCGTATCATAATAATTATTGTCCATTCGATTCCGGAGTTCTCGCGGTGCGGTCGTGCGACGTCGCGGCTTTTATCATAATAATTAATTCGGTTTAGAGATACTTCTTGTCGAAAATAATACGCGTACAAGGGTCGAGTACTCGAAAACTCCCCACGAAAACGCGAAGGCGCCGAGATCAGCGTAGCAACACCGCCGGGGACAGCCTACGGTCGCCGACTCCACGCTGCACAGTACGGGACCACGAGTTCTTCGCGGGACCGCAGCTCAGCCCAATTAAGTTGACCTGCTGAAAGCTAAGTTTAGCCTTAAGATATACTGAAAATTCTGCATTATTTTATCCCAATTTCTGTGTAGTGTTTTTTCCCCAGGATCCGCGTGCGGAAGTAAAGTAAAATCATACGCCTATGCCTAAATCTGTGGCATAGTGGCTAAGTTAAATTTTGTTTTGCAAGGTACCTCTGGGTAGGTGAGACTGGATGACGCATTCATACAATCTCGCTGAGGCGAAGGGCTTTTTATTTTGCTGGTGTTTATGAATGGCGCACTTGTGATAGCCAGGGACACCATTTATATGCGCTTTTTAATTTTAGTGGCGGCAGAGTACCTTTAGCTTATAGTATTATTCTAGCATAGCTTGCGGGTTTGATAAGTGCATGCTATTATTTCATCTGGAGACCGCTCTCCAGGTGAGCCGATTTGCGGCAAAAATTACGCACAGCCCGATTTCTGTAGACTCAACTGGATTCGCTAGCGGCTCTGAATTGTTTACTCAGACCATTTAAACTCACATGTGAAATTGCCCAGCCTATAAAATATGCCACAATAATCCTGTAAGGATAATTAATGATAGTGTACACTATACTCAAAATAAGTAAAATTATTTGCGCAGCGATCAAAAAGAAATATGCAAAATTCTACGAGATTGGTATAATGACCGAAGTCACTATATTAATCGCGTAAGCTGATTATAGCAAAAGTCAGAGGAAATTTTCCTGACCTCCAATTAAAAGACTGCGCAGACGCTGAGGCTAGCCAAAGGTTTAAGACCTAAGCATTATCCTGGTCAGTAAAGGGTTCAGGTGCTCCTGTCAAGTATTCCACAAAGAACCGTTATACACGCCGTAATAGCGTGCCTACAACCGACTAACCATCAATTCCCTGAACCGCTCTTAATGTTTATAGATTCACGATAATAATTAAAATTCTAAACAAATGAAACAAACTAGACGGTCATTTTAGGTCTCTACAGGCTGCATTCCAGCAGTATCAGGGCCACGTCATTTGGGTTACCTTACAGTACAAGTAAGACAACTGATAAACATACGTAAATACTTTTTTTTTTGTAAATGCATACTTATTATACATAGAAAATACCCAGACCAAGACAAACAGACATGTTCATGCACACAAATGTTTGTACTGTATGGGAATCGAACCCACGAGCGTTGGTGTCAAAGTAGTGTAACAGCGCGTTTCACCAATGCGCCACCGTGCTCGTCGGTTGATGTGATATGATGATGATATAGACAAGTAAAACTGTAATCGATGTTTTTGTAAATGAATTTATAAGACTGAAAAACTGGGTCAAATGAAGGAATCATGAAATGTCACTTTGAGAACGTTGTTCTGATTTTTGATATTGTATTAATTTTATTAAGTCAATTATGTAAATAACCTAATTGCTGCTTTAATCGTAAGGGTGGAATTGCTTGATTGCATGTTCGATTAGATTAGTACGTGAAACGAAGCTCGATACATTCATTTACATACTCGTAACAACACATGTGTATTCGAGTTTCATATAATACATAATTTCACTTGAAGGGAGTCATATATTGTTTGAATTCTATTGTTCTGTTGTACAATTATAACTAAGCCACCATCTTGAAATGCTCTCAGAATAATTTCAGATCGGAGATTAATTTCTTAGAGGGATGTAACAGAACTACTATTTAATTAAAATATAGTTTACTTTAATTCCCTTAATAATAGGGATCAGAGTATTTGCCGTTTTATATTATTGAAGAACGAACCACGTGGAAGACCGCCCACACAAGTGAATAACGCTGAATTGAAGGAGATGGTTGAAGCCGACCCGAGTGAAACTACCCAGAAAATAGCGGCACGGTTTATCGTTACCTTACATACAACATTGACTTATTTGCATCAAATCAATAAGATAAAAAAATATGAATAAGGGGTGCCTCATGATTTGACTGATCAGCAGAAAGAAACGCGTGTTGAAACTTGTGTTGCCTTGTTGAATCGGTACAGAAATGAAAGAATATTGGACCGAATTGTGACATGTGACAAAAAGTGGATTCTTTACGATAACCGTAAGCGAAAACGGCAATGGCTGACCCCAGGTTAAACGCCGCAAAAGTGCCCTAAAGCAACGCAATGGTAACTGTTTGGCCTTCATGGCGTTATTCACTATAGCTTTCTCAGGTCTGGTCAAGCAATAACAGCTGATGTTTACTGTGCAGAACTTCGAGCAATGATGGCGAAACTGGCAGTAAAACAGCCCCGACTTGTGAATCGATATTCACGATATATCGAGAAACTGTTGTAACTCTACAGGAGCTGCAGTTAGAAACCATACGTCTTCCTCCGCACTCGCCAGACCTTGCTCCGACTGACTATCATTTTTTCGTGATGTAGACAATTATTTACGTGGTATAATATTTTTCTTTCAACTACGTAGTTATGTTGTCATTAATCGCTACAAAACCGATCACAAAGGACGTATTTTTTGCTTAGAACCAAAACAGTGCAGAAATGTTATATGGAATCTTATCGTGGCACAGTTTTCATTAATGCATTGTTATTTATTTTTTATTTAGATGTAAATTTACCACAGAGGTTAAATGTCCCTCATTAAGTTTAATATAAAATGTATGCATTAGATCAAAAAGATACTGCCTAAAAATAAAAATCGGCTGAATAAAACCGCCTTGGTGAAAAAAATAAAAACAAATGGCGTGCATTTTGCACCATTGTAAAACTTTGATACTTCATATTTAGCAATAAAAGTTTAAAAAATGGAAATAGAAAGCTATAGCGATATGAATTCAACTCCAGAAAGTATAAAAACATCTGCTAAAGAAATTGATAATAACCTTTTGCCGCAAAAGTCGCGGGATTAATATTTAAAAGCTTATGAAAATTTTATTAAGTGGAGAAACGAAAGACAAAAAAAACACTGTCCGAAAGTGTGTTTTTAAAGTATTTCAGTGAGATGTCCAAAAAATGAGGCCATCTTTATTGTGGTCTATATATTCAATGTTAAAAAACACAATTAATACCAAACGATGTTAATTTAGAGTATTCTTTTATATCCACGTTGTGGGATATAAAAGAATATTCTAAATTAACATCGCTTCTGAAGCGGCTATCAGATGGGTATATGAGTAAAAAGTTGAAAGTGCTCACAGCCCAGGATATAGAAACATTTTTCACGAAAACGTATCCTACGTTTTCATAAAAATCCGGGGGCGACCGGGGTTAACGCTCGGATGGTGATGATGATGGACCTGACGCGGAGATATACACACATACATACATACAATGTTTTATTATAGGGGGTAAAATATGCATTTTATATGTAAATAATTATAATCAAAGCTACAATTCTCTGTTCATATCTCTTAAATAATATTAGCATTTTTTTTATTAAATATTAATGAGCTTATTTATCCTATACGGCAAATTTAACTTTCACTTAAGTTCAAATGAAAATAGGAGTGCTTTACGCAAATTGTAATTTTCTAAATTATATATGAAAATGATTTATTAACCCAACATTTTGTTATTAATTCTCAGACAGATTAATATCGGGTTACATAAATTTATAAAAAATATACATAATGTAATAAATGTAAGTGTATAATATTAATAATATGAGACGCTTGAGACTATTTAATAAGTTTCAGAGAGTGGATACTTTATTTCAAAGGTCATGTAATTATGTTTTTAAATATTATGTTGTAATATTAGGTTGATGATGAAGTGTAGGAACAAGTGGATGAGATTGTATATCTTGGATGTGCTTTCAGCAGGGATGGAAGATACACCGCAGATGTGGAAAGACGAGTGAATGCTGGGAATAGTGTGAATGGAGCATTGGAAAAACGCAACGATGATGTTAGAAACAGAGTCGGTCTGAAAGAGAGCGTCGGTGTTAAAATAAGAAGAGGTATGCTCCGTTGGTTCGGACATGTAGAACGAATCCAGGATGAAAGAATGACGAAGCAGATGTACAATGCAAAAATGGAAGGATGTATGAGCCGAGGAAGGCCTTACCTACCATGACCAAATAGGTCGTGTTTTATCAGAAGGTGATGTCAGCATCCCTAGAAACCGACGAGCGTGTATGAGAAGAGCATTGAATGTTAAAGTAGCGAGTGAGATATGTAAGGATCGAGTCACGTGGCGCTCGGTTCTCTCTGCCTGCCCCGCGAGGGATTTGGCGTGAAGTTATAGATAGAAATATTATTGTTAGTAATATTATCTTTAAATACTGCTGTGACGTAAGATTCCAGATTATCATCAACATCTTTATACCAAGTTGCTTGCAGGGCCAAACCACTTGACTGCGCATGGAGGCATCCCGCTCTCTCAGAAACGTTGTGTTTTAACACTTTAATATCTTAACGATTCGAGCCTACTGACCAGAGACAGTATATTTTAACCAATGAGCCGATAAGTGTCGCCATGTTGAACTTGAGCTGCGCGTTCTACTTTACCCCCCGACCCTTAGCGGTGTACTAAATTATTTCGTGAATTCAGTCTCATCAGTTGTCCATAGGTTATTATTTTCCGTTCATTACCGGGATCGTCATCGAACACCACATGAGTCGGCCCATAAACAACTGACTATATTCTTTAACACTGACAGCTCTTTTCATGCACTCTTCCCGGTTATTAGAGCTCCTGACATCACCTTCTGATAAAATACGACTAATTTGATCGAAATATGCAAGTTTTCACTTTTCTTGACGAAACTAGAACGTTCCAGTTTGGTGTTACATACCCGTTTCGTCATTATGTTATTTATCTTTAGTGTCTTTTGTCTTTCTTACCTACTCTTTCCAAAAGCACAAGCCTTACGCCGTGGATTAAGTGCAACTGTAGTAGTTCAATGGCATTTATTTCGCTCTTCTGCTTTTTATGAACATGTTATTTTAAAAACTAACATCTATAGCGCCTGAGGATGACTCGAGGCTACACGCATCGCAAAGATGACCAGTATGGTCAGGGCAGCAACGGTGGCGGGTGCATGCAGTTCCTGTTCCAGATGGTAGGCAACCGCAGAGACGATCGCAGCAGCCGAGGCAAAGATGACCGGAGCAACCATGCTAGTGATTGCATACATCTGCTAACGGTAGCAGGTGGGTACCGGCCAGTGATAGTGTGCATGGTCTAATTAGTAGCGGAATGTCACAACGTAGGGTAGATCAAGCAGTAGCTGCTTCAATAGCACGGAGACCAATGCCGTCCGACAGGTATCTAATGACCTCTACATATGTACTGCATATTACTGATGTGGTGTCAATTAATGTCATTCATTGCTACTCAAATCACAGCTCCTCCAGGGTACTATAGTCTATACAGGTCGTGCTAACATCCTTCGTTCTCTTGTGGATGAAGGTTGAAATAAACTTGCATCTGAAATTGAGGGTGCCTTGACTAAAGTGTCTAATGGGGGCGGTTGAACTTGTTCCAATGCAACTCTATCTAGACACAAGTCCTGCACGTTTCCCGCAAAAATTTATCGATATCGGTATTCCTATTTGATGTGATTCCCTATACCAGAACACACGTCTTACGATCGCCCAGAGTATGGGAATTTTTAGGCTCTAGATATCCAGCGAAGTACAGTTCCAAACTCACCTGGAGAAGGTCAAGCTGACGTCCGAAAAACTTACTCAACAAAGCGAAGCAATACTTCAATTCGGTTTTATTCGGCTTAACATTTGATTTTATTCTATCGACTGTGCCGTTTGTGTTCCGAGAAGTTGATCGATATAATTATGACCGCTTTCTTCTACAACCGCACCGCTCATCACAGCGAAATTCCTACTTCCAAGCCGAATCGCAACGGTTGCATATTGTGCGGCTCCAGAGAAGTTTTCTTACGAGAACTCTTAAATTGTAACCCTAAGTCCTCTTAAGTTGTTTCCCTAAAGGGTATCATGAGTTCTTCAAAAAAATCGTAAAGAAATTTTAACAAGGTCAACAATTCACAAGTACGTCTCCTGTTAAATGTCCATTACACTACGACATCTGTCTTATCATTAGACAAGCCATATGCTTGTTGCCACATTAATGGTATAAAAACAGTCACTCCTTTATTGACATCTGAAATATATTTTGCATGGCAGTTAAACTGCATATCTGAGACATACAATCTCATTCCCTTGTTCTAAATTTTCAACCATAACTCTTGGGTTTTCACTGTAGATCAGTCTCTGAGGTTCTCTTTTGTGGCTTAGACAAAGCTATTCCATATATCCAAAATATAATTTCTATAAGGTAATAATAATAATTTACATGGAAATTAGAACCTCAAAATTAGCACGTTCAATTTTCTTAAAGCTATTATTACCTCCCTGTTGCCTAATCCTGAGTTTCCAATATAATCTTAAACAATGTTTCGATTGACAGCGCGGTTCCCGCAGGTAATAGTTTCTCGCTTATTAATTTTGGCAGCCCTTGATCCGATCCGATGTCATGTCGCCCAGTTTTCAATTTAGCTTAACACGGCATTATTGTGTTGGGGCCTTCAACTTGGTAAATATTATGAAACCTGTACACCTGATTTATAAATTCATTTAGAGGGTTTTCTTTTACTGATAGTAAAAAGTTGGTAATGGATCTTTTGCATATTACGCCATGTAACAAACGAAGATATGATCCAACTAATGTAGCGATTACCTCAGTGGATAATATGGGCACTGTGAATGTCGCGATTCGACACTTACAGGAATACGACAGCCTTTTTAAGGTAATTGTTATTTGATTACTGTCTTTTGTAAGGTTGGGGTAAGTTCTTTTTTTTATACAACGTAGGGAGGCATACAAGCATACCTTCGGTCTAACTAATGTAAAGTGGTTACCATAGCCTATGAACTCTGCATTGCGATATATAAACGTACAGCAGGTGACCGTCCGCTTGGGGTGAATCATCTCGGTGTAGTTAACAGCTGATTCCGGACGTCGAGTGTTCTAGGATCCATTGTTAATTTCGTGTTTCTAGATACTTGTTTAAAAAAGAACAATTATTCTGTACAAAAAACTTGACTTTGCATAGTGTAGACCTAGTGTGGAACTTTTTCAGTTTACACATATTGAACCAACTAAAATTATTAAAACTTTTAAACAGTTAAACATTAAAAACGCAGATGATCACTGAGGAATGTCAATTAAAGTTTTTTATGGTATACTGGAGGCAATAGCTCCACACTTGTCACATATTTTTAATAAATGTGTAGATTTAGGTGTGTTCTCTCAGACTTGATGAAATTTAGTAAACTTGTTCCTTTATTCGAGTCAGGGGAAAAGACCGAGCTGGAGAGTTACAGACCCATATCTATACTGATAGTTTTGAGTAAAATATTCGAAAGCATAATGCTTGATCAATTGCAACTCTTTTTTAAGACCAATGAAATTTTTCATGATGCACAATACGGTTTTACAGCTGGTAAATCTACTACAGACGCAGGAGTGGCATTGGTTAGGCATATCCTTAACACATGGGAGAGATCACAGAATACTTTTGGGCTTTTCTGTGATTTCTCTAAAGCTTTAACTGTAGTAACTAACAAAGATGTCTGGAAATAATTCAGCACAGACTACCTGCCCTTTGAAAACATTAATTTTACCATTTGATATCATTATTGCACCAATATGTGATTTTTTTTTATAATATCTTATTGACAATTTTAAATGAGACCTATATTGGAAAGTTTCTTTAGGCATTTCTTCTTCACCAATGGTCATTTCCGAAATGCTAGTAGATTAAAAAAAGGAAAGCAGCAAAATAAGAGAATCGAATAAGATACAATAAGATTATAGTTCAAAAAATGTAATACGTGTCTAAGTGACCGCGAGGGCCTAATGGCAAATAAATAATTTTTATCTTTTATTATTGTCTTAGGTTTTCGCGATTGTTACACATTGAATTAAACAATTTTAACGGAAGTATCACGTGTTTTATTTATTTTGTTGAACCTGACGTTTTGAATGCTTTGCAGCATCCGTGGTCGCAGGAAGACTTTTACTTACTTTTATCTTTTATCTTATCTTTATCAGTAAACGGGGAGCCGTATCTTACACCCAGTATAAAACACCACTAGTATGGCCAGAGGTTGCTTATTTACAGTGTGCGCCACGTGCAGGTGACGTTGTTAATCAGTTCTTGTTATGCCTATAGGTCTTTGAAGTGAACCTTATACTCTCTGATTTAATTTCAAGGTAGGGCTACTTAATTATATATGCAAGATTACGGCTTTAAATCTCAGATATAATATTAATTTAATTAGATACATTTTGGTGTAAGTACAGATTCGTATAAATGAAAAACATATATCTTTATTTTCTGTAATTAATCAATGTCTAAAAATACAATACGATATTTAAATATAATATTTATTAAGAAATATTGAAGATATTAGAGACATGAATAATAGATAATATGGATATGGGTCTCCCTTCAACCGAAAGGGCTTAGAGCATACTCCACCACGCTGGTTAAATGGGGATTGGCGCAGGCCAGTATTTCAAGCTGACTTATCTTAACGACTGTCATCTAGCGACAATAGCGAGACCTACGGCTGGTATCTTCCGAAGCACGGAGAAACTCGAGATAGATAATCCCATCCATAGACAGGCTGCGGCGGACGTTGCTTAACCTGCGTGTTTAATTAGAATGACGCAACGAAGCCATCGAGCTCTCGTGCAAGGCAATCACTGCAATTCTATTTTCTATAACACCCCATTCCATATCGTAATTTGATAATAAACCCGAAAAAAATATGTAAACCTAAAAAAAATTAGGGGAAAAAATGTGAAATTTTTTAACATAATAAACGCGTTCCAAATTCAAAATAATTAAAGAGTTGAAAAAAACCTTCTACGTAACAGTATTTATGGTAAGACTAGTTATTATGCCCTGTATGACGTTTTATGATTTATCGGCTAATTATTTAGGTACCGCATTTAATATCATTGCGTGCATTATATTATACATGTAATGTACGCGTAGTACTCCGCAGATGATGATGATTTAAAGATAGCTAAAAATTAATCGCCGTATTATATATAGGTATATGCTAATTGCTAATAGATTGATGAGTACACGAATGGTATGCGCGACGATATATATATTTTTTATACCTGCACCCCTGCCATGAGCAAGGCTCTTCTTAGTACACTATATTTAATAAACACATTCATACATAATATTCTCGTTCATTCCATAATTCATTCTTTATCTTTCATTCATCATCTTTCGTTTTTTGCCCATTTTTGAACGCCGGTGAAATTACTGCAGTTGTTTCCGAACTTCCCTCCCCATACCGCGTCAGTCCATCCACGGGCACAGCGAGCTTCACAGCTACACCTAGCCACCGCGATCCCATCGGCTATATAAAGTATGCTTGTCTCCCATCAGAAGAAAAAATACAAAGTATCGCCGAGGTATACAGCATTAGTCCTAGGTGGAGCTGCTCTGCTTATTGCAATCTATGACAGCCATGACTAGACTGACGCAGTATTTGAAAAAATTTGATACATTTCTCCCAATCACCACTTCGAAGAACGTTTTTTTCGGTGACCCGCATTCCCAATTCCTGCTCCAAGTCAAACCTCGGTTTGGAGAATTCGGAACATGGAAACAATATGTGGTCCATGCCGGGCTCGCAGAAGCACGATGGGAGACAAGCATAAAATACCAAAAATAATTTTCATGGGACAACTCAAACTTTCATTCACAGAATTACAGGCTAGTGCCTGTTATTATAAGAACGATATTACTATATATGTACTAGTTGGCACTGGATGTGATGTAAAGAAAAACAATGTGTTAGAGATGAACCAAAACAAACAAACACAAATGCGATGTATACTATAACAAGCCCAACAGCCAAAGCAAAGTTAAAGTTACGGCATTAATTATAAAGTTTTTCTATTAATCATCAATATGACAATAGGTTTTGTACTTTATTAACTAACACAAACTGTTTTTGACGCAAACAAATAGTACGAAACTTGTTCTTTATACAATTTACTATTTCAAACATTCAAATCGTAGACATTGTCTAAAGAAAAGACTACAAAACAATTACTATTTCATCAATCTAGTCTGTTCCAAAGTTTACATTTGTATTCAAAATATAGGTAAACTTATCGCGGTCATATAAGGGCAGACAGGGCGATTGCTTGCTTGCATGACAACTAGAAATTATTGGTAAAATGGATACAGAAATGTAACATATTTGTATATTTTTCCATGCACGCAAAAGCTATAAGGTAATTTTGAAAACAGTAAATATTCAAATGGTAATTAACTGAAAAATATATATGTTTCAATCATCTCAATCTTCAAATCGGCTGCTTAACAACTTTGTACTTTATTGTAATTTCGACTGAGCCGCCATTTTGTATTTGTAATAATGTTACATTGTATTGTATTCCAATCATCCTGGCATCTACCACTAAATTCGTGTCTTCGGATTAATGTATAATTTGTTACTAACTCAGCGATGAAGAAAAACATTCCATAAAATTATATTTCGTAAAACGTGTGACCTAAGAAAGGTTTGGTTTTCCTCTGGATTGAGGAGATCTGACGGTAGTCGCTTCTAGTGAAAATCAACATCCCCACATTACCGAATACCGAACGGAATAACTCAAGGAGATTGTATTACGGTCATCTGGCCATTTTTAAGGGTTCCCAACTCACACGGTGGCAACGAACCGACTGAACTATTATTGATGGTCCACTGTCAGTCCATCTGTCTGTCCGTCCGTCATTCACATGGCTATGTCTTTTAGTAATAGTAACTATATAGCAATAGCAACTACTATACTATAATTATAAATAGTCTAATAAATCTATCTATCTATTTATAATCTATCTATAACTTTGCGCCAAATCCCTTGCAGGGTAGGCAGAGATAACCGAGCGCTACGTGACTCGATCCTTACAAACCTCACTCGTTTCTTTAACATTCATTGCTCTTCTCATGCACCGTCGCCGATTTCACCTGATAACACCTGCTGATAAAGCACGATCAATACGGTTATGGCAGGTAAGTTTTGGCTTTCCTCAGCTCCTACATCCTTCTACTTTCGCATTGTATATTTATATCCTAATTAAATATAAATAGCATAGTACTCGTAGTTACTTATAAATAAATAGTAATAATAGCTTACGTACATTATCGTAAATGTAATCTTTGAAATGAATTGCTATGTAGCACACATAAAGATAAATACGAGTACTGACGTTAAAATTATTTAAAATTTTTTAAAGAAATACGAGTACAACAAAGCGATGTCATGTTTACTATTAAAATATATTTTTCGTGCAAATAATTTTTGAACGGTTATCCAGAAATTATCCACATGTCATCATCAACATCCCGATCGCGTCCCATGCCTTCCTTTCGGAGCCCGACGTCCGCTTTCCGAATTCTATTTCTCCACTTCTCGCGGTCTTCGCATCCTTTGAAACCGTTGGCATGTATGTCACTCCTTCACGTCGACGTCAAGCCAGCGCTTCTCAGATCTACACCTTCTACCGGGACCCAGCGGAGGTGGCATGGCTATACATTTGTTTTCCACGGAACTTGCCGGTTTTCTAAAGAAGTGGGCGACGCTCTTGCAGTTTGTCTTATATGTCACGGACTCATGTCCGTGGCATATAATCTCCCGCATTCGTGGTAATCTTCATAGATTACCACGAATGCGGGAGATCTTTAAGCGCTACTTTCGCATGACTCAGTTCAATCAGCGCAGCTTATTTATCTGTGTTACATGCTGCTGCCATTTAAAAGAACATGTATAATTATGTATTCATAAATCTGTCCTTTCAGCTTAATCAGCATTTTAGGGTCACATATGACACCATCCACCTCACACCACTTGGGTTAAGCCGTTGACTTACGTGCCTTGATGTCGCAATCAATGTCACCGGACGCGTGAAGAGCAGGTCCCAAGTTCCTACACCGCACCGTACACTTTACCGTGTCTTCGCCAATGCGAACGTGTGTATATCTGTGGTATAGCAGGCGACGGAGTCGGTCTTCGCCTCATCCAGTTTCTGACCGCCGTTTTCAAGCGACTCTCTCCAAGCTTTCACGCGTCGCCCCCTGTCCGTGTCCGCCAGCGCAATAATACCATATATATGAGTTAATCAACTATATACCAGAAATTATCCATTTATGATTGTAACATAAATGGATAAGAACTCTTTTAAACTGTCTGTAGACAGAGAACGCGAATTTTATTTCGTCAGTAAAGAGGATATTGCTGTGCCTTTCACGTGCGTATCGGGACAGAAGGCGTTTTATTTAGCGCACGATAAGCGCCGAGCCGCCTCAGGTCTTGTGTTATTATACGCAACAGAGTCCTAGCGTGAAAATTTATTTCTCGAGATAAGATTTTTGTTTTATAATGGGGTTTCGACGAATTCTGGCTTTAACAGCATTAACAGCCTTTGTAGTTCTAACAGCACGCGGTCGCCCCGATCTTTTATGATCTTCAACAGAGGAAGTATTGGTATATCTATCGATAGTACGATATATGAACATACAGCTGATACTAAGCTTTTCAAAACTCTTGAATATCACTGACGGCTCCATACTTACTTTGAGCAAGGCAATCACTGCAATGCTATTTTCTTTATCACTCCATTCCATATTGTAATTTGATAATAAACACGAAATAAATATGTAAAACGACGGGAAATCGAAAGAAGTTTTTAACATAATAAAGATGTTATAAATTCAAAATAATTAAACCGTTGAAAAAAGTAAAGTTTCCATGTAACAGTATAGGCCAGACTAGTCATATATCTATCTTTTGCCAATGTGTAGAACTAGCACTAATATGGCCAGATGTTGCCAACTTCGTACGTACGCCACGTATAGGTGAAGTTTTGGTCACTTGGATTTGATGCCCTAAGCTTCGTATATGACTAGGATGCACGATTGTAAATTCCTCCCACAATACTGATTACCAAGAAGTTTCTTGTTGACCTGGGTGTAAACCAAGTGGAGGATGCTTACCTGGTGCGACACTAAGTCTCTTGCAAGTTGCCTAGAGAACTCTGAGCGCTATATGACATAGTCCTTGTGCATTTATAGTCGTATCTTTACAATGTATAGGCGTCATAAAAGCTTGAGAAATACGTTAGTTGAAAATTCCTCGGAGTAAGAGGATTTTGGAAGGAACATGAAGATTCTCACAGTCACAATTCTTTCACTATATACATTTTCCATATTATGTTCATTTTTCACTATCAATCAAAACGCGAAGAAAAAGAAATACAAAACAATTTTCAACGACTCCAACCGAGCTTGATTCCGCCAGAATGGGAAAATGCTAACACTAAGCTAAAACTGTACCCCCTATAGAAACTTGGCTATTGGAAAGACCTAGCAAAAAGGCTGTATACCCTACATTTGACAGCGCCCCCTTGGACAGCCATGGAGTACAGACGTGTGCTCAAAAGTGGCAGCAGTTTTGTGGCAGAGCTTAGTTGTCTTAGTCTTAGGTTGTCTTCTTCAGTTAAACAACAAGCAGTGCGTCAACGCGGGGTATATATTTGATCGGAAGTGCTGCCCAATCCCGCTCCAGCGCGTAAGCACCGGCCAACGTACGCAATAATGCGCATTACAACAGTTCAAACGAGTTCCAATTTGTACACCACGTAAAATATTTTATTATTTACTTTCACAATGTCGATTCAGAGCTCTCCGTTTCATTTCTGATTCTCCTATAAATTGGCTGTACATATCGGACACTTCCGCTACTAGCTTTGGCTCAGATCTTAATTCATATGGAACAGCACGTAATTCAGAGACCACCGGCGAATTTCAGCACTCAGCATAACGAGAATTCGTGTCTCCGAATTCTATTGTAAGTCAAATGAAAGAGATATTAATACATTGACAATTCTGCAAAATGCAAAATTCGAAACCTTATTAAATCCATCATGGCTATCAAGAAGCAGAACGCTGAAATACAACGGGGCATTGATTTTTATCACGCAGATATGAATAAGTGCTTGAAAATGTACACAATCTGGAACAAAAACGGCTTACAAACAGATAATCGCCTCACACAGGAGCAAAATCGTGCAGTTAGCTTACAATGCTTGTTCCCTAACAGTAAATATTCCTAAACAGATACAGAGATACGGTAGTACAGAACCCTACCTGCGCAAGTCACGCTTGGCACAAGAAAAAACAAAAACGATACTTGGTTTTGATCGTATATGTCTTTTGTCTTACATATAACACTTAAATGTTATTGGTGGACAATATCAGACTAAAGCGAGGGTCGTTTTAACCCACAGCAAGCAAAGGGAGTCCTTAAGGGGGGTCAAGCTAACTTTGTCATATATTTGTACTTTATAACTTAGTTATATATGTTAATTGTTTATTTGTTATACATTTTAGTATTTAAGACGAAAATTTAGTTTTTTTTTTGCAGATTAGGTTTAGAATAGCGATCATATAAATACAATCCTTGTCATACAAGAAAGATTTACAATTGAATGAGAAGATAACCAAGATAATGGTGCCTAGAAGAAAGAAGCTGATGTGGAGAGACGAGTGAGTGCAGAGAACAGTGTGAACGAAGTGTTGGAAAAACTTCTAGGCAGCCGGAACGTAATCTAGAAAGCGCAGCTCGCTGTATACAACGCGTGCTAATCCCAACAATAACTTATGGAAGTGAAACTCGGGTATAGCAGAGAGAGCATGAAATTAGAATAAAAGCAGTTGAGATACCAGCATCGCACAAAATTTGAAGTGACCACATTCGCAATGATGATGTTAAACAGAGAGTTGGTCTGAGAGAGAGCGTCGGTGTTAAGATAAGAAAAGCTCAAAAAGTAAAATTGATGTTTCGGAGGACAGGAAGGACGGAACGTGTTTAATGATCTGCAGTTGAGATGTATCGTTAGAATCCTCACCTTATCCTCGGTAAACAGAGACTATGTGTCACACGTTACACAATAAAAACAATATAATTGATTAGGTACTCAACAATATGCAAATTGAAGATAAAAATAGAAATTGAGAATGAAAAGGAAAAATAGTACCTATATAATAAAATAGTGTTCTTAAAAATGTACACATCATGTATTAAAATTACTTTTTAATTACTTAAATATAACATATTCAATTAAGTTTATCCTTCTAAAGTTTTCAAACACTACACTACAATCAAGTACCTCGGAAATATCTGAGCAGTCTCTTAAAATTGTGTAAAATATGATACGAATTGTCGGTACGCTAACTCGAGAATCAAAATGCTACGTCTGGGTGTATCGTTAAGTATATCATAACGATGTACTGTTCGACGAATATGAGAGATACAATACGGCCCAAATAAGAACAAGCCAGTCGAGGATGCATGTTTGCGTTTTGCCTTTTTTACAGCTAATCCGATGCTATTCTGATTTGACTCGCATTTGTACCGAAGATAAAGGGAATGAAAAATAAGTTTAGATGAAATAAAGCGGCGAGTTAGTAAGACCAGTAAGCTATTGAGAAGATGCTGCATTAGCAGCTGGATGATAATGAGAGAAATACACTTGCAATGCAAGTTATGCTAGTTTTGTCACCCAATGTAAATAAATAATGGATCAAAAATATTCTCTGATTGCCGATTCATTAAAAACTTGCTGCTTAAAAACAGTGGAAATTTATTAATTCTGCCATGCCATAAATGCTATACGGCAAATAATCGTGTAAAATCATTTACATGCTTATTTGGCGTACTCATCCACGATCATGAAATTTCTGCCTCATTAAACTATTAAATGATATATTTATTATTATAATAAGGACATAAACAAAGAAATCGAATAGGACATTTTTTGTTGGTGTTAATATTATTTTTGTAATTTGAAAAGAGTAATGTTACTTGATGCAAATATCATTTTTTTAGAAAAGGCTCAGTGGCGTAAGAAAAACATGAGTATCAAATTGAGAATTTACTCGTTTTTGAAGTCGATTAAAAACAATGTATAACCAACGGATTCATTCGGCGACCGCGTCTTGTGGCGCTTGGTTCGCTCTGCCTTAACCGCTAGGGACCTGGGCGAGAAGATATTCATTCATATATGATCTTTAAAAAAAACAAAGTGGTATCAACCGCTCTAGTTAAAATTGTATGTATAAATTCACGCCAGGTCCCTTGCGGGGTAGGCAGAGAGAACCGTGCGCGATAAGACGCGATCCTTACATACTTCACTCGCTGTTTTAACGTTCATAGCTCTTTTCATGCACGCTCGCCGATTCCTAAGGCTTCTGACATCACCTTCTGATAAAACAGGACCAATTTGATCATGATAGGTTAGTCCTGGTCTTTCTCGGCTCCTACATCCTTCCACTTTCGCATTGCATATCTGTTTCGTCATTCTTTCATCCTGCATTCTTTCTACATGTTCGAACCAACGGAGCATGTCTTTTCTTATCTTAACACCCACTCACTTTCAGACCAACTCTCTTTCGTACGTTATCATTACGAAAGCAGTCAGCAAGCGTTATACCACAAATTTTGCGCAGTGCGCGCATCTCGTCCGCATTTATTCTACTTTCATGCTTTCTCTGCCAGACCCAGCTTTCACTTCCATAAGTTAGCGTTGAGATTAGCACCGCGTTGTGTACAGTGTGCTTCTGGCTTAGATTTCGGCTGCCTAGAAGTTCACCCAACGCTCCATTTACGCTATTTCCTGCATCCACTCGTCTCGCCACATCAGCGGTGTACCTTCCATCGCTGCTAAAAGTGCGATATACAAATATAGATATGCTTCCAAGATATACAAACTCATCCACTTGTTCCAACACTACATCATCAACCGTAATCGTAGTGTTCGTTCCGGTTGTCTCTCTTTCAAATCTTCGTTTTCTTCGCATTCAATTGTAAACCTTTCTTCTTACAATCAAAAGTTAAAATTGTGTAACTCAAATAATCTACTGTCACTGGACTATAAAGTTGTTTAGCAAAATATGCAAACATTTTTCTGACGGTCGGAATAAATTTCTAAATTGAGGTATTGCCTTCGGTTCGTTGAATAATGCATCTGTGAAAAGCGCGGGACGAATGTGACGTTCTATTTGAATACAGCACGGCACTTACCGCGGCTGTTCTGGAATATACGATCTATTGTTGAATTGAACACGTTATTTGCTGGCACTGTGTGAGAGTAAACTGTATTTTAAAGTGAACGAAAATGATCTCAGGAATACTACGAATCTGATCTGGGATTCGAACACTACGCGCTGTACTTACTTATTACTTGGTGGATGTGAAAGAATTTGTAATGAATGTGCAATGTGAAGTCTTCCGTAGCATATTACATACTCAATACATATATCGCATTCCTTAATACTACAAATTTGTTTTCAAATTATATTAAGAATTATCATCATATCATATCAATTTTAAGAGCAGTCACAGTCCGAAAATATGTATACAAAAATAAATTGATATGGTGGATTTCTCGAAAAATTTAAATGATACAGCTCATATTCGGAGTTCTTGTTGAAGATAGACAATACAGCACCATTTTCTTACTACTGTTGTCCGATGAAGTTTGTCCTAAAGTTGCTGCTTCATTTTCTATATACTTATCTATCTATAGCTTCACATGAAATCCTTGCGGGGTAGGCAGAGCGAATCGAGCGCCACGTGACTCGATTCTTACTCACCTCACTATATACCTATTTTCGATTAATAGTTTTCTTTGCTTAGCTTCCTATGTTACTATGTTGGCTTCTTGTATAGCTTTCCGTCTTTGTTCATCTTGTTTTGGTGACAAATTGGTTCACTGTTTCATTTCGTACATTAATTTTAAAATTTAATTGTTTATTCCATCTACAATCTATTATCATCCACCTCATCAGTTTGATCAGCATGGCAGCTAAAGTGTATGGAAAAACCATTGAAAGGCGAATGAGGGTGAAATCCGATGGAATGCTTTGGAAAGCACAGGGTGGATTTCGAAGCGGCAGAGGATGTACGGATCAAGTTTTTTCACTCCGCAACATCGTAGAGAAGCATCTGGCTTTAGACCAGAAGGTTTTCTGCGGGTTTTGCACTTTGAGAAAGCATTTGATAGGGTCGCGCGAAAGAATCTCTGGAACATTTTGCCCGGATATGGGGTTGACGGTGACCTACTCCGTGCTGTGCAATCCACTTATGAGGACTGTACAGCATATGTGCGGGTGGAGGGCAGCTTGTCGCCCTGGTTTAATGTCAATATTGGTGCCAGACAGGGATGCGTGCTGTCGGCTCGGCTGTTCATCCTGTATCTGGACAGTTATCTTCAGAGAATAAGAAATATGAATGTGGGAATGCGAATGGGTGACTTAATGGTCAACTGCCTGCTTTATGCAGACGACGCGGTATTAATAGCAGAATTACTATCCGAACTGCAAACACTAGTTACAACAATGAAAGACGATTGTATGAAGAAAGACTTACAATTGAATGCGAAGAAAACCAAGATAATGGTATTTGAAAGAGAGACACCCAGAACGAACACTAAGAATATGGTTGATGATGTAATGTTGGAGCAAGTGAATGAGATTGTATATCTTGGAAGTGCTTTTAGCAGCAATGGAAGGTACACCGCTTATATGGAGAGACGAGTGAGTGGCGGGAATAGGGTGAATGGAGCGTTGGGTAAACTTCTAGGCAGCCGAAATCTAAGCCAGAAGGCACAGCTCGCTGTACACAACGCGGTGCTAATTCCAACCCTAACTTATGGAAGTGAGAGCTGGGTATGGCAGAGAGAGCATGAAAGTAGAATAAATGCGGTCGAGATGAGAGCTTTGTGCAAAATTTGTGGCATAACGCTTGCTGACCGCGTTCGTAATGAAGACGTGAGAGAAAGAGTTGGTCTGAAAGAGAGTGTCGGTGTTAAAATAAGAAAGAGCTTGCTCCGTTGGTTCGGACATGTAGAAAGAATGCGGGACGAAAGAATGACGAAACAGATATACAATGTAAAAGTGGAAGGATGTAGGAGCCGAGGAAGACCGAGACTAACCTATCATGACCAAATTGGTCGTGTTTTATCAGAAGGTGATATCAGGAGTCCCAGGAATCGGCGAGCGTGCATGAAAAGAGCTATGAATGTCACAGAAGCGAGTGAAGACGTTCCGATTTTGGTGGGACGTCCCGATTTTTAAATCAAAATTAAATGTCCCGCGCGGGACAGACTCAGTACCGCTTTTCTAAGGTAACTCGACCGTGTGTGCTGAGGAAGCGCAGCGCAAAATTGTACAGATACCATTGCACAGAAATGTCACCATTAAAATACATTTTTTATGGCTATTTTTGCTACCTATTATCACGTAAACGTAGGTTCAAAGTCCTGACTTGACAAAAAAAATCTAGCAACGCTGACTCTTACGCATGTATGTGCGTGTTTATAATAAAATACATCTTAGTAGCCTGTATATTGACAGTAGAAATATGGATTGCCGGTAAAAGTGTTTTGTACGATGGTCCCATAGAGATTCACACTATAACGGTTCTGATATGTAGGCCAGCTAAAAAATAAACGGCTGCAACCGTACTGTCAATTTTTGAATACTACTTCCACTGTTATAACCGATGCCGCCCGCAAACGTGTTGAACATTCATTTTTGTATGTGAGCGAAAAACGTCTACATTCCTGGCCTTCGTAATTTGTCTCGATTTCTCTTACGCGGCTTGAATATCTCACATCCATTCCAAATCGATATATGAATTCGTCATCAAACAGTGGGAACAGTTTCAGATCTAATCTATCAACATGGGAAAAAATTGTAACCCTGATATCGTACGAAATGGATGTCTCTTGAATGACATTATGATTACAATTTATTTTGAATCATTTTCAACTTAGGAAGGAGAAAGTTCTTGTATCAACTGATTTATGTTTTCACGCCGTATATTTTCCACATTACTAAATTTGATTAGCAACTGTTTTTTTTTTAATGAGAAGATCAATTCATTCTTACATTGAAGTTGCATCTTATTCAACCTTCATTATGTGGCAATATAACTAAAAATAAATAATATGTGTAGCAATTTTCTATTCTCACAGGTATTATACCGATCATTTGATAATCGTGCGCGGGGATGTAGATCTAACGTATAGCACCCCTTTGAGTAGATTAATGATAACACACCCGCCTTGACCTTCTCATGGGAATATTGATACAACCATTATACACACCAGCAGGTCTCGGCAAGTATTGGGACTATTGCGAATTATTGGGCTATCGTAATAAGATCGCGAGGGATTATCGGTACTGGGTTTACAAAAGAGGGATGGATACCTGCCATAACTATCACATCTGATTGTTCTTTCCGGCGGACGGTGGCTCCTGAGTTACTGAATGAACCTCCGGAATGTCGAGAGGTGTGCGCTTTCTTGCGGCATTATGCCCTTTAACACTTCCAATCCTGGAGCATATTGCTCTATTGACTCCACTCTGGACGACTCTATAAGACCAATTAAGACAAACCCGAGTTGAGAGTACCTGCGGGCGATTTAAAGTATCCACTCCGACCGACAAAGACACGCCGGAAACGAAGGCCCTGATTGACTCCCTGGAGTAGTCAGGTACCCGTGGTGTCATTACTCACCAAATGCTCTCCACAAGCTGCCCTGTGGCAATGTTTTAATTATTATTATAAATCTCATAGCAGCCCGCCTGGAGAAGCACCTCCACCTCAAAGAAAACTGCAGCCGAATAACTACCACCTACAGGGTTGTTGTGTTCCTGCGTGTGAGTAAGATCACTAGTAAGCTCCTAAGGAGTTGTGATAGCCCAGTGTATAAAGAACCGGCTTATTGACCAACAGGTCCCCGGTTCAAATCCTGTCATGCACCACTAAATTTCGGATTTATGTACATATTAGGTAAAGGAAAACATAGTGAGGAAATCCGCACATCTAAGTAATTATATATCAAAATACTTATAAGAAAGGTCTGGATTTTCCCCTGGGTTGTGGAGGTCTGACAGCAGTCGCTCCATGTAAAAAATAATGTCTGCCATATCCATAGGGTTAATACCGGACCCCAATCTTAATGGATTAGGAAACGGGATAATGCTAGGTAGAAGAAGAAGAGACTGTTAGCTGAGCTATAATAGTCAACCTTTTCAACAAAACCTGAAAGCTACAGGCTAATCTAATAAATCCTCTAAATTGAATTAAACAATTTTTAACGGAAGTCTTCCTGCGACCACGGATGCTGCAAAGCATTCGAAACGTCAGTCAAAATTGTTTAATTCAATGTGTAACAATCGCGTAAACCTAAGAAAATTCCTCTAAATCTCATTACAATAACCCGATAATTTCACACATATTTGCAATAGTCCCAAAACCTGCCGAGATCTGCTAATATGATTACATCGATATCCCCTGGAGCAGGTCACAGCGAGTACACTTCATTACATCAATCTTCTCGAAGGGGCCTCTACTTGTGACTGTACTACTCTACTAATGACCCGATTTAACGCTCTTGAATAAAGAAAAGTAATACTACATTAATTAATATATTATGATGTTATTTTACACAAGTTAAATTCTCAGGCAATTTCGACACCTGAAGCAAAATATCCTTGCAATAGCTGCTGCTATCTCTAATCTGGCCATTTCTGCTATACGTGTTTTGCCTCTTCAATCTCTCTACGTTAGCTTTGCAATACGTTATTAATGATTAATATTCTTGGCCACTTCCATCTTCCGTTCCAAAATTGGTTTAGGCAGAGATGACTACAGCAACAGTTGCATCTCTCGCATCTCCATACCTTTTGTTTTTCAGATACTGGATATACAGAGATTACTGACGGTGGCCAATTGCAGAGACGACTAAATCAGGGGTAGAGATAGCCATAACACTCGTGATAGCAGCAACATGAATCTAACAAAGGTAGTGTGCGAATGTCGACTGGCACCAGTTCGACGGAAACCAAAGAATCTCTAAAAACTTACCGTTGTCTCCCGGAAGACATGGATGAATAGACATTCGCCGGATCGTCGACCAATACTGCTTTTTACCGATTCCTGTCGCCATTCGAAAACCTTTTCGATCCCAGTGTGTCGGTTCTTCGAGATATAGGGCCTGTACGCCCAATAATATGTATTCATTCTTCGATCTATCTCACAGGGAAATTTCGAGCATGGTTCCCTTCATTGCACGCTGTGCAATTATGAGCTTTTTCCATGACAACAGAAAAAGCTATATTCAAGAAACATCGAACAGCAGGTAAACAAAATACTGATTTAAAAATATACCGTAGCTATAATGTAAAACTGTTGTGGGGATTCTAAGTAAAATCCAAGATTCCGATGTAGCAGTAATTAAAATAGACATTTTCATACATAATATAATTAGTTATCTTAGTTAATCCAGCGGGCTATATCTGGGTTAAACTATCGCTTTGTAATGGGATTATAGAGCATATAGATCTTTACATAATTATTCATTGAATTTGGCTATTAGGTATATGATGGAAACTACAGTTAGGCAATTTAGGGATGAAAGTGGCTTACGATTATGTTCAGAGCCAAAGCTTACCTTATCGACATACAGCGTATCAATAAACAAACGAGATTCTTGACAAAGAGAGGTAGGGCACAGTAATGATATTTAAGAATACTTGAGAAGTCAAGAAGGCAGTCAAATCGTTGTTCCTTGGCTGTAGGGTCGTTGTTTCTTCCAAGTAAGTAAGTTAACGAAGATACTAGTAAGAAGGTATTGTGTCAGAAGCGGGGTATAAATGCGACAATTCTGATGTTGCAAACGTCTGTAGGCTACGGTAGCCGCTATTCAAGTAAACAGTATGTTTGTTTGCCTTCACGTGGTAAAAGGTTAAATATAGTTTAACGTTTTAATGAATGAATAGGTAGGAGAGGAGTGAGTAAACAGATAGGGTACAATCCGACGGGGAAGTACCTCCACCTCACGAGAACCAGAACCAAATAATAACTGCCAAGAGAGTTTTTGCGCTCCTACGAGTGAATACGGAACCATTTTACATCATATGGGCCGTATTTGACATAGCAAAGAGTACTGTGTGTAGTGCAAATATAACTTCTGGGTTAATATATCAAGCAAGCAATAAATGTGTCAATCTATCGCGCTGTAAAGAGATACAATTCGTAGGTCTAAAATATCATTTAACGGCGCTATGATCTATTATAAGTGCAATACATGCATTGACTACCTAACTACCGCTACCGTAATGCTACCAAACATCTACCTATTTGCGCCACAGCATCTTTCAAAAGAGATTCTGTGATGTAAATCTGTATGCATGAAAACGAGGAGGAGAAAGTGAACTTGTGGTCATATTTGACTATAGGTATCACGCAACAGTACAGAAATATGTTGACGTGATAAGCCTTGCGACTCCCACGCAACTTTGTCCACGCTTGAAGAAGCACGGGAGTGAAAGGAAGGACTAAAAATGATATGACAGAGGAAAAAGCATCACATTAACTTATAGACTGCGATGAAGTAATTTGTAAGGAGCACTGAATTGTAGTTTGTACGAAAGTTTCTTTTAACAAAGTGCAAGACCTGCACTTATATAACAGTGCAGTTAGCAGACCCATAGCAGCTAGTGGAATATCTATAGCGATAGAGAGAACCAATTTTTTTTATATACTGCATCAGGTAGTACACAAAAATATATCCCGTTTGACATATAGTGGATTGTAAAACAAAAAAAATCGCGCGTTGTCATCTGAGTTCTTAGCCGAGTAAACCGAGGGTTTCCCACTCTCCTTGCGTGTGATGCAATTTCGCCGCGATCGCGAGGCTGCAACAATCATCATCTCAGCCTATATTCGTCCACTGCTGACCATAGGCCTACCCTCTAGAGTGCCACTCGTCTCTTTCCTGTGCCACCTGCATCCATCAACTCCCTGTAAACCTCTTGAGATCGTCGCTCCATCTATTGGGGGGTCGTCCCATACTGCGTGTACCAGTACGAGGACGCCATTCGAGAACCTTTCTTCCCTAGCGATTGTCGGTTCTACGAAGTATTTGGCCGGTCCACTGCCACTTCAGCTTGCTTATCCTGTGGGCTATGTCGGTTATCTTAGTTCTACTGCGGATCATTTCTGATATCATCTATGCTCATTTCTGATTCTATCACGCAGAGAAATCACGAGCATAGCGACCATAGCACGCTGAGCGACCTTGAGCTTTCGCCATAAGTCCGCAGTGAAGGGCCACGTCTCAGTTCCGTATATCATCATTGGCAACACATACTGTTCGAAGAGCCTACTCTTCGGGAATTGAGGTATTTTGGATAAGAATATGTGTAGAAGTTTCCCGAACGCTGCCCATCCTAGTTGGATCCGTCTGTTGACTTCTCGGTCGAAGTTGGACTTACCTAACTGAATAACTTGCCCTAGGTAGACATATTCGTCGACAACTGCCAGCTTAGTGCTTCCACAACCGTGACCGGCATAGGTGTAACATGGACATTCGACATGATCTTAGTCCCGTCCATATTCATCTTGAGACCTACCTAGTTGGAAACACTATTGAGGTCACTGAGCATAGCGCTTAGTTCCTCCACCAATTTAGCCATGAGAACTATATCGTCGGCAAATCGAAGGTAAATGATGTATTCGCCATTGATTTTTATACCGTATCCTTTCTAGTCCAAGAGCTTAAAGACATCTTCCAATGCTGCGGTGAAGAGTTTCGTGGATATAACATCGCCCTGTCTCACATCTTTTTGCACTTGGATCGGTTTCATACTCTGTTCCTGTACTCGGATACACATCGTTGCCCTACTGTACAAGTACTTCAACGCCAAAGTCAATTCGACATCGCTGGAGAGACTGTAGCATCGCCCATGTCTCAAGGGATTCAAAGGCTTTTTCGTAGTCCACATACGCCCGACATAATAGCAGATTATACTCCTCAGTCTCAGTCTCCTCAGTCGCAACAGTCGTAAATAACTAAAATGTCTGTATCTGGCTAAATAATTTCGTCATCGTCAAAACTTCAAAATCATTTGAAAGCTTATCAAATAGAGCTGCTAACTACGTAAAAAACATATCTACATCATCATTTAGTTTTTTATCGCTGGTAAAACATGTCGAAACCTAAGATTTTCAGGCAACTTTCAAGATCGAGCGTTTCTTTGAAAAATCGAAAGAATTTAACAACTTTTAATTAAATATTAAAACGAAATCAATAACGAATATTTTTATGTATAAGCTATTGAAAAAATATTGAAATCATTTGAAAGCTTATCAAATAGAGCTGCTAACTACGTAAAAAACATATCTACATCATCATTTAGTTTTTTATCGCTGGTAAAACATGTCGAAACCTAAGATTTTCAGGCAACTTTCAAGATCGAGAGTTTCTTTGAAAAATCGAAAGAATTTAACAACTTTTAATTAAATATTAAAACGAAATCAATAACGAATATTTTTATGTATAAACTATTGAAAAAATATTTACAATACTCGCCTGCAACACAAACGCCTTCGAAGGGCACTGCCAAAAAATATATTTTTAGTTTATTGACTCCGGAAGCCTATCGTACTTATAGTAGCAAGAAAGCATTACATTTCTTGTTTAGTAATTCCAAGTAAATTAAATATTAAAACACAAAATACTGACACTCAAGATAAAACAGTCAAATTCACGACTGGCGCACAACAACCCTCTAATGAGTTGTTATATGGCTGCAGTTTTCTGTGAGATGGAGGTACTTCCCCAGACGGGACACTTCGATGCACTAGACCTCTCTCAAATACGCCCAGGCAACAGACATGTTCATGCCCACAAATCCTAGTCATGTGTGGGAACGGAACCCACGAGCGCTGGTGTCAGAGTAACGTAACAGCGCGTTTCACCACTGCCCCACCGAGCTCGTCAAAAAGATGAAGTTAGCTCTAAAGATCTATTTACACCACTTCCATCTTCGTTCATAACATAGAAACTGCTGTAGACTTCTTCCAGCGCTTTTGACGAGTGACATTGTTGTTTTACTTGAAATTTTTATAATTCAGTATAAAATTAGTTTTGTGTGAAAATTTCGATAGTATTTTGTAACATAATTCTTCAAGAAAACCTTGTAAAAATCACTATCGTTTTACGGGTGGTATTTAAATTGGGTTGATTAGGTCTAGGTACCCTTCCCAAGTATTTTTTCAGCACAGTTCCTGAAGCTGGAACATTGAATTAAGATTTTCAAATGATTCTAAAACTGAAGACTTTGACATTGGCATAAAGTAGCAACACTATTGCCATATATATTTAAAAAAACTGCTGTATTTGAGTAGGAGTTAGCAGTTTTATAATGGATGATGATGATGAATAAATTAATCGCATGTCAATGTATTGAGTACGAGTAGAATATCTAGACAAAACTTAAAAAGATACTTGTTCTTATAGGATTGGACAAATCCTTATCAATCTTTACTATTTGTAATTGTATAGACTTTGAATGGATTGAGTATATTTATGGTATGTTCATGTATTAGTTTACACCAGGATTGTTTCTAGAGAAATCCTAAAAGGACACTTGCTGTTATCGGATTGATCTAGTCCTTATCAGTGCTGATTATTCGTCAGTCACTGCTCTCCAACTCAGAAGATAAGTCAGTCACAAAATTCCGATTCCATTAAACCGTTCCAACTAATCGTCCGACACTACCAAGATTAATGAATAATTCCTTCATGAGTAGTTTAATATTCTTGGTTGAAACAAAATCTACCATATTTACAAGCCACTAAGTATAAAATAGGTTAAAGGATTCATTTGTAAAGTTAAATAGTTTGTACAGATCAATGTTCACCAGACTTCAGACTACGGATTAAGATTTGACATGTTTGCACAAGTGACGCCTTGAAGAGCAGACCCTTGTCATTTGTTCAATGTCCACTAATATACTCTAACGTTATAATAGATGAAGAAACCAGCAAATAAACTCGCATTTGTGTGTGTACGCCGTTTTCTAGAGCTCCTGGCATGACCTTCTGATAAAACCCTGTATCTTGTAAACGTTAGAATATTCTTCTAAGCCAGTAAATATTTTGTTACTTTTGAATCTAAGGTATCTAACCATCGACAGCAGCGACAGGTTTAACTGGAAAAAACATGTTAACAATATATAGGTATGCACCAGACTGTACAATTTCGTTTAAGCTCATCGCAAACTGAAACTAGTAGTCCTCAAAGAAACTGCGCTATTGGGATGTCACGAATAAGTAGCAACCACCCTGTGTTATAGTTTGGTCATTTTAGTTTAGTCGAGTAGAGTTATAAAAAAGGTCGACTTAGGAAGTTCGTTAGATGTTAAACTGGTTCCATTTAAACTATATTTCTTATTGCAAAATAGCTTTAAGGGTGCAAAAGGATATTCACATTTAGCCAAAGCTAACGCCGGCGTTTTGTACTCTGCCAACCAGCAAACAATGCTATGGTGACATGTGATGGCAACACATATTTAATCAGATTTGTCCTATGAAGCATCTTCGAATTCTAATTATACACGAGGGTATACAAGCATACGGCCCACCAGATGTAAACTGCTTAGGAGCTTATTGGTAATTCCACTCGCTCGCAGGAACACGACAACCCTCCAGGGAGTTGTTATTTGGCTGCGGTTTTCTGTGAGGTTTACGTACTAACCCAGTTGGGCTGCTTTAATGCGATACCTCATAAATGTTCGTTTTCGGTGTGGGAACGAAGCCCACGTCCGTTGGTGTACTACCGAGGTCGTCAATAGAGTAAGATTAGATTAGCTTGCAAGGTGCAAATAATGTAGCGCACCTTATATGAAGCTGTTACCATAAGCGATTACAGTGCAATAAGAATGCGCCTTATACTTATAAAAAAAAATTTTTTTTCGTTATCACTCTGATACATCTAACATGAACCCAACAATCCGTCATTTATTATAATAGAGGAAGGTCTCCTATACTAAACTTATGTATGACTGAAACAGCAATTCCAATTAGTATCTTTGCAGCGATAATTGAACACATTGATAACTGAAATGGCACATCACTAATTGATCACCAAATGTGTTACATAAATCATCATTATTTCGTAATCTCTATATACGAGTAAATCAATCACAGCGCGTACAAGAAGGGATTAAGGTATCAAACGCTTTCTCCAAGAGTGGATTAATCCGACTAGATAGAAATGAATATATATGTATTGTGTACGTACAAAGGCTCATATAATATTATGGTGAGATATTGGGGACCGCCGACTTTCGTATATGTATATTATATATTTATATTAATAATAAATTGACTTCTGGTCGCGACTTTGTCCAGATGTCATTTTTACACACTGTCATTCATCAGGGTCCAGACTATCTCCCATATTTCATAGAAAAATAATTTCCTTGGAAGATGCTCTCGTTGAAAGCACGCTTGGATTTCTTGTTCACTGTGGAAAATACGCACTGGAATCAAAAATAAGTTGTTCATGATACTATGTCTATGTCAAAGTCTATGTCATTATTTCACGTTTGTACAACGCTCCTACGTGTTCATGGCCAAATAAAGCTGTCAAGTGTAGCCGGTTCAAATCCTGACATGTACCACTAAATTCGTGTTTTAGGATTTATGTACATAACCCGTACGTCTAAAAAAATATTTTAAAGATACCAAAGACGTGTGACCTAACCTAAGAAAGGTCTGGTTTTTCCGCTGGATTGTGGAGATCTGATGTCAGTCCAAGTAAAATCGGTATCTTTGCGTAATCCTTATGGTAGGCGTCACTATTCCTAATGGGTTAGGAAACGCGATAGCGCTAAGAAGATTTGTTTAAAATTTGTGTCATTTGATTTCTAGTATAAGTAAAACCTCATTTTCATTGAAGTTTAAAACTTCAGCTATATAATGGTACCGGCTCTCAATAACACATTGCACCGTAATTAAATTGAAGCCACTGTATTAACTGGATCTGTAAAGAGAGAAATAAGTTTTTGTGGAACAAATTCCATTGACTCCCAGTGACCTATTTCAATTTATGAGGGTACCGATCCTTTGAGAGTTTGCTTCCTCACGACAATAAATAAGTCGCCAAGTTAAACTCAAATTTGCTGGGTTTGACTTGCGGCAGTTTGCTTCTCCCAGTGCAAGCACCACGCAGCCCGTTTAATTTATTGCCGTCAACTAAACTGGGTAAGAAAAATCGTATATAAAGAAGTATTATTATCTATATATATATATACAATACTATATATATATATATATATATATATATATATATATATATATATATATATATATATATATATATATACAATACTATATATATATATACAATATAGTACAACTGTTGCTCTGTAAAAAATACGGACGATATCCGTTTCGCAATGGACCTATCGCATGTCACTATTTTGTGTTTGCTAGACTACTTTAGTAACGCATTCAACACGGTCGATTTCGATATACTGTTAAAGCGATTACGTTCTCTTAACATATCTCCTACAGCAATTGACTGGTTTTAATCTTACCTTATGGTCGTCGACTTTAATTTGGGCTTCGCAAATATGATCATGTTTGCAACTTCACACTCAGCTCATGTGGCTCCCTGTCAGGTTACATCGTAATTGGCATATTATCTCTCTTCTATATAATAAAGAAGAGAGATAATGTACCAATCTCTTCAACCCTGTTTCTCCCAGCTACTTGAAGGACGTTTTATTTATCTCGGTGAGGTACGGGATCGTTGTCCTTGCAGTACACGCAGTATTCTTTCCCTTCGTCTAATAACACCATCTCACTCTTCACAATATTACTCTAAGTCCTTCTCGGTACGAGCTGTGCAACTCTGGAACGCCTTGCCTATTTCTATATGCAGTGCACAATTCTTAGCCTTCTTTAAAAATATGGTAATATCTCACTACCTTTCTGTGTAACTATGGTACTATAGTATATATTTACTTGTCAAATCCTTATGTAAATATTTTTGTATATTCTTGTCTTCTGTCAAGTTTTTTACTATTTTTTAATTTGTTTGAATATGTGTTTATAAGCATTAAATAAATAAAAGTGAAAACTGTACTATAATAAAAGCGCCACCTACCTACTTTATGCATATGATTGTTTCTTTTCGTGTCGTATGGTTGTCTGGAACGATCGCTTTAGCTATATGACCGCATATTGTACATTTGTTTATTTTTTTAAGTGTGTTCTATATGTATTTGTTATTGGTGCAGTATATTTACTGCATTATATTCTATTGTTTTTTTTTTATATTCTCATGAACGAAGTCACCTGCAAAAGCAATTACTTAAGACTAAACAATTACAGGTAATTTGATCTAAACCAGCTACGAAGCATGTTATTCTAACGGGTTGCATCTATAGCGCCTGAGGATATCTGATGAAGAGACGAAACACGTATGGCATATACCCATATGCTGTAAATGTTTTTGATGATGACGGGTATTCGCAACCGCAACCGCTGCAACCGAGGCAGAAATTACTGGAGCAGCCATTTTTTTATACAACGTCGGGGGGCATAGAAGCATACGGCCCACCAGCATTTACCGTAGCCTATTAACGCTTGTAATATGGTCAGTTTTATTGCTTGCGCGATGTCTCATCTGCTGCTAACACAGCAACTCCTTAGGAGTTTACTAGTAACCTCACTCACACGCAGGAACACAACAACTCTCTAGGGAGTTCTTATTTGGCTGCGGTTTTCTGTGGGGTGGAGGTACTTCCCCAGACGGACTGTTTTGATGCGCCCTACGTCTCTTAAATTGCGGCGACGGCATGCATGCATGGATGTATGGCAGTGGGTGGGAGCCGGTCGGCAATAGTTTGCATGAAATGCTATTTTGTGCAGTCAATATGGTATAAAATAGGTCGATTATTAAAAAATTTTGAATAACAACCGATCAGGCTGAAACAGGATGCATTCGATGGGGAAAAATGTGTAGACAAAAGGACCCCAAATTATTTTTGTTCACAACTTATTTCCCCTATTCGGCAGTATTATTCAATTATTTTCTCTCGGGGGGGAATAGGTTGTGGACAAAAATAATTTAGGATCCTTTTGTCGACATATTTTTCCCCATTGAATGCATCCTGTTTCAGCCTGATCGGTTGTTATTCAAAAAATTTTAGTAAAAAATACCGTATTGACTACACTAATTAATTACTAAACAATTGCAATAAGAATCATTGAAATCGGACAACGCGTTTTTAATCTAGAACATGACAATGAAACAAGCAACATTTTTAGTAAAGATTACTTTATTTTTTAATTAGATAAAGTCCAGTCAAGTCTTTTTTTTAGCTGTAATTAACTGAACATTTTCCATAATCCGCATTGCTATGTTATTAACATATATCTATGGAGCTGCATCTTCACGCCAGGTCCCTTACGGGATCTTAATTAACACCGATACTCTCTTTCAGACTAATTTTCTTTCTTACATCTTCATTACGAACTTGAGCTATAAGCGTAAGGCCGCAAATTTAGCGCAATGCTCGCATTTCAACCACATTTATTAAGTACACAATTTGACCATAAACAATTGATTCTAAGCATTGTTTGGTTCTCGAGAATTTAAGAAACGTTGGAAACTAAATTATTGTGCTGGACGTACAGTGATTCAGAAGAGCTATTGAACTGTTTGGAATAGCACTAGAGATTGCTTATTACACTCCTAACATTAGAATACAGATATAATAGTGACAATTAACAAATTTTTCTTATGTAGTGTAAGTGCCTTAAGTTTTAGTACCATATTTCACGACAAATCAAGCTGTAAAGTTGCCCACAGGACAGGCTTAGCCTAGTGTGGGAACTAAATCAATTTCATATTTTATGTAAAAAAAATCTGTCAATAAATATTATTATTATATTGATAGCCCAACTAGTCCCCGATTAGAACCCTGGCATTGTGATAAAACCACCGTAAGGACCCGTCGGCTGCCTCGAGCTACGAAGTCTACGTTGCCACTAATCTAGTCTAAGCCGTGTTTATAAACTTGGTGTCAAGCTTACAAGTAGTTATTTTGAGTGATCGTCGTACCTCACCGAGATAAATAAAACGTTCCTTCAAGTAGCTGGGAGAAACAGGGTTGAAGAGATTGGTACATTATCTCTCTTCTTTATTCTATAGAAGAGGGAAGGGAAGAACAGGGAGCCACATGAGCTGAGTGTGAAGTTGCAAACATGATCATATTTGCGAAGCCCAAATTAAAGTCTACGACCATACAGGTAAGATTGAAACCAGTCAATTGCTGTAGGAGATATGTTAAGAGAACGTAATCGCTTTAACAGTATATCGAAATCGACCGTGTTGAATGCGTTACTAAAGTAGTCTAGCAAACACAAAATAGTGACATGCGATAGGTCCATTGCGAAACGGATATCGTCCGTATTTTTTACAGAGCAACAGTTGTACTATATTGTATATATATATATATAGTATTGTATAGTATTGTATATATATATATATATATATATACAATACTATATATATATTATTATTTTATTTTAAGATCGAATTATAACGCGTAATTCAGGAGTAATTGTTATGGTTTTAAGCATTTAGAGTTAGATCAAATTGTCATACTATGTTACAGAGTCAAGATTCAACTAAGATAGATTATTTATTTTATAGGCTTCAGAATTTTTACTGACCAAACACGTTCAAGATTGGAACCTTTGAATATGTCAAGTTGGCGCAATATTTTATTTTAACAGGGCCCGTGAATTTATTTCTCCTTCCGTACGTACTTGAAAGTTTCGCGATTAGTATATACTAACTGCTGTTAATATACCAATCACGAGTTAGGACAAGAAGTCTTGTATATATTTGCATACACTTCGTGCGCTGATTACACTTTTCAGTGTATAGTGGAATAGTTGTATTGCAGGGTTGTTTCCACATATATTCTTAATAAATAATTCTGCAAGTTGAAAGCGACTAAGGTGCAAAATGCAGGCCGGGTTGGCAACAGTGATTCCCCCACTTGGGAAGCTCAGGAGAACCCGGGGGTCTCTGATTAGTTAATTCGACATGCATGAACAATTTACGTCCCAAAATACTCGCGAATTGAAACAGGTACAATATTGTTTTAGTAATGATAAGATCCCCTCCACTCGAGTGTAGCAGATCGACCTGAAATTCCGGTCTCACTATCAATACGACACGCACAGTCACAGTTTGAGAACCAACCCTTCGCCCAAGCAAGTTCCACCAATATCGCCTTTATATTATATAATCAATTATATATAGTTACTCCTGTATCGTCACAGCATATACCACAAAATTTCTGTTTTTGGATACGTAACCTAAGAAAAGGTCTGAGTTTCCCTCTGCGTTGTGGAGTTCTGATGCAGTCGCTCCATGTAACAATTAGTACCTTCGCCAAATCCTTAGCCTTAGGTAGCGAACCCCGCCGCCGAAACGGGATAATGCTAAGAAGAAGAAAAAGTTGATCATAAACATTGTACAAAATTAACAACCAATAGTACAGAAAATTGCTTTAGCTGGTAATAATTTCGGAATTCTGATAGCAATTTATCAAGATCGAACATTATTGAACTACCCGTTAAAAATCCGCGTTGCAAAAAAACGTTATTAAGGAACTGGCATCTCTGAAGCACAGCTGGGTATTCGGGAAATAATACATTTACTTGAATAAAATATCGCTTAATTTCCAATACCTCGACCCTCGATTCATCTTAAAATCGAAAGTATTATTAAGGTGAAAAAAACTTTTTATGTCTTTAGGAGATTGGTTTTGGCTGTAGGAACTGAATCATTAAAATGTACGAGCTTAATACCTTTAACGAATTCAGAAATTTGAAAATCTTATTTATATGAAAAACGTGACAAAATAGAATAACATTTAGAAATAATAACACTGGTCAACAAAAAATACTTTTTAGATGTAACAAGAAAACATTTAACCAATTATCATTAGAACAAGATTAAGGATGATACAATTGATATTAGAAAATTCGGAATAATTTTATAGCAAATCCTATCATTTTTTTACTTTTTAATAAATAATAAACATAAGTTTAAATAAAAAACATCATTTTAGTGAACTAAATGAAATAATCTATAGTTTTATAGCGTTATTATGAATGTTTATATTATCATTTTGTTCTATTTTTTGATTCAGAGAGTTCCTGTTGTAAAGTTCATTTAGAAATCCGTTAGTAATACGTGAGCTGTCCTTAGCCTGTGTCTTCTTATGTTGTAACAAAACTTATCAGGAACATTGTTGTATTTCAGGTCATTTATTCGAGAATCATTTAACTCGGAAAATACAAAACACAACCGCTAGTAAAATACACAGTTACCTCCTAAAAATATGCCAAAATGATACAGTAACTGTACAGTTGATATCTGAAACACAAAAATAGACCTGATATGATGTATTTCGAAATTGGTAAGCAAAGGCAAAATTGTTACAAAATTTTGTTGACCAGTGTCCAGTGAAAAGACAAATTGTGTAATAATTTCGGAATTATACTAAAACTATACTAAACTCCTGCCCCCTTCGTATATAATTTTATAACATTATACGACAGCAAAACTATTTTGTAAAACTTTGGCAGGCAAACAAGAATACAATCCATCTGATATAAAATGAACGCTTGCAACATAGGGCGTGACTTGGACTTCGGCGTAGACTTAAGCAAGCGAGCTTGACTTCAAAACGGCTTGCCACATATATAAAACTGACGGCAGCGAGCACGTCTTAAATTTGCACGCACCCATATTAATTAACACTGCTAATACCGCAACGTCTCCGGATTTTAATGATAACCTCACTCACTCGCAGGAACCATTCCTCCAAAGAAATATCATTTGAATCGCAGACTACTGTAAGGTGAGGCAGTACTTCCTCAACCAGGCTGCTTGCCTCTCTGTCCCACGAGACTCGTTTGTTAATCAACAATGTGTAACGTACTGGTGAAATTGTAAAGTTTACGGTGAACAAATACGGCCGTAATATTTGTACATATAACATGTGGTGTAAACATAGATGTCAACTTCTACAATTGATCATGATAGGCGACTTTAAGGTAATGGATGGATTGAATGAAAGGATAGACAGATTGAATGAAGATATACGCTTGGAGACGCAAAAATCCTAGTTTAGGAATATCAGGACGCGGGCTAGAAGTCAACGCTGAGCAGTTGTTTTGATTAGCAAATCTCCAACTCAAGTGAAGGGAGTGAAGGCACTTTTCGAAGAAGAATACATAATAGATGGAGTAGAGATAAGTGTGTATGTTTATGATAAGTGGCACAGTGGTAAACCGATTCATTTACCACCTAAGTACTTAAAATACGGATGACTTGTTCTTTGTCTAAACTGCTTTATGTACTTCTCACACCAATTTCATTCGCGAACAAAACTATGGAATCATCTACTTGTGATTTAGAAGATTACTAAAAATGGAGCCATTTAAATTTTATGATATTAAAATTCAAAAAATCAGTCGGCAACTAGTTTACGGGTACACATCTCCGCTAAATTGAACCGTTGACTTTGGATGATAATGCGTACTACCTCTACAGAACAGCGCAAATTGTTACTGTCGATGTTCAGCAGATAAGTTCGTGAGGTAGGTAGCTGCCAGTGAGTGGACTTCAGCGTAGACTTAAGCAAGTGAGCTTGACTACAAAACGATTTGCCACAGATCTAAAAATGACGACAGCATGCACGCCTTAAATTTGCTCGTACCCATTTTAATTAAGAAGCCGAGCAACACAGTCATACAGCACAGCTACAGTTGAGCCCCTGTATGAAGTCGATATCGCCACATAGGACTCGCCAGACTCCATCGAACACTTATAAGTTGAGCTGAAAAGGAGAAAAAAAAAACCAGCATCTTCAAGTAATAAACTGAAATTAGCTTTGATAAAGATTAGGAATGTCTTTCAACATTCCATCAAGGAACTGGGTCCATGAGGGATCGTACTGTAATTATGGCTAGGGGAGACAACATAAACAAGATTCCCGGCCTCCAACACTCACCCGCTACCGTTAGGAGATGCATTCATTACTACTGCTACTGCTAAAATGCTGAAAAATACGCCAGTAAATATAGGCTTAGTAAGAGAGAAGTCTGAAGGAAGTGAAATTGCCACTTAATGGGATAGAAAAAAAAGGAAAGCATTAGAACTTGACGGAATACCAGTCCAAGCGTGGAATGCATTGAGAGCGGATGGACATATTAATGGTTAATGGTACAATAGTCTATTGATATCCATCTTCAAATAAAACATGGGAATGTTCCCGAATGCAAATAAAAATGCACATTGTGTTCACTGAACTCGAAAAGCAATAGGTATCAAGTATCAAGGTATTTGGTGAGGTTTTGTAGTGGGATTTGAAGATAAAAGGTGTTCGTGGAAAATAACTGGAGCTGATTCATGCGATGTACAGCAAACACAGTACCAAGGTCCAATCAAGGTTCTATCCTACTACTAGGTTTAGTATGACTGTGTGCCAAGTGAGAACTTAGCCCTTATGTTATTCTTCTGATAATGGACACCCTGACGACATGTCGGCGACATTGTGTGATTTAGAACAGATTGAAAGAGTGACGGTAGAGACTGAAGAACGTGGGCTTTAAAATCAGAAGCAATACTAAATATCTGTAATACAACTTCGGCGGTTTCTCCAGTCCTTGAGCATTGAAGCTTCTAGAAATGCCTCTTTCAGTGTCTTCCGGCTTTTGGTTTATTATTCAGAGTGAACTCGTATTTTTTTTATACAACGTCGGAAGGCGTACAAGCGTACGGCCCACCTATTGGAAAGCGGTTACCCTAGCCTATAAACGGTTGCAATACATTAAGTATCATTCACGCGATGCCTCCTCTGCTGTTAACATAGCAACTAAGTACTTAGTTGACCTCAGTCACACACACAACAATCCTTAAGGGAGCTGTGTACTTGGTTTTCTGTGAGTGGAGGTACTTTCCCAGACGGGCTGCTTTGATGCGCATGACATGCAGACATGTTCAATATGTTCATGCACACAAATGTTTGCCCTGTGTGGGAATCGAACCCCACGAGCGTTGGATGATAAAGTAACGTAACAGCGCGTTGTGACTTAATTCTATATAAATAAGTTTCTATCTTTAATCTTTACCTTTGCGCATTGAATTAATAAAATATCTCAATTCTATTCATGTCTAACGCGAACTTCGCCCCAAGATCCCGTAATATTAATTAATTTAAGGCTATCACTACACCTCCCCTGGCTCCCCTTAAGCAGAATTTAATCTCCCTGAAATTATGTCATCCTTCTTAAGCCTTCCACTCACGTCTAACTCCACAAAGTTCCTGCAAAAAAAGCAATATTATCTCTTAACCAGTAATTCAGGGGTTTATATTTCTCTTATTCGTTTGCTTTATGAGAATGCTAGGATTATACAGTCCTATGCTCATGCCAGGCTAGTTGTGTATCTTTATTTTCATTTGAAAAGACTTTCAGCTTATCCAAGTCCGACCGAAGTGGGGAAGTATCTCTACTCACAGAAAACCACCACGAAGTAACAACTCCCCGGAGGGATATTGTGTTGCGAGTGAGTGAGGTTACCAGTAAGCACCTAAGAAGTTCCTGTGTTAGCAGCAAGGATGACAACGCCCACGCTGGGATAAGTGTTTATGGACTACGGTGGCCACTTTACATCTTAGATCTTACATCATCTTTACGTATTAAAAATGTTAGGTTTTTATTTGTCGATTTTATGGAATTTTATCGTAGGTAATACTATCAGGCGTTATTCTGAGAAAGTAAAATTTACATGCAATTTGACGCGGGGACGGACGCAGCTGCCGACGCATAGATGACCAGAGCAGATATAGCAGCGACTGCATGTTGCATCTGCTAACGGTAGTGGAGCTGTAGCGGCCGACGCTAGTTCGCATGAATTAATTAGTACGCACACAAAGCAGCATAGATCAAATTACACGATTTTTATCGTAATTATTCCAGAATCAATCAAATCAAAAAGTTCACATTTTGTTAATATGAAAAGGCTACTAAATCATTGAAGTTGAGTATCAATCATACACTCTAGTCCTACTGCTAATACCTCCTCCAAAAAGAATTAGATGGAAAAATGCATTTGTCCGATAATGTAAAAAAAAACAATATTAGGCATTACTCTGTGCTATATTAATATAATATAATTAGGTTTAAAGAGTCTGTTTAGGAGACCGCTTTCCATTATCAAAATGAGAATGTGAACGGGGTAATTTATTTGCATTTTTAGGATTCCGTAGCTAAAGGGTGCTGTTTCAGCGGACACCTAATCTTTATAACATTCATGCAATAGTTTGTGGACTTGCTACTCTAAGTTACCAAGGCGTTTGTAACAATTATAAAATATTGTACCCTACAAATTAGTGCATTATCACTGTTCGCACGATCGTCAGCAGATTGTCACATAAATTCATTTCAAAATTAAATTAAACATATTATACAAGTTTTTGCGTTTAATTATAATGAGGGGAACAACGTATATTGAAGATATAGGAATCGAAAGGTGACGCGCCCATGAAATTGTGACGCTTCACGTGTACAAGGATTGAATCGGAGTCAACAGTATCACGACGGTCAGTAAAGCAGCATAATAACATTACGCCGTGCATCGCAGTCTAACTAAAAGATAAGTGACCCTAATTATCTTTTGTCTTTTCCGAGCCTTCCAAAATTACCCGTACCTAGTAATTTCCTAAATAATTGTTAACGTAGTAATAGAATTCACCACATCAACCCTTACTCATCCCACTGCAGGGATACGGGTCTCCCTTCAACCAAAGGGGTTTAGAGCATACTCCATCACGCAGCTGAAATGCGGATTGGTGGAGGCCAGTGTTTTCAAGCCGCCCGAGGGCTACTCACTTACCTTAACGACTGACTTAAGCATTGATAGCCTAACGAGTCCCCGATTCGAATCCTGGCATATACCACTAAATTTCTGTTTTCGGGTAATTAACCTAAGAAAGGGTCCGAGTTTCCCTCTGCGTTGTGGAGTTCTGAGGCAGTCGCCATGTAACAATTAATACCTTCGCCAAATCCTCAGGCTTAGATAGTGGACCCCGCTGCTGAAATAGGATAATGCTAAGAAGAAGAAAAAGTTGATCCTAAACATGTACAAAATTAACAACCATAGTACAGAAAATTGCTTTAGCTGGTCATAACTTCGGAATTCTGATAGCAATTTATCAAGATCAGACATTATTGAACTACCCGTTAAAAATCTGCGTTGCTATAAAACGTTATTAAGGAACTGGCGTCTCTGAAGCACAGCTGGGTATTCGGGAAATAATACATTTACTTGAATAAAATATCGCTTAAATTCCAATACCTCGGCCCTCGATTCATCTTAAAATCGAAAGTATTACGAGTATTAAGGTGAAAAAAACTTTTTGTCTTTAGGAGATTGGTTTTGGCTGTAGGAACTGAATCATTAAAATGTAGGAGCTTAATACCTTTAATGTTTAATAACGAATTTAGAAATGTGTGAAAGCATTTTGTACCGTCAAGAATTTTTTTTACCACGTAGACAATTGTTCAAATCACGAAAAAATGGAAGTCAGTTGGAGCAAGGTCTGGCAAATACGGAGGATGACGCATGGTTTCTAATAGCAGCTCCTGTAGAGTTACAACGGTTTCACATGCAGTGTGAGGTCTTGCATTATCATGGAGCAATAATGGTGAAGATCGATTCACGAGTCGGGTCTGTTATACTGCCAGTTTCGCCATCATTGTTTGAAGTTCGGCACAGTAAACTTCTGCCGTTATTTCTTGACCAGACCTGAGAAAGCTATAGTGAATAACGCCATGAAGAGACCACTAAACAGTTATCATTACCTTTTTATTGTTAAGCTTTGCTTTAGGGCACTGTTCCGACGTTTGACCTGGGGTCAGCCATTGCATTTTTCGCTTACGGTTATCGTAAAGAATTCTACTTTTCGTCACATGCATTTCAATCCTATATTCCTTCATTTCTGTACCGTTTCAACAAGGCTACGCAAGTTTCAAAACGCGATGCATCCTGCAGTTCAGTCAAATCATGAGGCACACATTTTTCATATTTTTTTATCTTATTGATTTCATGCAAATGACTCAATATTGTAGGTAAGATAACGTTAAACCATGCCGCTAATTCCTGGGTAGTTTGACTCGGATTGGCTTCCACCATCTTCTTCAATTCAGCGTCATACACCTGTATAGGTGGTCTTCCACGTGGTTCGTCCTTCAAGTCGAAGTTTCCATTGCGAAAGCGTCTAAACCAAAAACGCACGATTCGTTCATTAGCAGTTTTCTCTCCAAACGCAGCATTGATATTGCGAGCCATTTCTGCCGCGTTCCGCGTCGAAACTCGTATCCAAAAAATACTTGGATTTTCGAAGTACATCTTTCCGTCTAAGCTGATTAAACAAAAACAATTGAAATTCGAAAATCAAATATTGCACATATTTTAAAATAAACCCCTAAGAGGTATCATGTCAAAAAGTTTCACTCGAAAATCTCAAACCATGAAGATTTAATGTAGTATCTATTACTATAAAACTGCAATTTCAAACTTTAACCCCTGTTGTATTGTATACTACAGAGTTTCCTACTTATTAAATCAAAATATGTATACCACTTAAATTCCTAACAGTTTTCCTTAGCATAGTTCGCGTAAAAATATATCAGATAAATATAAGATAACAGTGAACGAAACGTGATCGTAGATTGTTGTTTACTGATCGAGGAACGAGGGAAACGAACAGTAGGAAAATGTAAACACCACTATGTGAATACTATTATGTGAATCTTTTAACAGTTGTATTGGCTTGTCTCCACGTTTCATAAAAAAATAAAATGTGGTATTGTCCCAAACTTGACTTAGAATCTATAGAGATAAATAAAATTGGAGTGTCTGTTTGTAATATTAAAATACCCGCTTTTTACTAAATGCATATGGATGGACACGGTACATATACCAAAATGAATATTTTTACAATTTTTGTGAGTCTGTCTGTTTGTTCGGCTAATCTCTGAAACGGCTGGACCGATTTTGACGGACTTTCACTGACAGATAGCTGATGTAATAAGGAGTAACTTAGGCTACTTTTATTTTAGATTTATTTTTATTAGATAATATAAATAAATTATATTCCATGTAGACGAAGTCGCGGGGCACAGCTAGTTTGAAATAAAATACCCACGCTATTGAAGATTAAACAACAATTGCAAAATTTCAGAGCGTCTTTTATTTTCTACCTCCGAACCAAAAATAGATATTCCAGCTAACGGTTTGAGGTACTTACGTCGCAAATCGTCAGTACACGGTGTTAATGCTTTATATAAAAAAGTTGAATTAAAAAAGTGAGCCCTATTATCCAAAGGAAGATTAAAAAAAACAATGTGCGAAAGTTTTTATTTCATAACTTTTTCGTTTACCATCAAAGCTTCATCATATCTGCATCAAAATTAAATTACTCAAGTATACTCATCGTAAGGTAATCAAATTCTGAACATAAAACACAGTGTTATGGCTGAACAAAGATATAAAGTTGGTAAATAAAAAAAACAGAATATATTTTTACAATTACAAAATACAACATCAACATATTTTTGTTACAAGAAAGATATCATTATTGCAAATAAAAAGAATAAAAAAAGCATAAATGGCTGCTGGAAAAGCTGGAAATAATTCAGCACAGACTACCTGTTCTTAATAATCTTTAATTTTACCATTTGATATCATTATTGTACCAATATGCTTATGTATTTTTTTGTTTTTGTAATATCTAATTGACATTTTTAAAAGAGACCTATATTATATATACCTAAGTTTCTTTCGGCATTTCTTCTTAGCCAATGGTATGTTTTTTTTTTTTTTTTTTTTTTTTTTTATTTCACATTTACAGATTTACAAAAAGATACATAATAATTAGCATTATAAAACCACTGAGGTTTGTCTTCAATGCTAAGTAATCCACGTCAACCAATTATACATTTAAAAAGTAATTACATTAAAATAGATATGATCCTATTGGTACAACAAACATACATTAATGTCTACTTGCTAACCATTAAATGTATGTATGTATCTTCACGCCAGGTCCCTTGCGGGGTAGGCAGAGAGAACCGAGCGCCATAAGACGCGGTCCTTACACACTTCACTCGCTTCTTTCACATTCATAGCTCTTTTCATGCACGCTCGCCGGTTCCTAAGGCTCCTGACATTACCTTCTGATAAAACACGACCAATTTGGTCATGGTAGGTTAGTCTTGGTCTTCCTCGGCTCCTACATCCTTCCACTTTCGCATTGTATATCTGTTTCGTCATTCTTTCATCTTGCATTCTTTCTACATGTCCGAACCAACGGAGCATGCCCTTTCTTATCTTAACACCGACACTCTCTTTCAGTCCAACTCTCTTTCGTACGTCATAATTTCGAACGCGGTCAGCAAGCGTTATGCCACAATTTTTTCGCAGTGCTCGCATCTCGACCGCATTTATTCTACTTTCATGCTCTCTCTGCCATACCCAGCTCTCACTTCCATAAGTTAGCGTTGGGATTAACACCGCGCTGTGTACAGCGAGCTGTGCCTTCTGGCTTAGATTTCGGCTGCCAAACAGTTTACCCAACGCACCATTCACGCTATTCCCTGCACTCACTCGTCTCTCCACATCAGCGGTGTACCTTCCATCGCTTCTAAAAGCGCTTCCAAGATATACAAACTCATTCACTTGCTCCAACACTACATCATCAACCGTAATCCTAGTGTTCGTTCTGGTTGTCTCTCTTTCAAATACCATTATTTTGGTTTTCTTCGCATTCAATTGTAAGCCTTTCTTCATACAATCGTCTTTCATTGTTGTGCAGTGGCGGCGCTAGACGAAACGTGGCCGTCGGCGACATTAGTTCTGCGAGGCCCCCGTCATTTTCGAGACAGAGAGAAAATGTTAAATTAAATGAGCTGAATTATACACAACTAATAATTGCACCCACATTTTATTTTACAAATATTATTGCTAATCAAATAATGATAAAAATTACAAAAAAACCTTTTTTGCGAGGCCCTCGCAGGCGCGAGGCCGTAGGCGGTCGCCCGCATCGCCTACGCCTAGCGCCGCCACTGTTGTTGTGACTAGTGTTTGCAGTTCGGATGATGATTCCGCTATTAATACTGCGTCATCTGCATAAAGCAGGCAGTTAACCACTGGTCATTTCCGAAATGCTAGTAGATAAAAAAAAAGTAAAAAGATAATTAAATAAGATACAATAAGATTATATTTCAAAAACTGTAAGACGTGTCTAAGTGCCCGCGAGGGCCCAATGGTAAATAAAGAATTTTTATCTTTTATCTTTATCTTATCATAAGTTTCGGATTCGTAATATATGTTGACCACGAGATTTAAACGAATCCATTGATGTTTACTATTCTACATATTTGTCACTGAAATCCTAATAACTAATTTAGGAGATATAGGAGGCTATCGAAGTGGATCTAAATGTACACCAACAACGCCGCAGCTACTATAATCTGTAGAATAGACGACATCTGTGTTGCAAATATCAATTTTGCACGTATCTCAATTTTACATAAATATCTGACAATTCAAATGTGACCAATCGTAGAGAAAAGTGGCATTGTGCGGAGGTTTTAATATTGGTTTAGCGAACATTAGTTTTTCTATATGGCTATATAGAAAAAAAACAATGTTCGCTTAAATTTTGAATATTTTTGACATCATGCAGCTATGATAACAGTATCGAGACCTGTGTACCTGACAAGGCTGTGCAGTGAAACACATTTTCGTACATAGCTCAAAATATGTTGCAGAAAATAAATAGTAAAAATGAATTCATCTGATCATACAGCCGAAATACTAACAAAAACCTTTAAAAATCTGTGCTGTTTCAGTTAATGACGTAGGAAGAACAGGATATTTGCAGATTTTAGGAGAAACAATTTCAATTTAAAGACTGTCCTAGCTCCAGCCTAGCTCTTATTCTTTGCAGAAGATGTACTAGGCAGATGACCCAAAAAGGGCACATGACCAAATTAGTCGTGTTTTATCATAAGACGACATCTGTGTGCTAAGAACCGGCGAGTGTCCATGAGAAGAGCTATGAATGTTAAAGAAGTGTGTGCGTCTTAACCTTCCTCGGCTCCTACATCCTTCCACTTTCGCATTGTATATATATCTGTTTCGTCATTATTTCATCCTGCATTATTTTTACATATCCGAACCAACGGAGCATGTCTTTTCTTATCTTAACACCGACACTCTCTTTCAGACCGACTCTCTTTTTCTTACGTCACCACTACGAACGCGTTCAGCAAGCGTTATGCCACAAAAGAGCATGAAAGTAGAGTAAATGCGGCTTTCATCTCCATAAATTAACGTTGAAATTAGCACCGCGTTGTGTACAGCGAGCTGTGCCTTCTGGCTTACATTTCGGCAGCCTAGAAGTTTACCCAACGCTCCGTTCACGCTGTTCCCTGCACCCACTCGTTTCTCCACAGCGTTACCCAGCGAGATGTCCTGGTAGACTTTCCTCTCCGCCTCGATATTCAACTGGTGATTGTCTGGTGTATCTTAAACACCGCTTGGCTTTAGCGATCTATAGCCAAGGTGAGGCATTAGCCGTCAGCCTAAATATGGCGAAGGCGTTCGATCTGGTATGTTTGGCGAATGATATGAACGACACCACCGACAAAGCTGGAGTGAAACGGCGAGCACTTGTGTTGACGGGCTTGTCGGAAGATACTCGTACATAGTTACAGAGTGGCACGGGATCTGGCTTTTCGTATCGAACTCGAGGATTTACTTTAAATTATTTTGTAAAAATTTAGTGCTCACTTTTCTACGAAAAAACCTCATTTGCGGAGCGGTACAAGTTTTCTAAAGCAGAAGAACCGGCCGGCAAAGACTCGGCAGAGTGAGCGGAGAGAACGTAGTTTAGCTCAGCATTGTGCATTTAAAACAGAGCTGGACAATGCCTTACGCGATCGATTCGTGCTGGGACTCGAGAATAGCAAAGAAAAGGAAAAGTTGTTCAGTGAAAATATCGACAGACCAAACACTAGATTTAGCACAAAACATATATTGTGTGCGGGTGGCAGTACAGTGGTCGCGGGACGAGCCAGCGGCGGCCAGCACGCAGCAGCAAGTTTACACCATGTCGCGGCTTGATCCGGAGCAGCGGCGTCGGCTCCACATCAGTCGAGTCGCTGGCTAAAAAGTTTTGTGTTGTTAATATTCATTAATGTTTTAACCATCCATGTTTCAACAGTGTCAAAACTATAAAGAAAGGCGGAAAAAATAAAAAAACAATAAACATGAAATTGAACAAATTTTTATTTGGCTACCGAAACTCCATTCCACTGCACGACTGGTTTTTCGCCTGCTCAGCTAATGTTGTTTCGATTTGTTGCAGGTGACGAACATAAATACTGAAACATTATTACTTTCGTTAACAGTAGACAATAATAATGTATGCTATAAACAGATCTCACAGTGTAAGCAATATCGTGGTTCCAGGAATGTAACTTTTTCGTCTGGTGATAAAGTACTTGTTAATTTTTTCTATAAAAATGACACAAAACAAACTTCGAAGTTAGGGACAATCAAGGGCAATATTGACTCGCGAATGTATTTTGTGTATTTGTTAAATGAAAATATTAATCTACGTAAACACGTAGATCATTTGTTGGCAAAGGTAAACAAAATAAGGATTCTCATGTGTCATGATAAAGGATTGCAGTAGGAGTCCACATAATTGTAGTTATGTTATTTATGAGGAACAGCCAGTAAGGTTACCACGAGGATTATCTTCCATTCCTATTGTTCCTGATTAGGACGTACCGCCGCCGCGATCCGATGTCTTTTCGTAAAACGATAATCAAATTCTACAAGGGGGGGTGCAGATCAAGAATTGATGGGGTAACTGATGGCCGCCCAACCTCTCAGGCGACAATACCACCTCTATGTGAGGTGGATCCTGATGGTCAGCGCGCTGGTGTATTAAGTTGTAAAGAGAAAATGATACAACACTGTGCTTTAAGAGCAGAAAGGAAACGAGCCGATTGATTTTGCAGTTTTCTATTCTGTAAATATACTGTAATTGTAAATGTTTTGTAATTGTATATTGTAGTTTGTTTTAGGTATTTGTGAAATAGTGGTGGAGAGCTTTGTGATGTATTCATAATAACCTCACGTAGGTCGCTACTTAGATATCAGTCAGTCTGTAAACCGAGCAATAAACGAGTTGCATTAATTTTGATGTTTTCGTTATTCTAATTCATCGCATTATAAATATATTTTTTTATATATACAACGTCGGGTGGCATACAAGCATACAACTCACCTGATATAAAGCGGTTACCGTAGCCTATTAACACTTGCATTACTTGTATTACTCGCGCGATGCCACCTCTGCTGCTAACGCAGCAACTCCATAGGAGATTACTGGTGACCTCACTCACACACAGGAACAGAACAACGCTCTAGGGAGTTGTTATTTGGCTGCGGTTTTCTGTGAGGCGGAGGTACTTCCCCAGACGGGATGCTTTAATGCACCCTACCTCTCTTAATATACCCACACCAAGACAAACAAACATGTTCATGCACACAAATGTTTGTGCTGTGGGTATCGAACCCACGAGCCTTGGTGTCAAAGTAACATAACAGCATGTTTCGCCACTGCTCCACCGAGCTCCTCAAAAGCACTGTTATTTTTATTTCTGTATATTCGTATTATATTTTTTCTATTTATTAAAATACAATGATATAAAAAATACTTTAAAAATATATGAATAACGGTTCTGCTTCAATGGAGCGAGGACCGACCGAATTAACTATAAGACCGTTTCCTATCACAACTACGGAAATATTAATACTATCTATACTAACAACACGCTAATCTCTGGAGCTGAGAGTTGAATTTGAAAAGATATTTTTACATGTGAGGCTATTCTGTTGAATACGAAACGACTATTAGAATCCGAAGTCAAAACAAGAAAGTAGAAAAAGCGGTTTTCACGTGACATCGGACATACGCGCGTGGAGTGCTGCTAGTAAGTTTACATTTGTTTAAATGTGTACCTAGTAAAATATTAATCTTAATATTTTATACTAAATATCTATCTATATCTCCACGCCTACCCCTTGCGGGGCAGATGGTACGAAGCGGCACATGACTCAGACCTTACATATCAATTCTAGAAAAGTGACCTCATTCGCTTTATTAATATTCATATACTAAATATTACAAAGTAAAATATTGTATAATGTGTTTGTATCATAGATAATACGTTTATTTTAAATTTGAACCCGATTCTCTTCGAGCTTTTAATTTATTATTAGCTCTATTTCAATTTTATTTATTGCCTACCATTTTTTGTCGCGCTTTGTAAAAGATACCAGCAATATTTTATGTGGCTTTGTATTAAAATTTTCACCCTCCTTTTATTCCGAGTTTCGAGGTCGGAATCACTACAATCCTTTTTGGTGGCGAGAGCGCCAATATATTACTAAGTAGCAGGGTACTTTTCTTACGTCTAAATTAAATTTCTTTTATTCCATTAAGTGAGCTAGAGAGAATACAAAATTGAAAATAGCGAGGTTTAAATCTTTAGTACCAGCAATTTTAAACTTTTTTTTTCTTTTAATGCGCTTTTAATGTCAATAGGAATAGATTAGCATACTTACTTAGACCGCAACGAGGCAATCGGTTATTAGCGCGATGAATTGTGATACATAATTTAGCAACTATTGATGTCATGACTAAGTATTGTGTAACGTTTATGAAAACATCTTTTCTGTGGATGTTTTCCATTCATTGTCTCACTTGCGGTATCTCAACTGAATAACTCGCGTATCGGACTATCCTTTTTTGGGCAACGTAGAGTCAAACAAGCTCATGCGCATACACACAAAGGTACATACTTCAACGATGAGTGCAAAATAAAATATTGTTCATTTTGTGTTATCTTCTTATGTTGGATTACAAAACATTTTATTGTTATTTTTTATGTTATCTAACTTCACTTATACTGCTTGTACTGTGGGGTGTAGACCTGGTGACCTGTAATACAGGCTTCTAGCCTAATTTAGGCACCAGTCTTCCACAATAGGCACAGAAACTGTGTAATTAACCATCTTTGTGTATTCTAGTTGTTGAAGAAATAAAACAAATTATTATTATATACTAGCTACTCGACCCAGCTTCGCATGGGTGATCCAATCGTTACCAAACTTCACAGGATCACCTGCTGGGCTAACCTGAACATTCACTGAAAATTTCATCAAAATCTGCCCAGCCGTTTTTGAATCCATAGAGGACATACAGACAATAATTCCTTTTCATATATATAGATATCTTTCCACTCACGGGTATTTATTATTATGTTTTTCTTTAATCATTTAATAGTGACATCTATGAACATTTTTAGCAATCTATCTAAAGCACGTAGTTCTCGCACTGTCGCTGAAACTTAACCGCGGTCTTTTCCCCGGTCTTTTGATAGGCGTGTGCGGTGATATGGATCCAACGCGTAGAGGCCCCTTAGAAAAGATTGATGTAATGTATTATACCCGCTGTGACCTGCTCTAAGGAATATCAATGGGAGAATATACCCGCGAGCAGGTCACGGCAGGTAATTGGGACTATTGTGTTGGAAATAATTGAGCTATTGAAATGAGATCTGGAGTTATTATTAGTACTGGGCTATTACAGAAGAGAGACGGACACCTGCCATAACTATCATATCTGACTGTTACATTTGGCAGGTGGTGGCTCACCACTCACTAGATGGACCCCCGGAATGCCGGAGAAAGTCGGCCGGGCGCAACACCGATGTGAGTGACTCAAGGATGTCGTTACGCACCAACAGCTCGCCACAAGCTGCCCTGCGGGGTTTTATAATTATTATAATTACATGGCTCAATTTATGTAAATTGGTTACCGTAACGTTTGCAATATAAGTAGTATCGCTCACGCGTTGCCACCTCCGCCTTACAAACTCCTCTGGAGCTTACTGATGATTTCACTAGATTGTAACAACTCTACAGGTAGTTGTTATTTCTTTTTCGTTTTGACAGTAATATAAGCGACACGTTGGTAGTAATTAATGCAATGGTCCAATTTACCAAAGTTACATGGATTCAATTAATGCAACTCTAAAACTTTTAATCCGAAGAAAGGGACAATCCTATTTTACTTCACTATTATTGATAAAATCGGCCAAGTGCGAGTCGGACTCGCGCACGAAGGGTTCCGTACCATCTATACTATACTATTATTATAAAGAGGAAAGATTTGTATGTATGTTATGAATAAACTCAAAAACTACTGGGCCGATTTCAAAAATTCTTTCATCATTAGAATGCTACAATATAAATGATTAACATAGGCTATAAAATATTCTGAATCCAAAAAATCCTTATACCGCGTACGCTACTGAAACTATTGACAATAGAGCAAAGTAATGTACTACAGTTTTATAGAGGACATCAATATCTACAAAAAAGTCCGCGATACCATATGTCTAACTATTACAGTTACGTCACAATAACTACTTTTTCATGTTAAAATATGCTATAGTAACGCCGGTACAAACTAGGCCACATTATTCGTACCTTGGTACTAATCCTTATCCAAATAAATCATTTCGTATTCAAGACTGTTTCAATGCCTGTAGGTTACTCTTTGAATTAACGAAATCGGACATTCCATTCCAAAGATATTACGGATTTTGTTCTGTGTTTCAATCCCTTGCTTGCGACACCGGCGGCCACGGTGCGTGGCAGCGGGCGGCGCGGCGCACAGCTATGAGATAGGTACCCCCGCGCATTCGCGCGCTACCGACATTGAATGTTTTGACTTTTTCATACCACATTTTTTCTGTTCCAGTTAAAAAGTTCTTTTCAGAAAAGCGTGCCTCAAATCATCACCTTTGTAGCAATCAATTGAAACTCTCAATTTGCGCACGAATATAAGAGCACGTTTAAGTAATGACGGCAACGACAATTTCTCACAAAAATTACTTAAACTTGGAAGCGGAAAATTACCATCTCCAATTGTACATAGCCTCCAAGTATTATTGGATAATGAATTGGGTCAAACTGTTCACAGTCTAGAAATCCTTATAGAGACAATCTATCCCAACATCTTACAGAAATAAATTTCGATTGGCTCTATTCGAGGGCGATCGTCCCACCGAAAAACAGCTCAGTAAATGAGATAAACAAAATGACCATTGAAAAAGTACCAGGTGATTTTAAATGTTACAAATCTATTGATAACGTGTGCAACATCGAAGATACAGTGCACTATCTACAAGAATTTTTAAATTCTCTCTATCCCGCCGGCTTGCCACCACACGAACTGAAATTAAAAGTAGGTACTCCCATTATGCTGTTGAGAAATTTAAGCCCTCCCAATATGTGTAATGGCACAAGGCTTTTGATAAGGAATTACGAGACTATCTGATTATAGCAACAATCATCACCGGTCCCACGGCCGGACAGCTAGCTCACATTCCGCGGATCCCGATGATACCAACAGATTTGCCCATGTCTTTTAAAAGGTTACAGTTTCCTGTAAAGGTATCGTTTGCCCTTATAATAAATAAATCCCAGGGACAAACTTTCTCGATCTTTGGCATCGACCTAAGAGAAGAATGCTTTTCTCATAGCCAATTATATGTTGCACTTTCTCGAGTAGGATTCCTAAAAATCAATATATTTTGTTGCCATCTACGAATACCACAGCCAATATAATATACAGCCTTAAGGTAGACATATTGGAAACTAAAAAAGTAAAACCTATTAAATTAAATTAATATAAAGTCTCGAAATATATGTTATATATATTAAAATAAATGTAAAAATAAAACTAAAAACAATATAAATAAATAAAAATAAACTTTCCGATTGTAATTAGGGTTATGGATAAAAACGAATAAAAAATTAAATACCACTAAGTACGTACCACTTAAAGTAATTTGTCTGAAAAAAAAAGCTACTTAAGAAAAACTATTTAAAAAACTCTCTAAAGATACATTTACTCTTCGTTTATCCCAAAATGTTTAAAAAATAAATGTCCACCCGTGTGAAGCCGGGGTGGGCTAGTTATTTATAGAAACGGCAAAAAAAATCGCGTTTGTTGTATGGGAGCCCCCCTTAAATATTTGTTTTATTTTAATTTAAATATTTATTTTTAAAGTGAATGTATAACTAAATATTCTGAGAATATTTCAAGCGTCTACCTGTTGCCGTTATCAATATCGAGCAAAAAAATCACGTTTCTTGTACGGGAGCCCCCTTAAATATTTATTTTATTCTATATTTTAGTATTTGTTGTTATAGCGGCAACAGAAATACATCATCTGTGAAAATTTCAACTGTCTAACTATCACGGTTCATGAGATACAGCCTGGTAACAGACGGACGGACGGACGGACAGCGCAGTCTCAGTAATAGGGTCCCGTTTTACCCTTTGGGTACGGAACCCTAATAAACAAGCCTGTCCTGTGTTAAAGACAGCTGAGTCAGAATCTAATAAGTTTGAGGCAAGAAAACAGTCCAACAATTGTTTTCGTAAAGAAAACATTTAATAACGAAAAAGTATGTAATATTTCTGCATCAAAATATGCGAGGGCTCTTAGGAAAAATAAATAAATTAAAAATAATTTTCGATGAAGTTTACGAGCAAAATAAGTTTAGAGTAAGATATGTTTTTCAGATTTTTTTGTAAAATTATTTATAATTGTTTTGTTTTTACATAGTCAATTAACATATTTTTTAATCAAATTTAAATTTAATCAAACACAAAACAATCTACCAATTGTTTTCGTAAAGAAAACATTTAATAAGGAAAAAGTAATACTTCTGCGTCAAAGTATAAAAGGGCTCTTAGGAAAAATAAATAATTTAGAAATCATTTTAGATGAAGTTTACGAGCAAAATAAATTTAAAGTAAGATATCTTATATTTTACAGAATTGTTTGTAAAAAAGGTAGCGAAACAAATGTAAAGCTAGAAAACTTTAAATTGGCTTCTTATTGCATAAATAAAAAAGAGTTGGAGTATGTAATTTGATAATCCGTAGAAGTAAAACCTTTGATATGTATGACAGTAGCCACCGAAAAAGCTTTTGAATACTGTGCAATAGAGATACCGATGTTTAATTGTACAGTTTTATGTACATTCTGTGTACTAAGTATCGGGAATTTGTCAATAAAACAAAAAATACAAATTATTCATCTAAATTTATTTTATCGCCTTCAAAGTAGGCCCCATCGCTTGCAATACAACATCTCCACCGCTTCACCCAGTCTTCCATACATTTTTCATAGGCTATTTGCGGTATGGCCTTTAGCTCATTCAGCGAATTTTCTTTTATGGCTTCTATCGACTCAAAACGTTTTCCTCGAAGTGGTAATTTTAACTTGGGAAATAAAAAAAAGTCAGACGGAGCCATATCAGGTGAATACGGTGCTTGGTCGAGAACTTTTGTTGAATTTTTCGCTAAAAACTCTTTCACTATAATGGCTGTGTGTGATGGTGCATTATCATGGTGCAGCATCCATGAGTTGTGTTGCCACAAATCTGGACGTTTTCGGCGGATACTCTCACGCAAACGCTTCATGACGCCTAAATAATATTCTTTATTCACTGTTTCTCCCTCTGGAAGGAATTCGGAGTGAACCACACCACGGTAGTCAAAAAAAACTGTCAGCATCACCTTGATTTTGGAGCGACTTTGCCGCGGTTTTTTGGGTTTCGGCTCGTTTTCGAGACGCCATTCTGAAGACTGTTGGCTTGTTTGCATGTCGTACTCATAAACCCATGTCTCGTCGCCAGTTATTATACGTTTCATAAAGGTCGGATCCGTAGAAGCTCGGGAAACCATGTCTTCAGCGACATGCTTTCGCTGCGCTTTTTGAACAAAATTGAGCTCTTTTGGAACTAGTCGAGCGGCGACGCGTTTCATGCCTAAAATGTCAATGAGAATGTTGTGGACGGACTTAAAAGATATGTTCACCTCACTAGCCAACTCTCTCAGACTCATACGTCGATTTTCGAGCACTAGCTTCTTGATTCTGTCGATGTTTTCTCTGGTCGTAGCGGTTGAAGGTCTACCAGAACGAGGCAAGTCTACTACTACTTCTCGGCCTTCTTTAAAAGCCTTATACCATTCATAAGCCCTTGTTTTCGATATACACGATTCGCCGTAGGTATTTCGCAACATTTTTAGTGATTCACCACATGAAATATCATTTGAAACACAAAATTTAAGGCACACTCTTTGTTCAACAATATTTTCCATTGTAAAAATCGCCGAGGACTCAAAACTATGACCAACAAAAAGTGTAGTTTAAAACAAATTAAATGACAGATCCCGCTCAAATTTTGCGCGCTAAATCAGTACAGTGCTACCAACATGCAGTAAAAAAATTAGAACGACCTCTTTTACGCGGGTCTTTTTATTGACATATTCCCGATACTTTTTACACAGAGTAGTATTTATAGGACCCCGGACTACTACCGGACTGAACAGAACCGCATGCACTCGCCACCGTTGCTGCCCTGGCTGCTCCGGTCGTCTTTGCGACACGTTTTTCACCAATCGCTTCAATTTGTGATTAATGCAGTTAACAAAATAAGAAGCAATGCGTTGAATACGCATTTATTTGCACAATTGTGCGATGAATGATGAAGACTTCCAGCGATTGCTCTTGCATACTGAAGTACGCTGGTTGTAGAAAGGTGCACGTTTAATAAGATTTTACTCACTTTTTGAATGAGTTTTAGAGTTTCTGGCAAGTAAAGATCCAGATTTAAAAGAAGATCAATTTGAAAGCAGACATCGCGTATTTGTAAGTTTTGTTCAAAAAATTTAATGACATTAACTTACAATTACAAGGGGACAGCCTAAATTTAATAAAAACAAAGGGTGTAATTTCAGCTATTCTTGGAAAATTAAAATTTATAAAGCAAAATATTAGTCGACGCGAATTTTCCCAGTTTTCGAACTTGTCACAGGTAGAATGTATTGAAGAGGATATTCAGACATACGTTCAACATTTAATTGCCCTGCATGATGACTTCAAAATCAGATTTGAAGACATTCTGACGATGGAAATACCACGGATCATAAATCCATTTTATGAAACGGAAGTGGAGAATGTGATATTACAAGAGGAGCTACTCGAACTTAACCCAAATAAGGAGCTGAAGGTGAAATTTAAAAGAGAGTATCAAAAATTTTGGCTGCAGGAGAAATACCCGAAAAATATCCTGGTCTGTGGGGAACTGCGAGAAAGTTTTGATAATGTTGCCCTCGTCATATCTTGTCAAAAAAAGTTTTAGTGTCGTTACAAACCTTTTAACAACAAAAGGAGCAGATTGAATATCACGGAACTGGGAGATTTGCGGTTATTCCTAATAAAACTGAAGCCAAATATTGTTAATTTGCTGTCAATCCATCAAGTACATCCCTCCCATTAAAATTATGACTATTTTGTTATTGTCATTGTAGAAGTTTCGTTACGTTATTAATGTTTAATTTTAATTATATGACGACTGTTATCATATTACAATGTAATATGATAACAGTCGTATTATAAGATAACCATGATTTGCAGATTAACACGACTTCGCTAGACGAAGTCGTGTTAGTTTTGTCCTTATTAAGATGTAAGCAGAATAGTTTTTTCCTTATGAATACGTAAGCAGAATAGTTTGCTTAAAGACATTTTTACCACTTGGCTTGGCTTCAATTGTTTTTTCTTATTTATAAAGCGGAGAGCAAAAGCAAAGCGTCTAAGAAGCCAGCTAGCAGTCAAAGCGGCACCGTGAGACAGTACAATACAATGTGAAAATGTGGTAGATAGACAAAAATTAATTAATAGGTCTGAATAACGTTTACTATGAAAGTTAAATTAGTTCTAGTTATCGCTTGAAGAGCTTAATTACATTATTATACTTTAGAAATAAAGAAAAAAACAAATTAACACTCAATTCTCCTTGGTGAGGCCAAGTCGGTTAAGTGGTAAAAATATATTTAAGCAAACTATTCTACTTACGTCTTCCTAAGTAAAAAACTAACACAACTTCGCTAGTCGACGTCGGATAACCTACAAATCATGGTTGTTCCTATTAGTATTTTTTTATACAACGTCGGGATTCATACAAGCATACGGCTCACCTGATGTAAAGCGGTTACCGTAGCCTATGAACGTTTGTAATACAGTAAGTATTACTCGCGCGATGCCTCCTCTGCTGCTAACCCAGCAACTCCTTAGAAGCTTACTGGTGACGTCACTCGCACGCAGGATAAAGATAAAAACTCTGTTGATTTTAGACGCTCACGGGCACTTAGACACGTCTTACATTCTCAATATTATATGTTTTTATTTTCATAGTTTTTATTTGTCTTTTTTAATCTACCAACCGCTCAAATGACCATTGGCGAAGAAGAAGTGCCTCTAAGTTGCGGGTTCTGCCCTAATCACCAAACTTGGCAGGCAGACAACATAGGTACCGCAGAATAAGACAGTGCGTGAGATTCCGCTGCTGTCCGTGTCATTATGTAATGTTTTTTTTAGCTGGAAGCCATAATTCTTGACTTTTGCTAATTTTAATAACAGAAAAGAAAAAATGTCTTTCATGAGCGTAATCCGGATAAACAATATTGTTTTCTCTTGGAAACTTTTATCAAAAAATATACATCTGCATAATTTGTTGCCAAGGCAAACAAACGGACACCAAACTGACGGACGGATCATTTCGTAAAGATTACGTTTTCCCATTTTCCTCTTTTGTTTCTTTTTCATCAAATTAATGGAGTGACTTTCAAATATACATTTGTGTATTTGTTGCCTTAAAATACAATTTAATACACCCACATCTAAAGTTCTAAGACAATGGTATCTAATTATGTTAATAACTAGTTCGGAAGCAAGAACAAGTTTTGCTAAGCATTAGCGCTTAGAATTAGTGAGAAATTTTGTAATTATACAGCCGCACGGTTGTATGCTCTATTCCATATCGATGCGAAGGAATAATAGGATAGTTCTAAAAGCCTTCAAAGGATTTTTTCTGAAATGTTTTTCTGTAAATTTACATCACGTTTCAAATATTTAAAAATATTTACAATAAACTAAAAAGATTAAATGTTTACAATAAACTATGTGTGAATAAAAAAATTATGCGCAAAGATGGTTCAACCACGAAATTTGTCATATTTTTTTTGTAATGTTTGTTTAACATTTAAATAAAAACAAGCCTAATTCCTCCGATATAGGTACATTCAAAGCGTGTTCAAAGCCCTTCTGTCAGTTATTTACTATTCACTAAGACATCAAATCTTCAAAAAAAGGATAGTGCGTCTTTACATGGAATTATAGGGAAAACATCGTCAAGACGAAGTCTTTCAATAAAATACTTCCCTTACCTTGTATTTATTAGAAATGTGTATTTTCGTTAGCAAACATCTGCCGATATTTGAAAAACGCATTGTCATATTAAGTCATAGCTGTAGATGTAAAAATAAGTTATGTGTGCCAGGACAACGATAACGTTGAAAGATAAAAACTGGTAACCTCTTCCGGCTACTAGGTACTGGACAAATGTTAGTATTTACTTGATGAATTCGTTAATGTTAAATGTATTAAAAATTATATTAATAACATATTGTAATTTCAAACAGAAAATATTGTACTCATTTGAAGGGTAAGGGCATAGTAAAATCAAACAAGTAGGTTGTCTTCATAGACACGCACCGCGTTCGGTATGTATGTGTGCGCGCCCGTACCCTCCCGTACGTATGCGTCGTCGCACGCACACACTGACAAAATTTATCGCTGCCAAACTCCCGTCAGGGAGTATTATATTCTTTGCTGCCAAAGGAACGCCAGTCATGGCTACGCCGTGCTTAATACTGCACTCGCCCACGCATTCACCGCCGCTGCGCTCCCGCTCGTAATAATTTGTACGTGTACCTACTTACTTTAACTACAAATTCGTAAATATGGCTAAAAAGTAAAAAGATTTCTTTTTTGTATCAAATGTGTAATTTTGTTATAAAATCACAAATTTTCTACAGAAAAAAGTACTTTTAATGCCTATCATTTAAGGCTATTGTAAAAATATTAAATTTCCGAATATAAAGATTATAATTTTGATAAGTGTAGTAAATGAAAAATAAAAAATAGTTTAGTGTAAAAAACAAGAATGGGTGCGTGTACTTATGTACGCGCGTGAGAAGTTATACTTCTCTGCCATCATTAAATAACAAATCCCTGGAGGGTTGTTGTGTTCATGCAAGTGAGTGTTGTCCAGGGAATTGTTATTATCTTAAAATTTCACTCATCATTTTTAGGGTTCCGTACCCAAAGGGTAAAACGGAACCCTATTACTGAGACTTCGCTGTCCGTCCGTCCGTCCGTCCGTCCGTCTGTCACCAGGCTGTATCTCACGAACCGTGATAGTTAGACAGTTGAAATTTTCGCAGATGATGTATTTCTGTTGCCGCTATAACAACAAATACTAAAAAATAGAATAACATAAATATTTAAGGGAGCTCCCATACAACAAACATAATTTTCTTGCTCGTTTTTGCTCGATATTGATAACGGCAAGAGGTAGACGCTTGAAATATTCACAGAATATTTAGTTATATATTCACTTTAAGAATAAATAATTAAATTAAAATAAAACAAGTATTTAAGGGGGGCTCTCATACAACAAACGTGATTTTTTTTTGCCGTTTTTATAGATAGTGGTACGGAACCCTTAGTGCGCGAGTCCGACTAGCACTTGGCCAATTTTTTTTTTCATAACGCGCCTAAAGGAGTATAATATAACTTCAATACAATAGTCAGCTCCTGGTCTATGTACAAAAAATAATTAAGAAAAACTTTGTATTATAGATCCCTGATGATTCACCTACTGGGGTAAACTGTTTTGTATATAGATAGACTATGCATTTTTGACGATTGTATAAACTATAAGCGACATCCCTACGTGTTTAGGCTATTATCCTTCGCGCAGGGGTCGAGTCGGCCGACTTGTTTGATTTTACTATAGTAAGGGGGAACAAGGGTCATAGTCAATGGGATACAGTTTGAAGAAAAATAAAGAAAACTTTCTTATTTTAATAAAATTTTATTATAGTAGCAATATTAACAAAAACGTCTTACAGTCTACTTAAAAACTATTTATATAATTTCAGCTTATATTTAAACATAAAGAAATAGAGTTAATATAATCTTGAAAAATAGGTCAAAGTCCGTGGACTATGTTCTTTTTTCTATGATATAGAGAATACTTTTGTAGGATTGTAGGATCTTTCTTCAGGACTTCGACGCTGCTTAATAGGCTTTATTGTAATAAGACAAGCTAGATGTGAAGATTGTCTGTCATGAGAAGTCAATTCATTGAAATTTCTTATGATCTAATGTCGTCCATTTTCGGGAACCTGTTCAAAGCAATAAAATCTCGTGCATTAGCAATCTTCGCCTGTAGAGTGACTTGAGATTCGTAATCTTTTTCTGATAGTATTTCATCTTTTTTGTTTTCTGTTACCACATACGTTGTCACATCACTCTCACTATCGTCAGTTATTACACTCATTGTACATTTATTTATTTAGTACATATAATATTTATTTAGCAAAACTCAAACACAAAATTATATTCAAAATCACCACAAAACGTTGAACCGAAACTAGCAATGACTAATATCATCTACTTATCGCAAAAAGCAAATAATATAAGAGAAATTAATATTTATACTCAAAGCATAGAGGACATGAAAGAACCCCTAGAATAAAGTTAGCAAAAACCTTTATCCTTCTAAATCTAAGTTCGGTAATAAACTCGACAAAGTTATGTTTGGGAAATCTTGCTCAGGGTTTACAAGGGTTGATCCGGTTTTGTTGTTTCCTTTTACTTTCGATATATTTTATATACGTTTTCTCTCTACAGTGACGCTCTGTTGCAATAATATAACAAAGCAACACTTGTTTGTTATTTTATTTTTCTTGCAATAAAATGCTATACTTTATGCGACATAAAGTTAGGAAACGTTCATATTTGATTTTGCTTTAGCGATGTGAGATTTTGTGGGTCGCCAGGAGGTACGCATTGAAACCTCAAGACTTTATCTGAAAACATAGGCATGTATATAAAACATGGATTTCATTCGATGGACTATTAAATTATTAGTGAATATGATTGCATATCTTAGATGCGCTTTCAGCAGGGATGGAAGATACACGCTGATGTGGAAAGATGAGTGAGTACTGGCAATAGTGTGAATGGACTGCGGATATCCTCATTTCTGATTCTATCACGCAGAGAAACCCCGAGCATAGCTCCTTTCATAGCATGCTGAGCGACCTTGAGCTTCCCCATATGGCCCGCAGTGAAGGGCCACATTTCGGTTCCGTATGTCATTACTGGCAACACACTCTGCTCTAATACTTTGCTCTTCAGGCGTATTTTGGACAAGAAGATGTGTCGAAGTTTCCTGACGCTGCCCAGCCGAGTTGGATCCGTCTGTTGACGTCTCGGTCGAAGATCGACTTACCTAACCTGTCCTAGGTAGACATTTTCGTCAACAACTTCGAACTGTTGAGCATTGAGTATATCGCTAAGTACCTCTAGCCATTTCGCCATGAGAACTATATCGTCGGTATAATTAGAAGTGGTAGAGCCAAGTTATTGTCAATTAGTGGCCACTGCATGGCTGCGGGTAGGGCCTTTGAATGACAATAGCTCGTAATTGGGCCGGCTCGACCGGGGTAGTACCACTCTTTCATAGAAAACCATCCATTATCCAGGAGGGTGTCGTCTCTGTCGTCTGAGTACCAACGCTCAGACTGTAACAGTTGTACAATAAGAACCAGTGGGGTAGCTGATATATCGGCAGAGCAAGAGAGGGCGTATGTTTGGGTTATTTTGCAGGCCAGAACCAGTATGTTAGTAATCTAGTCTGTCTCAAAGACTATAGGTAAGAGAAAGAAAGGGCGTCACTTGATAAATCCAAACCCATCAGGAACGTATAACAGAATAATATACAAACTGATATTAAGAGAATGTAATCATATATTTAATCTTTACAGTCGCTTCCAGAGATAAATAATAGTAAACTAAGTTAGCTTTGAGATGTCCATGTTCTACATGGCACATTCAAATATAATTAAAAAGTAAACAAATTTCCTTTCATATGGACAGCATATTATTATATTTCTATATATATATATATATATATATATCTATTTTGGGTTATTATGCCTTAAGCTAGAATTACATGCGCACTTAAATCTACCTACTACATTAGGCCTATGCATGAAATCATGTATCCTATAAAACAGGTGTACATTTGTACAAATCTAGTTACTTTTGAGTGCATGATTGGGTCAAAACGTTTATCTTAAAAGAAAGGGAAAAATAGTTAACACTTTACAGAAAATTCCGAAACATTAAGATTGATCACCTGGTGACAAACGGGGCGTCGGGTGTTATGACAAGAAGAAACCAGCGTTGCGCCTGCACCTATGCATACATGTGGACGACCATCAACTCCAACAGATTCCTTCCGCTGAAATTGTGGTTCTAGGCGATTTTAATGCGCAACACTGGGAATGGCTTGGGTCATGTTCAACTGACCAGGCGGGAAGATCTTTCTATGACTTTGCCTTAGCATATGGTCTGACTATTACTTTACCACTACATACCTACCGCTAGATGTCGCTCGGGCGAAAAAACCTGTTAATATCGGAAGTCAAAATTTATCAAATTATCTAAAAAACATACAATTCTAACATTCAGTTCTAAAATATTTTTTTAAATAGATTTACATATTCGAACATTCTAGAACTACGGTTAGCAACCTCTATTTGAAAATTGTTATTCATTCACTCATTCGTTCTCGAATTGAATGATGTCGACCCGAACCGTACGCTCTAAAAGGCGTCGTATCGTCCATTTCTTGGATGGATATAGCCGAAGCCGGACTGATTAGTATCTCTGTGCTAGTAAATAGATACAAGTTAATTAATCTCTTATAGGCTACCTAGCAACCGAATCAGTTATTGTGAGCCAGAGCAATCTAATTGACAACGACTCCTGATCAAAGTATAACCCCATTTCTACTACTAAATTGGGTGTGTATTTACTTCTGATCTTACCAGCATAAATCTAACATTTGTTTCTTCACGGTTTCATTGTTACATTTTATGCTAATTAATTAGTCACCGTCTACAATAGGATTTTATTGTGAAATATTTATGACATGTCGAGAGACCACCTACACAAATTAGTAGATAATCTTAAATGAACTGATTTGGCTTCACCAAGGAAGTTCTGTGTTTCATTATTTAAATAGTAACATTCTTAAATAAATCATAAGGTGGTGTAAGACAGCCGAGTTGGTGGCGGATCCATTTTTGGCAGATATTAAGAAATTCAATGAAAGTCATACGTACTTTAAATAATAAAATATATTTTTAATATCTTAGTAATTATACACATGAAGTATGGCCAGGTCTTAGTTATACTTTTATAAGCCAAATATTTAAAATAAGCGGCGAGTAAATATAATATACTACTACTGGAAACTATGTATATTTTCTGATCTCATCTAACAGAGTAGCCATAAGCATACCCATCGAGTAGAGGAAGCATCATAAAGCAATCTTTTGTTATAACAAATAAATGGACAGGTAAGCACACATAAGAATAAACAACCCATATCTATGATAATATAAAATAATTCAAGTACATTCAAGTAATACAAGATCAGAATACTCACATCAGAAAGACAAAAGAAAGGCAAATCCTTAATTTTGAATACCAAAGTATTCAAGGCTTTCCTGGATGTGAACAAATTGTTTTTAGAAAAATGTAATATTTATATTTGGCAGAGCTGCGATAGCCAGCGGAGCCACATTACCCTCAAAATTGCCGTTTGGGGTAGACTGATGTCATCCAGCTAGCGTTTAGACGGTAATAGTGAGAAACTCCAAAATCGACACACTAATAGCTAACATATTGTAGTATTGTATCCTTTAATTTGAAATTTAAATGTTCGTTGGTGAGGAAGAACGGTCCAAAATCGTTCCAATTAGAAAAAAAAACATATGGGAAAACGTATGGCCGGCCACTCTGCAGTGCAGAGTCTACACTGCACTCCCATCAACAGAAAAAGTAACTGCACTCGTCGCTAGATGTCGTACAGGGTTCCATATATTTTAAAAAAATTAAAAATAAAATATTTAAATATTTTTTAAATTTAAAAAATATCAGCTCTGCCTACACAGCTTGCTGTTATTTACTAGTTTATGTTTAACCGATCATTGGCTAAACAAAAATGGAATATTATTTGGAATTAATAATTATAAAATAGTTTGTTGCTTTAATAGTCTTCAATTAGAGGCGGTACAATGATTATTAAAAAATAGCCATAAAGCTAAAGAACGTAAGGACATTGTTAGGCTCTCTATTGAATGCACTATTGAGATGTGCTGTTATTTTGTGGGTCATGCTAGTCATGTCATGTCTGTCATGTGTTGTTATTTTGTGGGTCACGCTAGTATTAAATATGTTTCTTTATTGTGTCGCCGAGCTTCCCCTGGGGCGCTTCGCTTCCGATGAAGCCTTTAACGGCTTTCCGGCTAAAGGCAGTCCCAAGGTGGTGTTTAGTTTAGGTATCCATGGAGATTCATCACCTCCCTCCCACCACGTCTAGAGGGTATTCCCCTCAGAAGAATGACTAACGCACACTCAGGGTGGGTAGTCCTTCTTTTGTGGGTCGTCGTTTACGTCGGGCGTAAAAACAAAAAAAAAACTTAAGACATTTGTTCACGTTACAAATCAACATATATAAGTGCCTCAATGTCACCTTTAGAGTAGAGCCAAAGCCAACCTCAACTGCACGTGGAGCACCCTGTTCATCAACAGACGAGGCTCTGGCGAAAGAGAGGTAGGGCGACTTTAGCCCGACTGGGGAAGTACCTCCACCTCACAGAATTGTTCCTGCGGGTGAGTGAAGGCACCAGAATATGAGGAGGTGCTGTGTTGACAGAGGGGTGGCAACGCGCTAGCGACATTATTTTTCTTTGCTAGCGTACATAGGCTACGGTAACCGCTTTACATCATGCGGGCCGTATGTTTGTTTGCTATCCATCCAGTATAAAAAAATCCGTCAAGTGCGAGTCCGACTCACTCTCCGAGGGTTCCGTAAACATATATTTTCGCAAAAAAAAAAAAACATACCTAAGGTTTTGATTCCTTGCGAGTTTCAAAATATGCGCATGAACGAGGCATAAACGGCCGTATCTTTTGATTGCGTTGACTTAGAACCTTTTTTTTTGTCTGCTCGAAGGGATTGCAGACCTGAGTATTTGATATTAATTTCAGCTTGGTAGCTCCACCCGTCCCTGAGAAAAAGGGTCTTGAAAGACAGACAGACAGACAGAGGGGCAACAAAGTGATCCTCTAAGGGTTCCGTTTTGCCTTATGGGATACGGAACCCTAAAACAATAGAACTCTTTCAATATCTACATGTTTTATAGTTTACCTAAAATTTAGTACATTTCAGATTTTCGTAAGCAATTTAAACTCCAGAATCTCAAGAATGTCTACAATATTAGTCTAATAATCAATCAAACTTCTCTTAATATATACAAAAGATAAAATACAGTTTGGTCACATAGGCAACCAGTTTCACTCTTGTAAAAGGCTCGTTGTGAAATCTCTTGCGAAAGAAACTCTGAAAACACAAATACACCCATTAATTTATTACAAAAACCTCTGCGTAAGCCTCTGAAACCCACTTCCGCTAAGTAAAAAAGGTACCTTTAATCAACCTTTTTAATCTCGTCTTACAAAATCGTTCAATATTGACAAGCGAGTACATTTAAACATTACATTCTCTTTAATTTGCTCCTGTTAAGTTCTCTGGACATTTATGTATGTATATTTTCACAACAGGTCCCTTGCGGGGTAGGCAGCGAGTACCGAACGCCATAATACGCGGTCCTTACACACTTCACTCGCTTCTCTGATATTCATAGCTCTTTTCATGCACGTTCGCAGGTTCCTGGGGCTCCTGACATCACGTTCTGATAATACACGACCAATTTGGTCTTGGTAGGTTAGTCTGGGTCTTCCTCGAGTCCCATATACTTCCACTTTCACATTGTATATCTGTTTCGTCATTCTTTCATTCTTGCATGCCTGCCTGCATTCTTTCTACATGTCCGAACTAACGGAGCATGCTTTTTCTTAACACCGATACTCTCTTTAAGGCAGACACTCTTTCTTACGTCATCATTAAGAACGAGGTCAGCAAGCGTAATGAAATGAAATAAAATTTTGCGCAGTGCTTGCATCTCAACTGTATTTGTTCTACTTTCATGTTCTATCTGCTATGCCCAGCTTTCACTTCCATAAGTTAGCGTTCGGACTAGCACCGCGTTGTGCACAGCGACCTGCGCCTCTGGCTTAGATTTCGGCTGCCTAGAAGTTTACCCAAAACTCCATTCACAAGGCAAGGTGAACTTTTTAGTACGTGAAGTTCTCAACTGAGGAATAATGACAATCATACACAATGACATCATAAGCCAGCACGTGTGGTTCTATGACGGAAGGGAGAGAGTGAGATAAAGGAAAACAGGCACTCACCATGGCAAAGGCGATAAAATACGCATAGTGAGCCAATGTCCCTACGAAGTTGAAGAGGATCTAGGTTTTGGTGGCCACTTCGTCGTCGATCATGCGGATAGCCCGTCGCTGCAACCTATCGAGAGCGTCGAGGAGATACTGTGCGGAACTGTCCCAGAGATGCGAGGAATACTCCACGCAGACCCGAACTTGAGTCTTATAAAGCAGACAAAGCTAGTCCGGTGTGAAGAACTGGCGTACCCTGTTAAGGAGTCCGAGTTTTTTTGAAGCTGTTGAGATGAGGTTCTCGATATAGTTTCGTTGGTTGAGATTGCAACGAATATCCATGCCTAGCATATTCAGGCCATCTCGCATACTGAGGGAAACGTCATGAAGACTGGGAGTTGGAAGGAACGGGGGCATTTTGGTTGTAAACGTGCACCTGAATTTTCTTGGTATTAAACTCAACCAGGTTATTTAGAACCCCATGTAAATGAAAATGTAAATGAAAACCAATTTACATAATGGGATTTTAGAACTCATTAGTAATAATGAGATCTAAAACCCGATTATATAAACTAAGGCTATTTTATCTTTATAATCACCTACGGCAGCAATTATAGCACGCTGATAAACTGATGGTGCATTACATAATCCAAATGGCATGGTGACATCTTTCATCTTTTCTAGTCTTCTGAAATAGTAATCTGATGAAACCCTGATTGAATATCTAAACTTGTGAAATAGCAGCATTTAACTAATTCGTTAATTTGATACTGAATTAACAGAAGTAGATAATGATCGCGGACTGTATTGGAATTGAGTTCTCGAATGTCAACACAGAGACGATCATCTCCATTCTTTTTTTTTTACTAATAATATAGGACTGGGGAAAGGAGAGCAGCTTTCTCTAATAATACCTTTAGATTTCAGATCTTCAATAATATTTTAACCTTCTCTCTTTCTACAGGAGCTATAAGGAAGTCTTTGAACGATATGGTTAGGATCCTTAAGTGTTATGTTAAGATTACCTGTTGTTACTCGTTTTGTTTAATTAAGGGTAAAGGATTCTGCATATTTTTCGATAATCGTTTTGAGGGGCTGAACATTTTCAAGGTCAGAATCGAAGGAACTGAACATGAAGAGGTTTCACGAGAAAAGATATTATATCTTTGTATAGAAACACCATGGTGTAAAATAGAAACTTTTAAGCCTGGGACGCGTATTGAATCGATTCCAAGAATTACGTCATAATTTAAGTTGTCCACGACCTGCAGTTTTATTTCAAATGTTACATCGTGCCATCATATGCGCCAATGCAACGACTGACAGTATTCAGTAGGAGTAAATACTCCAGGGCACCATTCAAATGATGGCTCATTTTATTTTTATTTGATATATTTTATTATTAATCACAATAACTGGGTGCAATAGGTGATTATACTTACTACTTTACAGTTCGGAGTCCGACACAAGAATGCGCCAACCCGTCCGGCTTGCTACCTTAATAACGATTCTGCCGCAAAAAGCCGCACCTCTTTGTGCACCGCTGTTGTATTGCTGCAAGCCGCACCGTGCACGTGTTGTTTTGTTGCAAGTCGCACATGTTGTTTTGTCGCAAGCTGCACGTGTTGTTTACGTTACATTGTAGATTTAATTCTAGTATATTTAATAAGGCATTAGGGTAAAGTAAAAATAAATGGTTAATTAATTAGCAGCTAAACACAAATCAACAATATCTTAAATTACTAATAATCAGCAATAATTTATAGTCCTAATTTTATATACCTAATTTTTTATACCTAATCAAAGAAATAAGTAGTACAAAGGTATTTTTTATTTATCGGGGCCTACAAATAATTAAAATGGCTATCATTCCTATTCGAAGCCATTAATATCCAACCTACAGTCAGTGAACAAACGTTGAGAGTAACGAAGTGAATTTATTAGTTAACTGACTATAACTACTCTAAACCACTACTTTTTGTCTCGTTATTGATCAGATCTTTTATCCACACAATTTTATGTTGCAAAAGTAAATCTGTTTATCAAGTTTATGTGGCTAAAAAACAATAGATTGCCAGAGTTGCTTACGGCAGAATGTCAATCTAACTGAAATGTCTATCAGTGCATATACAATTCAGATAGCGAGGGGCCAAACTTGAAGAGGCTTATAATGTAATGTATTTGCTTTCTCAGCGTAATTTATAATCGCATTTAAATAAAAAAATCACCATTATGGATTACGTGCGTGAATAGCAGGAATAGTATTGGGCTATTTAGACGTATCTATGGAACGAAACCTCCTTGTGTCGAACCCTTTATTCCGTCATAAGGATATTCATACGTATACGTGGAGACGGAATGATAAAGTAGAATCGATTTTATGTTGATAGATGATCGACTCCGAAATAATATTATTGTATTCAAGAGCCAACAGAGGGTCCATCCTTGAAATGGATCACTACCTAGTGATAAGCCGGTTTGTTAGCCTTTTCAAGAAGGCACTGACGTATTAATGTTGAGGACCATTAATAGATAAAGAGTGAATAATTGGAAGATGAAAGCGTAAGGAGTGCATATTGGTCTGAAAGAGTGTATGGTGGACAGCATAAAAGAAGCATGTGAATGTGCAATGAGGTATAAATCTTTGAAAGGTGACAGCCGGTGGGACTCGGGGGTTGAATCCTCCGTGGCAGAAAAGAGAAAAGCGTAATTGAATTATGTCGCATTTTTGTACGCAAGTGATAACATGAAAGAAAATAAGCAAAAAAAAATACTTTGGATGCAACAATAAAAGCGAAGTCTGAAAGAATAATTCCGAATGAGAAAGAGAAGCTAACGAAAAACTTCGAGGCGAATTCCAAACTCTTTTGGAGGGAGGTAAAGAAGGCTCGGGGTAGTTTGTCAGCGTCTAGAATGAATAAAATAAAGTCTAAAGCTGGTGGCATTCTTAGTAACACTCAAAAAGTGTTAGAACCGTGGAATAAATATGATGGGGAAATGTGTGATAATGGATAAATGCATCAGATTCAGGCATTATTTTGTGAAAGTCAAATTTACACGCAATTTGATCTAACCCGCTTTGTGTGGCGGAAGTACGCAAAGCAGGTTACATGATATTGCATGTTTGATAATGTACAGGACGCTGACACAGCAAGTGAATTTATAACTAACTCTCCGGAGCCTCGGTCTGATGATTACATTAGTACGGAGGAGATTGAATGGCCGATACGATGCTTAAAAATGAGAAGGCAACACGAATAAATATGATGACAACTGAGATGATCAAGCTAGATGGCACTTGCATTCATAACGTTTTCTGCTTCCTGTGCAATTCAAACTGATGAACCGGAAAGGGCAACGGTCTGAATGAGGGACGGGACCATCAGTTTGATCAGCTTAATTGCAAAATAATTGAGAGGAGAATGAGGGTGAAATCCAACGGAATACTGATGATGAAATGCTTATGCACGGGCATTTTTTTTTCAATCCGCAATATCGCGAAGAGGCATCTGGCGCTAGACCAGAAGGTTTTCTGAGATTTTGCGACTCTTGAGAAAACATTTGACAGGATCGTGTGGATCTTTGGAACATATTGTCGAGATACGAACTTGATAGTACCCTACCACGTGCTGTACAGTTCTGCACTTTTATCTTTTATGTACAAATTATTTAAAAATCTGAGGATTCTTTCTCAATAAGCGTTTTCCTTTATACAATGTCTGGAGGCATACAAGTATACGGTTCACCTGATGTAAAGTGGTTCCCGTAGCCTATAAATGCTGGTAATACATTAGGTATCACTCGAGCGTTGCCACCTCTGCTGCTAAGTTTGCAAGTCCTTGGAACCTTACTCACTCTCACGCAGGAACACAACAACCCTCGAGGGAGTTTTTAGTTATTCGGCTGTGGTTTTTTGTGAGGTAGAGGTACTTTTCCAGTCAGGTTGCTTTGATACGCCTACCTACCTCTTTTAAAAACACCCAGACCAAGACAAACAGACAGGCAGACAAATATTTGTACTGTGTGAGAATCGAAACCACGAGCGTTGGTGTCAAAGTCGCGTTATTAACCGCTACGCGCTGAGCTCGGTGAGGTCGTGAAAAATATTCGAAAAAGGCAACAGAGTATTCGCCGTGGCTATGAATATCTTAGGAAATATTCAATATATCTGGCAAAAGATTTTCCCCTTAGAAAGTTTTTCCTAAAACGAAAAAAAAATCAAAACGTTTTCGTAAAAAATATTCGAAAAAGGCAACAGAGTATTCGCCGTGGCTGTGAATATCTTAGGAAATATTCAATATATCTGGCAAAAGATTTTCCCCTTAGAAAGTTTTTCCTAAAACGAAAAAAAATCAAAACGTTTTCCTAAATCTAGTATTGATTATATCAGAAACTGGTCTGAGTTGCTTTTCACGTCAAACGAACACGACGCAGTCTTGTGATGACACGACACTAACTGAAGAGTCAGCTGGATACGCTCACTTTGCTCTTAGCGCAACACCCTGTGGGTACAAGGGCGGCGAGCGAAGGCAATTTTAGTTGGCTGGTGGGTGGATGACCTGCCAGCCGCGACACTACCAGAGGCGCAGTTTTTTTATTACTTGCCGGTAAGTATAATTTTCATGAATATCATTTCTATCCGGACTTTTTGCCCTAATCCGTGACCCTGGGCAATGTATGAAAAACCTGGACAGCCAAGTACCACCCAACCGACAATCCGAGGTTCATTTGTGATAGGTTGACTGGCTGTGCTTCTACGGATCACGGAATAATCAGCGTGGGGTACTTTCAAAAGCTTCTATTGGAACCAGAGACATGTTACTAAAGGACTCGCCATACGCGTGATTCTGTTAGTAAATAATTCTGCCATTTTTGACGGGGGACGAGGTAACTACTACAAAGAAACGAAAATAATGTTTTAAGGAAATGTCAACCTTATTTCGAGGCATCTACAGTTCAAAGTTATTTTCTTACCGCTGCCTGCCATCTGTTGTGGAATAACTGAACTTCTTCGTAAATCGAAGCTGGTAGATTCAAAATTACGAAACGTCTTATATACTTTTTTTTTGTCTTTAGCTAAATGAACTCTATTATACAGCATGAAGGACTGTTTTGTTTGCAGTTTGTATAATTTACGCTAATTTGGGATAGGAGATATGCGACCAAAGTCGCGGAATATGATTCGATTGCATCAGTACTCGATTACTGACTCGATTTCTCATGTATTAATCGTTATCACACCATTTTAATTTCTTTTATATGAAAGCGAATAAAATAATACTTGCATGTGAAAGGTAACTCAATATTTTTGCAAACTAAAAGTGTTCGACCTTTTTTTGCATGACATAACTGCACAGTTTGGCATTTTTAGGGTAACACTTTATGATATTACCTGAGCGATAACGATTACAAGACTGTTAGAGAATCGATTACGCACGAAGTATTTATGCGCGCAATGGATCACAATATCTTATACCATGACTGAGGGGAATGATCCTACGAGGCTGGTCCTTTAGTAACATGTCTCTGATTGGAACACAGGTATTTATTTATTCAAACAATGAACACCCGTGTCCCATCAGAGAAATGAATATATGTTGATATAATGATGCGGTGGTTCAGAATAAAGTGAATTTGAGTACATTAGTAGCGGTTTTTCGAGCAGACGAGGTTAACCAACAAGCATCTCAATTAGTGGACGGCATTAGATGTTTACTGTTGATTGGTTCGCTAGCTTTTTTGTTACAAACAACAGCAATTAATCAAACTGTTTGTGATTTTCCTATTTATTCAACTAAAGCTATACTTAAAATTGCTACGCATATATATGTACTTTTATTTTAACGGGGATTTGTATAATGTAGGAACGTTCTAAAGGTTCGGTCTAAAGGTTTGGTTGCAATCTAAACGTTCGAATCCTGGCGAGCGTACGTATCACTAAATTCGTATTTTCGGATATATGTAAATATTTACCACTTGTTCGACGGTGAAGGAAAACATCGTGAGGTAACACACACGTATAAGAAATTACATTCCGAAAGACGTGTGACCTAACCTAAGAAAGATCTGGTTTTCCCTCTGAGTTGTGGAGGTCTGACGGCAGTAGCTGTGTGTAAAGATCAGAGTCTTCGTCAAAGCTTTAGACTTAGGTAGCGGACCCCGCGAATCCTAATGGATTTGGGAACGGGATAATGCGAAGAAGAAGAAGACCTAAAGGTTAGCAATGGTACCATGGGGTACATGATAGTGGCAGGTGCAAGTATTTACTGTGGGTATTTTTTTTATACCACTAAGGTGGAAATCAAGCATACGGCCTGTCTGATGGTAAACAGTCACCGTAGCCTATGGACATTTGCAACACCAGAGGTGTCACTCATTCGTTGTTGACCCTCTAAAAACCTCTTCACGCATTTCTTGAAGAATGCCATGCTGCAGTCCCTTGGAAAAACCTCGGCGGGAGCTCATTCCACAGCTTGAGAGTTCTCGGAAGAAAACTTCTCTGGAACCGCACAGTACGCGACCATTGCGGTTCCAACGTGTGAGGGTGAACTCCCCGCCGTCAGCGAGCGGTGCGGTTATAAAAAGTAGCTGTCGGCATCATTTCGAACAACTCTTCAGAACACAACCCGTTGTACAATCGGTAGAACACACAAAGGGCGGCAAAATCTATCCTTAAACTTAAGGGTTCAATACCGTGTGTAAGCTTAGGATTGTCGACAATTCTCACAGCTCGTCTCTGAATCGAATGGTAATGGTAAGGTACGAGTATCTATTAAGAGTCTTAAAACACGAGTAGTTACCGCTGTTGCATTTCGCTTGTCTTCAAATTCTAATAATAATCTTAGTTAATAGACAATTTTGTCATACATATGATGAAAAATGTCTATTTATTAAAAGATTAGTTGTTAGTTAATAAATGTTTATAATTAATTAAGGCTATACTCTCTGCATTTTATTATTCAGCTTCTGACAGATCTGGCTATCTCTAGTTGTAAATAAATGAATATTATTAATGAATGCTATACTCTCTTCATTTTATTATTCAGCTGACAGATCTGTCTATCTTTCTTGGATTAATTAGACACGGTAACATTGAAGAAGCCTATCTGTTTCTGATTTATTAGATTCACCTGTCAAAAGTTGCTTAATAAAATAGACGCAGTATAAAATAAATTAATTTGTGTTAAAACATAAATGTCGTTCTACCGGTTGTGTATTAGGGTTTCCTCAAAAACTTACAGGTCAGAAATTATTCCCTCAAATTCATATGATTCATATTTCGAATATAATATTATGTGGAATTTCTTTAAACTGCATTTTATTGAAATAATTTATCATTAACCAATTATCTACAAAAAATTATAAGTTATTTTTCAACAGTTATCTGGATCATTCTTTCATCGCATAATCTTTTATATTAGCGATGGGCGATTCCGAGATGTTTCAACAATCGAAAGAATCGCAGTCGTCAAAATATACAATCGAGTCAACAATCGACTTGCCGTTTTACAAAACAATCGAGAGGTTTTTCGATTGTTTCGATTGTTGCATCAGTCAGTCATTCATCGGCCATCGGTCAGCTTAGCCGGACGGACTCGACTCGCTGCTAGTTCTTTACAAGCATCGAGCCGAGGTGTATATGTAGCGATTGTTTGTCGAGCCGCTGTGATTTTTTGTATTAAAACTAAAAAACTATGTTGCATTCATTACGCAAGTTTATTTAAGTCTTTAAAAATAGATGATTCGTTATAAACTTCGATTATTTTATTTATTTTCGTGATTCCTATCTCCTATAATACGTACGTAAGTTGGGTATGTTGGCTACTTTGCATGTTTAGTTTGAACTCGCAAATCGCAATCATAAGACAAGGACAAGTCCGGCCATCGAGATGTTCTAATATAACTCAAAACAATCGAGTGAAACCTCTCGCCATCGTGCATACTCGCAATTCGCAACCACAAATTCGAGTTGAAATCGCGCCGACGACGAACACAACAACAATCGAGATGTTCGACGAAACAATCGAAAACAATCGAGATGTTCGAACAATCGAGACAATCGAAAAAAACCTCTCGCAATCGCCCATCGCTATTTTATATTAAATTTTATTTTTATATGATTGCATACATAGGAAAGTATTTCTTTAAACATTTATTTAAATTTCCGAGTAATTAGTAATTTGAGATCAAAATACATGAAATAAAACAATAATAACTGTGAGATAATTTTCTTTATACAACATCGGGAGGGATACAAGCATACGGCCCACCGGATGTAAAGCGGTTACCATAGCCTATGAACGATTGCAATACATTAAGTATTCGCGCGATGCCATCTCTTCTGCTGACACAGCAACTCCTTACTGGTGACCTCATTCACACTCAGGAACACGACAATCTTCTAGGGAGTTGTTATTTGGCTGCGGTTTTCTGTGCGGTGCAGGTACTTCCTAGACGAGATACATTGACGCGCCCTACATCTTTTTGTTTATTGGTATAAACAAAAAGATGTAGGGCTAGGTGGCAATCAAGCATATGGCCTGCCTGATGGTAAACTGTCACCGTAGCCTATGGCCATTTGCAACATCAGGAGCGTCACTCGTGCGTTGCCAACTCTCAAACCTCTTCACGCATTTCTTGAACAATTCCATGCTGTAGTCCCTTGGAAAAGCCTCGGCTGGGAGCTTATTCCACAGCTTGAGAGTTCTCGGAAGAAAACTTCTCTGGAACCGCACAATACGAGACCATTGCCTTTCCAGCGTGTGAGGGTGAACTCCCCGCCATCGGCGAGCGGTGCGGTTATAAAAAGTAGCTATCGGCAACATTTCGAACAATTCTTCAGAACACAACCCGTTGTACAATCGCTAGGACACACAAAGGGAGGCAAAACCTCTCCTTAAACTTAAGGGTTCAGTACCGTGTGAAAGCTTAGGATTGTCGATAATTCTCACAGCTCCTCTCTGAATCGAATCACATGGTCCAAGCTGGCATCCAGGTGCTTCCGCCCAAAGGTGACTGCAGTACTCCAAGTGCGGTCTGACTTGAGACTTATATAACATAAATCTTTGCCCCGCGCTGAAGTACTGCTTTACTCTGTTGAGCACACCAAGGTTTTTGGACGCCAGCTTGACCTTCTCCTCCAGGTGACTACGATATTGCACTTCACTGGAGATCTCGACGCTAAGCATCCTAATACTTTTGGTGGCGGTAAGAGGTGTGTTCTGGAATTTAGGAAACACAGCAAATGGAGTTTTCTTAGCGATGAACATACAAACTTGTATCTTCTTGGGGTTAAATTCGACTAAGTTAAGCCGCGCCCAGTCAGATACTTTAGCCAAAGTACCATCCATTTCAGGGACAAGTTTATCGCAGCTTTCCTCCACAATGAAACATGGGATATTGGAACGACCTGTATAAAAAGGGTCCCCGATGCTGTCGTCCGCATAAAAATGAAGGCCATCAATTGACAACATATCATTGATATGCAGCAGAAACAGCGTCGGAGACAGTACAGAACCCTGAGGAGCGCCAGCATTGATACCCATACTATCGGAGCATCCACCGTCAACAACGGCTTTTATGTATCTGTTGGATAAAAAGCAGGCAACCCATTTGCACAAACCCTCGGGCAGCCCGTATGATGGTAACTTCGATAGAAGACCCCGGTGCCAGACCCGATCGAATACCTTCGCCATATCTAGGCTGACAGCCAACGCCTCACCTTGACTCTCTATAGCCAAAGCCCAGCGGTGTCTAAGATACACTCGAAGATCACCAGTTGAGTGACCATGGCGGAAACCGTATTGACTGTCGCTGATCAAGTCTTGATCCTCTAGGGATCCCAGGAGTCGTGTGTTTATCATACACTCCATCACCTTGGAGAGAAGAGAAGTTATAACAATAGGCCTATAATTCGATGGGTCTGGTCTATCGCTCTTTTTGGGCACCGGGTGCACATTGGCGGTCTTCCATGAAGTCGGGACTTGCCCAGTGGAGTAGAAGAGCACGAAAAGGCGTGTTAGTACAGAATACAACTCAGGAGCGTACAACTTCAGCACCATTGCCGGTATACCATCGGGCCCACTCGATTTATGAATGTCAAGAGAGAGTAACGTCCGCCGGACATCTCACTAAGTAATAGAGATTTCGGGCATTAAGCTACCGCACCACAAGATGGTAGGTGGTACAGGTCCGTCATTCATATTCGAGTTACACGCAAAGAGATTACCGAGTAAACCGACTTTCTCCCTGGCGCTATGGGACAAACTGCCATCCTATACAGTGGTGTCATGGACGGTTGACAGAAATATCCCCCGGCAGCTTTAGCGAGCGACTAGAAAGCACGGCTCGCAAGCCAACTCTGCCGACGAAATCGAATTTTGCTCTAGCAACCACCCTTTTCTGGACCTCGAGGTAGAGAAAACAGAGGCACTATGATCCCCATTAGCACGCGCCGTGGTCCAAGCATTGTAAGCAGCCTGCTTAAGAAGATTGGCTTCCCTACAATGCCGACCATGGCCGCTTTTTAACTCCTGCAGTAGCTACAAGGCGATTGGAAATGTAGCATTCCATGCCATCCAATATCACCGCAGCCACTGCGGTTGTGCAGGAATCAATGTCGTCTGATTCGAAGCACAATTGCCTCCACGGGTACGATGCTTAGAATTCACGCAATCCAAGCTAAGCGGAGCATCCACTGAAATGTTGTACTCGTCCGGACCTGTGGGCAGCAGAAGGTCCAATTGAGAATTTGCATGGTACTCTATCTCGTGGGAGAATGAACCAGTTGCAAGAAACCACAGGCCAGAGCAAATTCATTTTTTTTTTTATATTGGCTCAGCATAGTGGCTCCTCTTCGCCTGTTGGTAAGCGAAAAGATGAGCCCAAATTGCAGCGGCAACTGACAAAGGACTACTGTGTCCTATCAGTTGACACTACCATACTGGCCCGCAATGTGCTTCTTCACGCTTCGTTTGAAGGATCCCATGTTATAGGAAGGAGGAAACACATGTGCAGGCAATAGATAAGCAGATCTCCCCGCGTAGGCAGTGCACGGAGAGCCAAGCCACTCGGCATGATGGGCATTGAAGTTTCCCAAAATCACTAACTCCGCGGAGGGATACTGTTCAATGACTCTGTCAGTCGCCCTTTGCAGGCGCTCGAACAATACCCCGGCATGATGCACAGATAAATGCTCTACTTTTTTTTACGGGGTAATGCAACGGTGACGATATTTGTGTCTCCGTGAGAAAAATAATGGTCGGCCGCGCGATTTCCAGGTGATCATGGACGGCGTTGACGTTCGATTGCAGATGTTGCAAAAGTACCCTACTACCTGCGGGCGGCCAGCGGTCAACCGTTTCACCGGGTCTCCCTGACCGCCGCGCCGACACTGCTAGTGGCGGTTCGACATGCGCCGCTCCTCACGCCATCCGCACAACTACCTCTCAATTAACTGGCGACCTTACTCACGCATAGGAACACAACAATCATTCCGGAGTTGCTACCTCTCTTAAACCAGACAAGGTAACAGACAAGTTCAAGCACACAAATGTTTGTCCTGTATGGGAATTGAACCCACAAGCGTTGGTGTCATAGTTACGTAGATAACAGCGCGTTTCCTCACTGCGCCACCGAGCTCGTGAATTACCTAAAACTTCAGAAGCGTGGAGATATCAACTCTATAGATTATAAAATAAGGAAGCCCGGTAAATTGAGACCAGCTCAAACGAGAATTACCGAGTTATCAAGCGCCACCAGCGAAATTTAACCTTTGCAACTAACTTTGTTCGCGTGATATCGCAATGTCACGGTAAAAAGTACCAAATTATGTTAATTATAAAACATTTCCATCCGCTATGTTGAAACAAGATATGAAAAAGGTATTTCGTTTTTGATTCTCGGAAAGTTCTGAATAGTGGGTCGAAAATCGCATTCATTATCTATTCAAAATTTTACCTTTAGCAAAAGATCATTAGGTGATAACCATTATTATTATTAAAAAAAGAAAATATCATGGTGAGAGCATTCCCAAAGATAGGGCCGTTCTTAACTAGTCTTCAAAAGAGGAAAATATTGTACATACGCGATTAACATGTACCTTTCACATTTTTTGTGCATTGACACCCACATCTCCCAAGACTTGACAACGGCTGAGCAAATGTGAATAACACAGATTTTAATCATTGAAGTAAACGCTGTTGAGTATAAAGCTTTTAACTAACTAACATTTAATTATCTTTATTATTATATAACTGAGGCCACCAGTTACTATAGAAATGACAATTTAGAAACAGAAATTTAGATATTTAATTACTTTTCGTACGACAAATAATTAATACTTATGACATTTACCAATATTGAGCAGTCAGAACCCGTTATATACGTTTTCCCATACATTTCGCGGTCGTATACGACCACCCGGGTTTCGAAGGGTTAATAATACAATAAATTTAGAAGTCTTCTTCTCAGTGTTATATCGTTTAGGTTAGGTCACACGTCTTACGAAATATAATTTTTTGGACGTGCGGAACCTCACGATGTTTTCTATCACCGCCGAGCAAGTGATATATAATTACTAAATCTATACATCTTCTATACATCTATACAGATAAATAAAATTGGAGTGTCTGTTTGTAATATTAAAATAACCGCTTTTTACTAAATGCATATGGATATATACACGGTACATATACCAAAATGAATTGCCTGTCTGTCTGTTTGTTCCGGCTAATCTCTGAAATGGCTGGACCGATTTTGACGGGACTTTCGCTGGCAGATAGCTGATGTAATAAAGAGTAACTTAGGCTACCTTTATTTTAGAAATTTTATTTATTTTTATTAATATAAATAAATAATAAAAAAACTATTCCGCGCGGACGAAGTCGCGGGCACAGCTAGTATGTACATAAATCCGAAAACACGAATTTAGTGGTACATGACAGGATACCAATCGAGGACCTGTTGGTGAGTAAACCGATTCTATATCCACTAGGCTCTCACTGTTCAATAATTTAGAATATGTTTCCTTAAAAAAAATTTTGGCACCACGGCTCTGAAGAGGTTCATCAGGATCAGCTTTTCCCCGAGCATGTTGTCTTTCTCCGAGCAGTGAGGTGACCTTCTAATAAGCTCCTAAGGAAACAAAACTTTAGATATCGTAAGCTTTCATCGGTTACGGTAACCATGTTACATCAGGTGGACCATATGCTTGTATGCCTCCCGACGATGTTTAAAAAAAATCGACCAAGTGCGAGTCGGACTCGCACACGAAGGGTTCCGTACCATTATCCTACTAATGTTATAAATGCGAAAGTTTGTATGTATGGATGTTTGTTCCTCTTTCACGCTTTAACGGCTGAACGGATTTGAATGAAATTTGGCACGTAGATAGATTATGATATATTATGATATGATATGGATTAACACATAGACTCATTCTATGACTCCACGCGGGCGGAGCCGCGGGCAGCAGCTAGTCTATAATAAAAACGGCAAAAAAATCACGTTTGTTGTATGGAAGCCCCCCTTAAATATTTGTTTTATTTTAATTTAATTATTTATTCTTAAAGTGAATATATAACTAAATATTCTGTGAATTTTTCAAGCGTCTACCTGATGCCGTTATCAATATGGAGCAAAAATGAGCAAAAAAATCACGTTTATTGTATGGGAGCCCCCTTAAATATTTATTTTATTCTATTTTTTAGTATTTGTTGTTATAGCGGCAACAGAAATACATCATCTGTAAAAATTTCAACTGTCTAACTATCACGGTTCATGAGATACAGCCTGGTGACAGACGGACGGACAGCGGAGCCTCAGTAATAGAGTTCCGTTTTACCCTTTGGGTACGGAACCCTAAAAAGTGTCTAAAAAATATCTCGATTGCAAATGCTCGCTTTCTACTCTTGTTTAACTATTTACTACGAGTATTTACAAGTATGTCTTGAGAATAAAATGCAAACCAAGAAGAATGCAAAAATGTCTAGTATCTACAATACACACTGGAATTTCTCAGTCTATCCCTTCACAGGCCAACGTCCAGTGCCGTCAACTCGACCCATGTTAATTCCAGTTGACCAGCTTTACAAAGCAAGCTACATTTTTGTAAAAGTGCGGAATCTTGTCGCATCACCGGGAGTCCATTTGAGTGAACAAGTCGATTTATTATACCCAAGTTAAAAGTACACTTGTCATAATTGTGCCTACTGTGAAAATAAGGGGAACACAGCGTCATTTTTTTTACACATTTTTTTTACACAGCGTCAGGAGGCGTACATGTATATGGGCCACCTGATGTAAAGCGGTTACCGTAGCCTATGAACGCTTTCAATATATGAAGTAGCACTTGCGCGATGCCACCTCCATTGCTAACACAGTATCTCCTTAGGATCTCACTCAAACGCAGGAACACAACAAGCTTCTATGACGTTGTTATTTGGCTGCGGTTTTCTGTGAGGTAAGATAAAGATAAAAATCATTTATCTGCCATTAGGCCCTTACGGGCACTTAGACACGTCTTACATTCTTTAAAGTGGATCATATTTTATCTAAAGGGAGATTAAAACTATGAAAAATGAATAAAATTTTCATAGTTTTAATATATAAAACGGCGGGAAATCGAACGAAATTTTTAACATAATAAACGCGTTCCAAATTCAAAATAAATAAATAGTAGAAAAAAAACGTTTCTATGTAACAATATTTATGGCAATTAAATATTAATAATGATCAAATGATCATGCGTACGATTACCAGCCATCTGTAACCAATGATACACGCAATCACATTTTACTCTTATTCAAAGACAGAGATCCGAGGAATATTTAAAAAAAAAACGTATCGACATGATAGTTTGTGTCAGCATTTTATTTATCTTCGACACGCGGCTTTTGGTAGAACCGACACGAATATTACCCATATCAAGTGGACACGTGTAACATTCAATTTATCTTTTTTTTTATATTTGGAGTCGGGCTGTGACGACCAGTGCCTACCTAATGGGCTGGAGATCTATAGACTCTAAGAATAGAAGCAAATAACATGCTCAATACGACGTCTCTAGTCAGATATTGGTTTTCAAGTTCGCGCTTAGATTTTTCTAGTAATTGTATTCTGCGGTACACATGTCGATCGTAAGTCGTCGTATAACATACAATGATCTTTTCATTATGCCAAAAGAACCTATCTAACCGACAACCTGTTGTAATCTCAGAAAACGGAAAAAGACTTTAAAAACTACTTGAATTAAAATTTGAAAAAGGCAAACTAGCTCAAGTAATATAAACAACAATAATATTTTGATTTAGCTTCAGTCCACCGTACTAAAAGGTCGAATTTTTGTGTTGGTTGAGACAATGGCGATGTAGAAAACAGGGTACAAATCTAAATATTTCAAGCGACAGAAATTGCTGCGAATTGTATAAAACCCGGCGCAAACGCCGTAGAAAAATTCACTGATTCCGAGTATATATATAACTCAATATGGCCAATGGTGTCATTTGAACCCATTCCACCCTCGATATAAAAGTAACTACTCTAAGAAGTTACTAGCATATGCACCGCAATGCAGCATATGCAATAGCGGATGCACCCGCCACCGTTGCTGCCCTGGGTGCTCCGGTCGTCTCTGTGACACGTGTTTCGCCTCTCCACGAGGCATCGTCAGGCGGTGTAGTTATTAGTCGTTAGAATAATATGCAATGAAGATTCGTTGCATATTATTCTAACGACCAACAGAATCGATCCCTCGAGTCTAGATGTTAAAGTAGATACTTTAACACCTAGACTCGAGGGGTCCGATTCTCACACAAGACAAACATTTGTGTGCACGAACATGTCTGTTTCTCTTGGTCTGGATTTTAAGAGAAGTAGGATGCATCAGTTCAGCCCGACTGAGAACCTCACAAACAATAGCTGCCACATAACAACTCCCTGTAGGATTGTTGTGTTCCTGCGAGTGTACGATGTCACCAGTAAGCTCCTAAATGAGTTGTTGTGTTTGCAGCAGTGATAGCATAACGCGAGTGATACTTAATGTATTGCAAGCGTCCATAGGCTATGGTAACCGCTTTAAATCAGATGGGCCGTATGTTTGCATGCCTCCCGACGTTGTACATACAAAGAAGCGCAGCCAAATAACATCTCCCTGGAGGGTAGTTGTGTTCGTGCGAGTGAGTGAGGTAAGTAAGTTAGGAGCTTACTATAATAACAGAAAAAAAAACAAATTTGTTGTATGGGAGCCCCCCTTAAATATTTGTTTTATTTTAATTTAATTATCTATTTTTAAAGAGAATATATAACTAAATATTCTGTGAATATTTCAAGCGTCTACCTGTTGCCGTTATCAATATCGAGCAAAAACGAGCAAAAAAATCAAGTTTGTTGTATGGAAGCCCACTTAAATATTTATTTTATTCTGTTTTTTAGTATTTGTTGTTATAGCGGCAACAGAAATACATCATCTGTGAAAATTTCAACTGTCAAACTATCACGGTTCATGAGATACAGCCTGGTGACAAACGGACGGACGGACGGACAGCGGAGTCTCAGTAATAGGGTCCGTTTTACCCTTTGGGTACAGAACCCTACAAATAGGAGGTACGATACAGAAACAGCGTCTCCTTCACATATTGTATAATACTCGTATATAGAGAGCTAACCCACATTCTTGAAGGTATTTCCTTCAAGAATGTGGGTTAGCTCCTACCTACCTATGGAACCTATGGAGAACCGATTTTGCGTAGTAAATAAACTCACCGCTACTCGGATAAAGTAGAACGCTCAGCTCTTATTGGTTGAAATATCATCCCATTAGTCAGTAGCATTCAGTAGGCACGAATCGCTGAGATAAATAGGCGGTAAAACACTCTATTTTAGTGATTAAGAAAGGCCTTCATGCGCCGTCAAGTGGTATATGGTTTGTGTTCGCATCCGAACCGTCTTTTGTTACTCTATCGCTCAGCACCAGTGAGCGGACCGCCAATGAACATGAAACGCGACGAGTTCTGACGAACCATCCGCGACTGTTTAGGCTGCTAACTCAGAATAGTGCACCGATTTAAAGCGTTTCTTTGAAATTATACTCCTGCTTATATTTCTTTATGATTAAAGGTACTTTTTAGTTAAGATATTGTAATATAAATAAATTATTTATCTTTCAAAAAAAAAGTATACCTACGTACATTTTGTGGTAAGCCACCTCACGAATCGTGTAAATCTCTATTCAAGTCACTTAACATCATGCCACTATAGTGCATATACATTTTTAAAGTGGCAAATTTAGTTCAATATAATTTAAATTTGTTTACCAAAGATATTTACCCAAGAATAATACGAAACTCAGACAGATTAGTGTTTAAAAAAATACCTAAGTATGAATTTTATTGTGACGAGCTCGGTGGCGCAGTGGTGAAACGCGTCGTTACGCTACTTTGACACCAACGCTCGTGGGTTCGATTCCCACACAGTACAAACATTTGTGTGCATGAACATGTCTGTTTGTCTTGGTCTGGGTATTTTCTATGTATAATAAGTATGTATTTACAAAAAAAAATATACTTACGTATGTTTATCAGTTGTCTAGTACCCATAACACAAGCTTCGCTTACTTTGGGGCTAGATGGCGCTGTGTAATTTGTCCGACAATATTTATTATTATTATTGTAAGTTAAGGAATTAATTAATATGTAAGCTAACGAAAAATGTACTTTTTTGATGAGCTCCGTGGCTCAGTCGTGAAAGACGCGACTTTGACACAAACGCTCGTGGGCTCGAATCCCACACAATACAAACATTTGTGTGCATGAACATGCCTGTTTGTCTTGGTCTGGTTGATTTAAGAGAGGTAGGGCGCATCAAAGCAGCCCGTCTGGGGAAGTACCTCCACCTCACAGAAAACCGTAGCCAAATAACAACTCCCTAGAGGGTTGTTGTGTTCCTGCGTGTGAGTGAGGTCACCAGTAAGCTCCCAAGGAGTTGCTGTGTAAGCAGCAGAGGAGGCATCGCGCGAGTGATACTCAATATAATACACGCGTTAATAAGCTGCGGTAACTGCTTTACATCAGGTAGACCGTATGCTAGCATGACTCCCGACGTTGTATAAAAAAAAATGTACTTGCATGCCAAAGGTTCTGGCAAAATATGCTGTACCGCTACTTTATTGCACTGAGAACTTGTATAACTATATTTGACGCAAATGGCAAGACTGTCAGACGAGCGTTGGACTAAAAGGGTGACAAGGTGGACAGGCCCAAGTGGTAAAGGTACACAGACATAAAGGTAGACCGCTAACAAGAAGGGCGAACGACATTATAAAAACGGCTGGTCCTAACTGGATTCAGATATCTCAGGAAAGAGAAAGCTGGGGTTCCTTAGAGGAGGCCTTCACC